>OY796890.1:7733026-8318790 GCA_963680785.1 Diplosoma virens | reverse complement strand
CTCCAACCATCAAGAAGCAACTTCCATCTATGCTCGCCAAACGTCTGTCCCTTCTTTCTTGCAATTGCGATGAATTTTCTAAAGCAATTTCAGATTACGTGGAGGCAATGAAACGAAGCGGACATACTGATGAATTGGAGTATGAAAAAGACCACAATCCTAAACCGAGGAAAGCCAGAAAACGAAACATCGTGTGGTTTAACCCACCATTTAGCGAGAATGTAAAAACCAACATTGGCAGAGAATTTCTGCGCCTGCTCGCTAAACACTTTCCTCCTCATCACCGTTTGCACAGGGTATGCAACAAAAATAACATAAAAGTAAGCTACAGCTGCATGCCCAATATGGCAGCGATAATATCCAGGCACAACAAAAAGCTCTTATTGAACAGGGCTGAATCTGCTTGCATCACACCACCTTGCAACTGCAAAAACAAAACCAGCTGCCCTTTGAAAGGCAATTGTCGAGAAAGCTCTATTATTTACAAAGCCACCTTAAAATCTGGCAACGTGGAGTAGCACTACTATGGTTGTAGTGAAACGGAATTCAAAACTCGTTTCTACAACCATAATCAAAGCTTCAAGTTTCGACGGAAGTGCAATGCAACCGAACTATCGAAAGCTTTCTGGCAACTTAAAGACACAGGACAAAACCCCTGTATTGAATGGAATATCGCCACCCGCACCACTCCTTACCACCCAGGAGCTAAAGAATGCAACCTCTGCTTATCAGAGAAACTCGCCATTCTCCGAGCGGACCCAAACACTTCTCTAAACAAAAAAACTGAGCTAAATGGAAAATGCCGACATACAAACAAATTTAAATTAAGAAATTTTTCCTAGTTTTCTGCAGTTTGAAACTTTCAGCAATTTTGTATTTTCTGTATATTTTTTGTAATTCTTGTATTTTAATCTTAATTTCATATTAAATTCCCGCTCTTACCCAATTTTTGCACCCAACCGTCAAAACATTTCACTATGATTATCATTTCGCCTTTTGACTACTCATTGCTTCGTTACGGGACAATTTAGTATTTTCTCGCATTTCACGCCTTATAAACTGTTGTCGAATTTTGGCATACCTTGGAGATAGTGGATAACTTGCTTTATTAATTCACCTTATTTCCTTGTGATTGTGTTTTATTTTACTGTATTTTCTTTACACCACCTGACGACCCTTGCGGTAAAACAAACTGTTGAGGTTTTGACTGATTTTTCGTAATTTTTGTAATTTTTTGTAATGTTTCAATCCAAACCGCTCTGACCTGCTTGCCGAGCGCCACATTATTCATTATTTTTATTTGAATAAGATTTTTAATTACAAAGTAAGAAACGATGTATGCCGCCACTAAAACAAATTCACTATAAATTAAATGAACGACCTACCTAATTTTGTGCACTTGAATCACCCTTCTCTTTTGTCTTAATCCGCTTGTACCTTCCCTTTCTACTTTATAAATCTTCAGTGTTCCCCTTTTTATTGCTTTATAAAATTTTCTCTTTTTACACCTATTTCAACACACCAAACTCGCCTTCCCTTATTTCTGGGTGAATGCAAGCCTCCATGCTTGCATTTCTTATATTTTTTTCTTCTGCGACGTCACAGGAGTTGTGTTGTTTGCTGGACTAATTTGACTACGTTTTGATTTTGCTAAAACTAGCTGCATTTTTGATTTTCTGGTAACCACCTGACGATTCTACAAGATGAAACAGGCTGTCGTGGTTTCAATCTTTTTGTTGTAGTGTTTTTAATTTAAATATATATATATGTATATGTAGAAGTTTTTCCAAATTTTTAGTCGGTGTTCATCAGGAAGGTGCTCAATGGCGTCCAGTCAGAGCGGTTAAATAATTAAATTTTAGATCACAAAATTTTTAAAATTTAACATTAATTCTGTAAAAAACTTTTTCTTTGGCAATAAAATTCAAACATCGATCAATATTACAACTGTAGTTTTTCTTGTTGTTGTTTTACGTTTTTCGCCGGCATTCAAGAGCTTTGTTTAAACTGTAATTTTATTCATTTGTTTTGTTTTTTCAGATTTCTAATCGCCCCTGACGAGCCTAGGCAGGCAAAACAGTCTGTTGGGGCAAACAAAATTAATGTTAAAATTAAAAAAATTAAAAAAATTTGCATTTTCAATAGATTCTTGCATTCCTAGCAATAGCTACTCGCACCTCCAATCAGAAAGCACTGCTTTTAAGTAATGTGTTTTCAATCATTCTGCCCTACGGTACTACAACAATTGATCGAACGACAGTTGATCGAACGACACTTGATCGACTGCACCAACGACAAGCCACCTCAACGTGGTGGTGCAGTCCCCTTCCCTGCACTGGGGAGGGTCGAAATGGCTTGTCAATTCCCCGAGGGTCTCATCCTCGGGCGATTCTCCCTTGGACAACTCTTTTCATTTTTTATCCCTGCTGTCCAATGCGCGGTCACATGTGGACAGCACTCTTAAATCCAATTGACCGCCCCCCTACCCCTTCTATTCTCTCTCGGACATCTCTTCCTCGTCCCTCCTTCCACCCCAAACCTCTTCATTACCCATCCCTACTCATCCCTCCGGTGACATTCACCCCAACCCTGGCCCTATAGACCCCTGCTCTGTCTGCTCCCGTAGAGTCACCTGGGGAAACAGATCAATACAATGTACCGGCTGTTCTCTCTGGGTACACCTCTCCTGCTCTGGTCTTTCTCCCGCTGACTTCCGCAAAATCTCCCCGGGACACTCTTGGACTTGCCCAATGTGTCCATCCTCTTCTCAACCCCCCTCCCTCTCACACTCCAATCCCATATCCTCATTCTTTTCTGCATCTCTATCCTCTCACACTCCAAATCCCCCACCTTCACTCACAATCAACCACAAAACAATATCTTCAAAAACTAAACCCTCACCCAAAACAACCTCGAATAATCCAACCTATCTTCCTAATCACCCCCAACTAATTTATACTTACCCTCCCTCAGCATTGACTACTCCTTCTCCTCAAACCCAACAAACCACCTCTCCTCTCACACAATCCTCATTTCATCCTTCCTCTCCCTCTCGAAACAACCTCCAAATCCTACAGTGGAATGCTAATGGGATTCGCCCGCGTCGTACTGAACTCCTACACTTTCTCTCTCATAATCAGTACGATCTCATCTTCGTACAAGAGTCACACCTCTCCTCTGACTCCACCTTCCGTATACCAGGCTACAAAACCCTCTAAAAGAACCGTTTTATGACGAGGAGAGGAACCACCAACTCTACGGGAAACCTAGGAGGAGGTGTTCTGATACTTGTCAAAAATGGTCTATCTTACATTTCACTCTCCACACAATCCCTCTCCTCCCTCGACCCCAGCTCCGATTATTTAGCTATTGCAGTTAAAATAAAAGGAGCCGCTCCCATACATCTTTTCAACGTCTATGTCCCTCCTATCCGCTCCTCTTCCTCCGACTCCCGCCCAAAATCCTTCTCACCCTTTCTCCTACCATCATCTCCTACCACTTACATCTTTGGCGACTTTAACAGCCATCATTCATCCTGGGACTCCCACTCACCGGAAGACCATTCAGGCAAAGATCTGTTTGATTGGCTCCTCTCCTCTGATCTTTTACCTCTTAATAACCCCGATCACCACACCCTACTACACCGTGCCACTGGAAACCGCTCTTCCCCGGATCTTTCCCTAGTACCTGCCCGATTAGCCTCTAAATGCACATGGCAGACCCTTCCGGACCTCGGCTCAGATCATCTTCCTATCTCCATCACTATTCCTACTTCCCCTATAATTAACTCTTTCCACCGCCCCCCCTCATTTAACTATAATAAAGCTCGCTGGGACGAATACCTTACTTATATTGATACCCACTGCCCTACTCCTTCTAACTTTACAACACTCTCTCTTTCTGAAGCCCCCACACCTTTACCAAACTCCTCAATGATGCTGCCACTTCTGCCATTCCTTTCGGCAGCATCAACCGTCCTGCTAAAGCCTGGTGGTCTCCTGAAGTCGCAGATGCCGTCGCAAAACGCCGAAAGGCATTTGCGAAGGCACACTGTTCCGAAGAAGACCGCCAGCACTATATCGCTACATCCAGATATACCTCCACTGTGATTTCTAAGGCTAAAGCCAAGTCATGGCAGAATACTTGCTCTAGCCTTTGTCCTAAAACCCGTCCCAGCGAAGTCTTTTCTCTACTTCGCTCCATCTCTGGCTCCCCCTCCCCAACTACTTCTGACCTTCCCAATTTCTCAAATTGCCATACCCCTGTAGATTGTGCCAACCATCTCTCCTCACACCTACAGTCCCATTTCTCTACCCAAACCCCAAAACCTTTTCGAAGCACCGAGAAAGCCCAAATGAAGCAAATCAGAACTGCACACTGCAACACCCTGCATTCCACTTTCTGTTCACCATTCTTCTCAATTGAACTCTCTACAGCTATCTCTCAACTCTCAACATCAACCTCCTCAGGCCCTGATCAAATTACCTACCCTCTTCTATCCCACCTACCACAATCTGCGTTACATTTTCTTCTATACATTTTCAACCTTTCCTGGTCAACACACACCTTCCCGACTGCTTGGAAACAATCAACAATCATCCCCATTCTCAAACCCGGAAAACCCTCTGACTCACCTTCTTCATATAGACCCATTTCTCTCACTTCACGTACCTCCAAACGCTTCGAAAGAATGGTTTTAGGACGACTAACCTATTTTCTCGAATTACATGACATTCTCTCACCCGTGCAAGCTGGTTTTAGACCTGGTAGATCGACTCTAGACCAGGTTCTCCTTCTCTCACAGTCAATCGCAGATTCCTTCCACCAATCTAAGCCAGGCGCACGTACAGTCCTTGCCACTGTGGATTTTGCGAAAGCTTTTGACTCAGTTTGGCACTCTGCCCTACTCTCTAAACTCCTCTCATTAGATCTTCCTCTTTGCTTTGTCGAATGGATACGATCCTACCTCTCCGATCACCGTTCAAAAGTCCGTATCTATAATTCACACAGTCGTCCTTTCCGTCTCCGAAGAGGAGTTCCCCAAGGTTCGGTTCTAGGACCAGTTCTCTTTTCTTTATACATCAATGACCTTCCCACTTTCCTTCCTGCATCTGTTAAGACCTCTCTCTATGCAGATGACCTAGCCATCTGGGCCTCCTCCCCGAGAGTTGAGTGTGCAACCGCTGTAGTACAAGCTGCCCTCAACAGACTGGTGGAATGGTCCTCAAAATGGCGCCTTCCTCTCAACCCCCTCAAATGTGAAACATCCTTCTTCAGCTTAGACCCCTACCAATCACGTATACAACCCTCTCTGCACATTCTTAACACCCCTCTCAAATTCAACCCTCATCCAACCTTTCTCGGTGTAACCTTCGACCGCACTCTCTCTTTCAAATACCACGTCTTATCCTTACGGAAAAAGTTTCACAACCGATTCCGTGCTTTTCGCTCCATTGCCTCTGCCTCCTGGGGCCCATCAAAAGAATCCTTATGTACCCTATACAAAGCCTTCATTCGCCCCATCCTCACCTATGCTTCCCCAGGCTGGTTTCCCTTCTCATCTCCTACTCACATCACCTCCGTAGAGAGGATGCATAGATCTTCATGTAGAGTAATCGCAGGTTGTCTATCGTCCACTCCCATTCCTCTACTTCATATAGAAGCACTTCTACCTCCACTACGAGTCACCCTCACTCATCAATCCCTTTCCTTCTTTGAACGAGCCCTCCGTCTACCTCCCACCTTTCCCATAGCCTCTCTTGCGAACTCTAACCCCCGTACACGTCTCAAAAAGAGCTCATGGAGATCCTTCTCCAGATCACATAACCTTACCCCTAACCTACATCTCACCAGTGAACCACTAATCCTCTGCCCTCCTAAACCCCCCTGGTCTGCCCCATCTAATTACACAATCTCACTCCACCTCTCATCCCCATGCTCTCGCAAAGACCCCCCTCCCTTCGCAACACTGCAGCTACCTCCCATCTTTCCACTCTATTTCACAGCGATATCTCTGCCTGGACTGACGGTTCGGTGCCTGGCGGGCTGGGACAGGGTGTTGCAGGGATACACATCAAGTGTACAAAGTGTGTCACTGCTACCTCGCTTTCCTTCTCGACTGGTCTCTGGGCTACCAGTTATAGTGCTGAAACCTTCGCTCTCCTACATGCTCTTGAGTGGTGTATCTCTCACTCCAAGACATGTAATTTCGACTCTATCACCTTCTTTTCCGACTCTTTATCTGTCCTTTCAACTCTCTCTACCCCCCTACCATATTTAACCCCAAAATCCCTATCCAATACCCAATCTCTTCTTAACTCTCTATCTCAATCCAAGGTTGTCCATCTTCAATGGATACCCGGTCACTCTTTCCTCCCAGGCAACGACTTAGCTGACTCTCTAGCTAAAGCCGGTGCCTCTCTCGATCCCTCCAGTATATCAGTATCCCTCACACCCCTTATCTCCTCCCAACGGCTATCCCTCTACACCAGTTGGAGACGTAGTGTCCAATCTGGTTTCTTCCAACACCAAATCCCTACAGTATCTCCCGAGGAGCTTACTCTCCCTCGCTCCGCTCGCTGTGCTCTCTCCCGTTTACGCTGCAACGGGCACAGCACTCTCCTCAACTCTTATCTCCACAGGGTTGGTCGAGCCGAGACTCCTTCTTGCAGCAACTGTGGTTCTGAACCACAGGATCTCTCACATCTCGTGCTCGACTGCCCTGTACTAGACCCTCTGCGTCGGGCCATTTTCGGCCACACCCCTTCTCTTCTGGACCTCTGGTCCCGTCCGTGGGGAGTCGCCCGACTATTGGGATTCCGCGGAATTGATCCGCGCCCCCATCCCTAGGAATGGGTCGGGTAAAACCACCACCACCACCACCACCACACTTGATCGGAAACGACACTTGATCGAAACAACAATTGATTGAAACGACAATTGATCGAAATGACAGTTGATAAAAAAAAAAGACTTACTTTTGAATGTTTCTGCGGTTAAAGAATCTCTATATTACTGTAAATTAGATTAACCCGTTAAGTGCGCATGACGAGTATATACGTCAAGGCCAAACGCTCTCTCAGTGCGCATGACGGATATATACGTCTTGATCGTTGCAGCTTTTCACAGCGCGGATTATTTCGCTTCTCGCTCTTGCTATATTCTCGCATAAGCAGCAATTACACCCTGGGACAAAAGTTTAAGACCACCTTTTGCAATATTACACATTTAAGTAAAAAAGCTTCTTATTCACGCAAAACTAAGTATTGTTGCGTCAGAATGCATATTTAGGTTTTGGAAATAGGTCTTGCTATTTAACAATAATATATTATTATTTTCGATTTGAATTTCAGACGTTTAGCCATAAATTACCTGTAGAAATACAAAATTTTGACAGCTAAAAAATGGGCAAAAAAGCAGCTCTCAGTAGTAAAAAACGTGCCCAGATAGTCAGTCTTACCACAATGAAGCTCTCAGAACGCGAAATATCAAGGCAGATGAAGGTTAGCAAGACTGCAGTACACAATGCTATCGAAAAATTTCGAAAAGAAAACACTTTTAAGGACAGCAAAAGGTCAGGTTGTCCAAGGATTTCCAGTAGCAGGGATGACCGTTTTATCAGGAAGGTAGTGAGTCAATCTCCTATGAGCTCTGCTAAAAAAATACAGGCAGGAATGGCGGAAAGAGGAATCAACATGAGTGAAAAGACAATTAGGCGTAGATTGTATGTGGATTTTGGCCTGAAGTCATACAGACCAGCTCAGAAACCACGTCTAACCGAAGCAATGAAAAAAAAGAGGTTAGAGTTTGCAAAAAGGCATCTTGACTGGGACACAAAAATGTGGAAAAATGTTCTTTTCTCAGATGAATCTTCAATGAAGCAATTCTCTCGTAGTCATCGTTTGAAGGGCATCCACTCCAGGCCAGACACAAACAGAACTGGGGCCGAGGGTTTATCCTTTTACTACCCCAGACTGCTGCACTGCCTGGATCAGTCTGGGGTAGTAATCTCTGTTCGGAAGTATCGAGTTTGGAGACCACCTAGAGCTCGGTATCAGGAGAAATTCACCATTCCAACAGTGAAACACCCTCCAAGTCAAATAATTTGGGGGGCCATGTCAGCTAATGGGACAGCTGGTCTTTATTTTTTGCCGCCAGGAAGCACAATGAACGGCTCCAAATACGTCGAATTGCTTAAGGAGAAGTTGGTGATACACATGCAAATACATAATTGCACAATTTTTATGCATGATGGAGCTCCCTGCCACAAAAGCAAGGTTGTACAGCAATTTCTCAATAGCCAGCATATCAATGTGCTTGACTGGCCTGGGAACAGTCCTGACCTGAACCCCATAGAAAATTTGTGGGCTTTATTGAAGACGAAAGTATCTCAAAGACAGCCTTCATGTCTTGAGGAAATGCGGAAGGTGATTAAAGAAGTTTGGGTGCATAAACTTTCTCCGGATTATTGCCTTAACCTTGTAAGTAGTATGCAACGTCGCCTTCAAGAAGCTATAAAAAATAAAGGCGGTCACACCAAGTATTAAGAATTTTAAAATTTTTGTTCTTTGTTTTACCAAAATACAACGCATTTTGCTTGAGTAAGAGATGTTCGTTGAAATACAAAAAAGTTTTTGCAAAAAGTTTGTGGTTTGTGCACATTATGGCAGGTTTAACATGAAATGATTAAAAAACTTCAAGTGGTCTTAAACTTTTGTCCCAGGCTGTATAATCGATCGAGACGAGAAAAACAGCGAGATGCGAAATTAATTACGCAATGTAACTCGGATAATGAAAATTTAATTCCGCACTTAACGGGTTAATAAAAAGTAGAGGCCATCAGTAAGAGACCATCAGTAAGAAGACAGTTTGTTTTCATTTTTTATAATTTTTTGCCAATGTTAAAGTCAAGGTTTTTTAACAAGGTTCCTGAGCGAAGTATTTTTAGTGGGCCATCAAGTAGACCTCTTATCATGGTTATGTTTTGTTAGATGCCTATTGCTGTCATTTGTTTGCATTTTTTTACCATGTAGTCAGTAGCGTATTTAGGGAGAATTGTGCCATGGCCCTACCCTTGGAAAAATCAAAGACAGATTCAAAGGGAAGACCTCTTTTTAGAGATTACTAAGTTTTTAGGACAAAAAAATGACAAAACCGGGACAGATTCAAATTTGTAAATTTTTTTCATAATTCCATCAAGTGTCGTTTCGATCAAATGTCGTTTTGATCAAGTGTCGTTTGATCAACTGTCGGGTCACGCTGCCCTACAGATTTCCCAAGACTGGCAATGTAAGGTTGGTGAGACCGAAAAAAACTCTTAAAAATCGTTCTTCGCATTTTCAGATAACTTTCAACCAACTACGTTTTAAAAGTTCAACATAATTCTGAAAAGCAGAACGCAGGAGCAACGAGCTTGGGCCACCCAGTTAAGACTACGTCATATTTAAATGTTAAATCGAGTACAAGCATGGTTATCATCCCAAACGACCAAAAATAAGAATGGGTCATTAATTACCCAAAACGAGAGGCACCAAAACTCGTGGTCTGTTGATGTTTAAAACCTGTTTTTATTGGCATTGCCAAGTTAAGATCAAAAAAAGCTCTTCACTTGATATTCAACCAAAAAACGACCTGAAATGTAACTTTTTTGCTTTTTACTTGCGTCACCAGTAAAATAAGCACAATTTTTAGAAATGAATTGAATTGAAAAAAAATTTAGTTATTGAAAACTTAAACATTGTTAACATTATTGATGGAAACTAAGCACTTCACTTTAAAACAAGCACGTTTCATAGAAGAAAAGATTGTTCATAAAAGTAAATACAAATCTTAGAAATAAGCACAAAATTGTAACCGTAACCTAAGTTTAGAATTAATCTAGTGTCACATTATTTTGTTTTAATAATGATGAATTGCCATTATATGTGAAAAAATACGCAAAAAGCCGAATTTAAGGCTCGTTTCCACTACAAACGTGGAATAGAGTATTCTTTGTTTTTTTAATTTTTATTTTTTACTTCGCTTAGGGCTTAAGTGCGCAAAGAAGTAAAAGTTAAAAAAAATAAACAAAAAATGCGTATTCCACACGCGTAGTGAAAACGGGCCTTTAAAGTTAAATGTAGAAAAAGGTCAGTTTAAGTTTTAAAGTCAACCTTCTCTAAAAAAATCAAATTTGTAAAACTTTGTTATAAAAATGTTGATTTGGTAACCTGGTCAGTCCACTCAAGCGGTCTTTTTACACAAGATTATACACAAGATTATATCAAAAATCTGATTGTGTGGGTAACTTTGTTTTGCGTATGAAGATCTCAAAAGTGATTACTTAGAGTCGCGATATTTCGCGACTAAGCGTTACGATTGGATAGCATGTTGGTGTTTTCATTAAGAAGCCATCACGTGAGTAATCACTTTCTTGTCAGTTGATTATTTTATTCAAATGACTAAAACAGTAAGTTTACCATCAGTACGAAGCTCTACATCCATGTTAAACTGCTTCTGTGTTAAAAAAAACGGCGAATTCGAAGCAAAAAATACACAAACAATTGCAATGAATATTGAAAAATTTTAAAAGGTCAGCTCAATTTTTGATGTTTTTTAAAAGGACTTTGATTATGACCTTGATTTTTCTCATTGATTCTCACTGCATAAAGCTCAATGAACAATAGTGTTCGCAAAAGTTTGTCAGTGGGGAGAACTTATCGAAAATACGATTACTATACGCAGTGATGGATTATACAAAAAGGGGGGCCTGTTGCAACAACAAAAGAAACCGCTTTTAAAGAACATTTTGCAATAAGAAATAAAACAATTAAAAATAAAAGAGAATATCTTTTTTGGTCTTCATGTTTTTTTCATGCTATAATTCTTTTTTGTATGGTTTAATAATTAAATAGGGCTCATGCAAGTGAAAACCGAAAAAAAGTCTTTATTTTATTTTAGCAAATGTTGAAGCTGTCATGGTGCTACTATGAACCTTTGAAACACCATTCTTCATGGAGGTTGACCCTCAGAATCCCTTTCGTGCATACGTCTATGTCAATGACAAGCAGTTTATTCGGTTGTAACCTTGTATTGATCGGCAAAATATTTTATAAACGCTCTTAATGGTCTTTTTTGTAACACTTAAAAAATAACAGTCAAACATGTGTAACTGTTGTTAGTTGAGTTTGTTTTTGAAAGATTGTGAATAAGTAAAAAGACCGCAGGAAAAAATTCGCTGTTTAAAATCTTGAGAAAAAGTTAAATTTCTAGGAATGAAATAGCAAGATCTCGAATAGTTCTAACTCAAAAAAACCAACCGAATGATTGATATCTGTCGTCGAATTTATCGGTTGAACGTTTTAAAATCAAATACAAAGGAAGAAAGAAACATAAATCTGGGTCATATTGGTTCTGGTTGAGAAGTACGACGGCAGGTCAGAATAACTCGATGCGTTAGGTAACTGATTCGTTATCATATTAAGCTATATGTTGCTTAGATTACAATTTGCTTTCATACACTAGTGTACAGACAGTGGGAATTGGAAGTCAATCCCTCTTATACTTTGACGTAGCATTTTGAGTTTAAAATTTTTTAGTCCTCACTTGACTTTTACAGATCGTCCTCAATTCCGCTCATGATGACAATCTACAAAAATTGGCTGAGGACAAAAAATTAAAGATTTTTGGTTATGGTCAAAAGCAAAATATTTTTTTAGTTTTTATCTGACTTTCGAAGCCAAAATATCAATTCTACCGCAAGCCATCCGTCGGCAAATTTCTGCGTATACGTCACTGCTTTTATCAAAAACAATGAGAGTGATTGACATTATTTTGCTTAAACCACCGCCTTAGTAAATGTTGTTGCACTCGTGCTTGTGTTAGTCAAAAATACCATCTTTTTATATTAAAAAATTTTATCGGAGTTGATTCGTTCGTCACTTTACGCACCGTTTCATCTCCTCGATAATATGATGATGATGATGATGATGATGATGATGATGATGATGATGATGATGATAATATCTATGATGATAATATCTAGAACAGAGGTGGGAAACCTGTGACCCGCTTGTGGTTGATAAGAAGCAAAGCCAGTACTCATTTTTCGTGACGAAAATAGAGAAATTAGAGACAGATTCTAAGTGATTATCTTTTTTTGTCTTTAACTTAAATTTAGGATACAATTTCTTCTTATATTTGTGAAATGCTAGAACAGGGGTGGGCAAAGTGCGGCCCGTCAAAAGCATCTATGCGGCCCGAGAAGTGTTTTTTAGTGATAACTATATTTTAGTAACGAATGAAATTTTATAATGACCCATAATTATTAAGTTTTACCAATTCCAGTCTATGTGCTGCTTGCGAATCATTCCAAAAGCCTCGTTGTGGCCCGAGTTTAGAAATTATTGCCCACCCCTGCACTAGAAGATCATGATTCGAAAAACGCCGATGAAATTTGGACAAAACTATATTGCTTTCCAAAATTTTATGCGTCCCACACCGACTTTTTAATCATCGAATACGGCCCCCGTGTAAAATAAAAGTCCCCATCTCTGATCTAAAAGAACAATATTCAAAAGCGCGAATCAATGAAACTTAATTTAGTGGCATTAAAGATAATCGTCTTTGCTTATTAATCATTCGACGTTTAATCCGGTTTACGAAGGGAGATCGCCCGGTGTACAAAAAAACATTAAAAATACTTTCATATAGGGTAGTAAAGAAAAACAAGCTTTATCACAAATAGGCCAAAACTTTTTAGATTTTGAATAGTTTTGGAGGTTATTTTGCAAACAAATGGGCAAAATTTAACAAATGCATTTTAGAAAATGACGATTTTCAATGTAGGGGAAGATGAGGTAAGCTGAACCAGTAGGTAAGTTGAACCACAGGCTCCCCAGCGTTAATTTGAAGATAAACCAAATAGTTTGCGCTACCTATTTTTTGCACGTTGAAAATCAGTTGACTGTGTCATATTAGCATTTAAATATCTGTTCAGGCAAAAATGTAGTGTTAGAAAAAGCTTTTATGACTTGCAAAAGTAAATAGTACTAAAATAAAGTTAACTGATCATTACTTCTTGATTTTGTATCAATTTATTGCGTAGCTACGACTAAAAAATAGATAATAAACATAATATAAAATTCTGTTTCTCTGAATGCGCAAGTTTGTCTATCTTAGTAGAAATTTTAAAAATAGCATAGCACATACCTTTAAGGCAAGTTGAACCACTAGCTGTGGGTAAAGTTGAACCATGGTTCAATTTACCCCATTGCACATTAAAAATTAATGTAGTTTATTTTTAGACTTTGATTATTAAAAAATTACATTTTTTGCGTAGGGGAGACCGGGTCTGGTTGTCCTCTGTCCTGGTTGTCACATTTAATTTTTTGAGTATTTCGCAACCTTGTGCAATAATCACTTTAATGTTAAATCACGTGTCTTTACCTCTTTGTTTGCCAGATGTAGTTTGACTTTGATTGAGTAAGCACAGTTTGAATAAAGTTTAAAATACTAATTTTTACTAAAAATTCAAAAATTTTTTGTATTTGTTTAAGAAAGGATAGAAGCAACTAGGGTAGAGTTATTATCAACATCGATATGTCATTGGAGGCGTAAAAACATTGGCACTTTTGTAAAACAAGTCTTTATTTAGCTGGTAGTACAGTTTTTGAATTAGGTTTAGTCGAATTCAAGATGACAGGTCCGTACATGTCGTCACAAAAAAATTAGTGAAGGTTGTCACACTGTAACAACCAACCCCATGCTAAAACAAACTGTTTAATTATATAGTTTTGGTGTGTTTTTAAAAATGTAGCTCATCATGGTATGTCGAAATGTTAAATTTATATAAGTTCAATATGCCTAACAACTGTTTTATTTATGTAAAGATTAAAAGCAGAAATTAGAGACCGATTTATTAAAATAAGTGTAGGCCTACTTTAAAATCTCAACTTTTTAACGTTGGCAGCAAAAAAATTGTTAAATTCTAGCAGTCCGTCTTTGCTATTAAAATACTAGTGTTTGCTTCATTGAGAAACGTTGAAGCGTATTTACAGCTTGGGAGATTTGAGACATCAAATGAAGTGTTTTCCAAAAATAAATAATTGTTCTTGCTGGCTTGCTTTTGAGATATAGGTCAACCAAGAGTAACTACAAAATTTAACACGCACAAAACCGATAATTGTAAAAATATTTTAAATTTCCAGTGAGAATATCATGTTTTCATTTTACTGTTTAGGAAAGTTATACATGTATATATATACATATTCCAATACCAGGAAATCAGCACTACCTCAAATGTCTGCTGGACAAACTCAACAGCTTTATTAGACGCCTAAGATTTTAAAATATAACTTACTTGCTCTAACCGTGTGTTATTGAGCACTGTACCGGCAAAGTGAAACATTACTGGATTATATACATATATATATATATATATATATATATATATATATATATACGTGTATATATATATATATATATATATGTACAATAATTATAATAATGCCGCGTAATTATACAAGGAAAAGTGAACGAGGCATAGTTAAACCTAATGAAATGTTGACAGCAGTTTGACACATTAAAAGTACCGGAGAGAGTATTCGAAAAACTTGCTGAAAGTTTTGGTATCAATTACAAAACACTTTTAAGTTATAGAAAAAAAATTTTCTGACGAAGAAATTAAAGGAGAAGATTTATTTCCAACAACAACTGTGGGGTACACCAGAAAGAGGCAGGTGTTTACAGATGGACAAGAAATAATGATCGTCGAAGATCTTCTAAAATCATCGGATATTTATTTTGGATTATCAACAAGGGAATCCCGAAAACTTGCTTACAAGTTTTTAAAGCTAACCGTATAGAAATACCAAAAAGTTGGTATGACAAATAACAAGCTGGTCCTGATTGGCTTACATCTTTTTTAAAAAGACACCACCAATTGTCACTCCGCATTCCAGAAAGTACATATTTAGTTAGGGTAAGTAGCTTTAACAAAAACAATGTTAATTCTTTTTTCCAAAATTTGAAATTAGTCTAAATAGGCATAACTTTCAGCCTTTGGACATTTGGAACATGGACGAAACAGGCGTAACTACTGTACGTAAGCCTGATAGAATTATTGGAAGACGTGGAACGAAACAAATAGGCGCTATAACATCGGCTGAGCGAGGTACACTTATTACTGTAGGAGGCACCATATCAGCAAGTGGAATTCTATTCCTCCTCACTTTATTTTTTCCCGAGTAAAATTTCAAAGGCATTTTCTTAATGGAACGCCACCTGGAAGCAAAGAAGGTGCGAATTCATCTAGATGGATGACGGAAGAGCACTTTTCAGACTTTTTAAAGCACTTTGTTGAGCATGTTCGCTGCACCCACGAAAAACTGAATGTAAAAACATTTGATTTTTTCATTAAAAAAATAATCAAGCTGTTTCGTGCAACTAAATGTGTAGATTGCATGCCTATTTTAGTTACTTATCCTTCCTTAAACACAACTAGTGTAACTCTGATCTTATCTAAATGTATCCGGTGCTCGACTGTAAAGCAAAACTAAAACATCTTTGTAAACAGCTAACTGGACAAAAAATATGATGCTATTTTTACTTGACATGTATATAATATTTTTGTATTTTTTTTTATCAATAAATTGTTTGTTTGATCTTGGCGTATAGCAAAATTTAAAAGCAACTGAGTAAGTGTCGACTCACAAATAGCTGTGACATTTTACCCCAATGCTTGTGACAACAAGGACAGATTTGTCCAGGTTGTCACACTTTAATTGCCTGTTTTAAAACTCTCCAAAAACATGTTTATTGTTGCTGAAAAACCAAAAAAATACTCTAAAGTTATAGCTGAAGACTTTAACTAAAAAAAAAAACAAAAAAAATTTTGAAAATCGACCAACTATTTGCTAGATTATAAAGTTTGAAATTTGTGTCAACCAGACCCGGTCTCCCCTATATATTTTATTGAAAATGCCGAGAGTTTATACAAGAAAAACTAACCGCGGAAATTAGCCAAAAGAAATAATAGAAGCGGCTGCAACATGTGTAAAAAATGGAAAATCCCTAAGGTCTGCTTCCAAATCATTTAACATTTCCAGAAACACCTTGAAACGCTACATAGATAAGAAAGCAAGTGGTGCAACCCAAAATTTATACGACTATGGTGCTTTAAAAGAAAAAAACCGAATATTTCAAGAACCGATTGAAAAATAGTTAGCAGATCATGTTAAGGAACTTTCAAAAAGATTTTAGGGTATTACTGCTACAAAATGTCGTCAATTCGCATATGAACTTGCTAAAGAAATAACACAGCTGCACCTGTGAGCTGGGAGAAACATAAACTAGCCGGAAAAGAATGGTTTCGTTCCATCACAAAAAAAATATAACATATCATACAGGACACTGGAAGCCACGTCTTTAGCCAGAGCAACAGCATTTAACCGCTATACAGTGAATGAATTTCTTATTATTCTAGCTTCAGTTATGGACAGGTACAAGTTCACACCTAATAGAATATTTAATGTTGATGAAACAAGTGTGACTACGGTGCAAAGCCCAAAACAAGTATTAGCAGCGAAAGCTACCAAACAAATTGGCTCCATCACATCAAGAGAGCGCGGAGGGTTAGTGACACTTGTTGGCTGCATTAGTGCAACTGGTAATAGTATTTCACCGGCTTTTATTTTTCCTGGAATAAAGTAGGTAGATCATTTTGTCCATGACGGACCAACCGGCTCCATTGGCACTTCAAATAAATCAGGATGGATAAACGAAGAAATTTTTTCCATGTACTTAAAACACATAGTAAATCAAATTTCTTGCAACAATGAAAATCGTGCGTTATTAATCTTGGATAACTATGAAAGTCATGTGTCCATGGCATCCATTCAGTTGGTAAAACAAAATGGATTAATTCTCTTAACTATCCCTCCTCATACCTCTTATCGCTTACAACCGCTAGACCGCTGAGTGTTTGGACCTTCAAAGTTGAAATATAATCAGGCAATGGACGAGTGGATGCAATCCTGGAAAAATAGTTACTGTTTATTATATTCCAGCCTTAATCAATAAAGCTTACTTAGCTGCATTTACTTCGAGTAACATACAAGCTGGATTTAAATCGACTGGTATCTATCCATTTTGCAGAGATACCTCAAGTTCGTATATTTGATGAAAGCGCCTTTGCTCCATCTGAATTAACTAATCGTTCTTATCTTAACCAGGAAATAGTAGAAACCAGCAACGCCCAAACAAGCTCTCAAAATCAGGAGGACAATCTTTTTTCCATTATTTCAACCAAAATCCTCAATCCTCAATTAAATGATATCTCTTATGTGTCTCCTTCAGAAATTTTACCTGTTTCCCGTGCTGGACCACGAAATTGCCCCGACGAAGGGGCAAGTTGAACCAAAAAAATTTGTCAACTTTGAACACAAATTATTAAAAATTGGGCAACTAAATTAATAAATAACATACATCATAATAAACCTCATATCTTGAAATATAATATCTTAAAATTTCTATTATATAGCGCTTATAATTAACGAATTATGTTATTTTTTGTAAAATTTGGTTTAACTTACCTCATCTTCCCCTATGAGGAATTAAAAAAAAAACATTTGTTTTCAAGTGGCGTAGAATAACTACACTTTTTTAGGGCTTCAAAAAAAGGTTTTCAAATTGCTTAAACAAGTGTCAAAATTTTTGCTGTGTTGCTTTTCGTTTTGATGCAGAAACATTAGAAACAAAACAAATAAACAGTTTATATAGATGGCACTTTTACCAGTTCTATCCCTGGTTTTAGCGTTTTTTATTCAAGGTGAGTATATCTAATCTAAAAAAGTAATAATTCCTTAAATTTTTTTTTGTAAAAAAATAAAAATTTTGAATTTAGTGCAGATTCCTTGATAAATAGATTGTTTCCGTGCACTGTAGCACAATAGACGTTGTTTACAAACTTCTGAAGTGCAAAAGCCGTCATTTTTTGTTTATTTGTTTTTTATTGTAAGTAGCATAAGGTTTTTACTACCGAAAAAACAACCATAACTGTTTAAACTCAGAGTAAACTTAAATGTTTTTGGAAAATCATAATTTTGTTCTTTGAAAAGTTTTGAAAATTTATAACCCAATAATACAATCATTATGCTTTTCATGACGATGGGAATAAAAGATTCAAATTTATTCATAAAGTCAATTTAAAAGATTAAAAATAGCGACGCCCTTGATTAAAAACGACTTAAATTCTTGCAAATATCTTTTGTATTCTTCGTTATTGTTTGCTTCATATTTTAAGTAAAAGTTGATAACTTTTAAGAAAATTTTACTTTCAATTAATCAGCTTCATTTGCAACGCTTTCGTGTAAAAGAAGTAACAATTTTAGTAATAATTAAACATAAAAAAAGTTTTGATTTTTTTCAGCATTTTTTAATCATGTCTCAGAACCAGACTTGAGATGTATTTGTAATTTAAAATACAAATACGTATTTGAAATACAAAATACTGTATTTTGTATTTGTATTTAAATACATTTATTTTTGTGTATAATGTATTTGTATTTAAATGCTTTTTACTACAAGTATTTTGTATTTTCAGAAATTTTTAAATACATTTTTTAAAATACATTTGTTACTACGCAATCTTTGCGCGCTTTGACTTAGATCAAGAAAAAAAGTTTCGGCTTTTTTTCGTGACAATTTATAAACAAGAAATAGCAAGCTCATGGTATATTTTAGCTGTTCAGCAAAGTAACGTTGTTTTTTGTCACTCAATAAATCCTTATGTAACAAATTTTAAACGACAGACGTTTGCTAATATGCACAAGACTAAACCTTGTCCACTTTCAAAACCTGAATGGAATGATAAAATCAATCACAAACATGAGCTTGCAAGAAAAGCATATCATAACTGGATTAGTTGTGATAGAGATAAGCATCATTGGACCTATCAAAACATGGTTAGCACTCGCAAAAATTTTAAACTTGCCACGAAGACATCCCGCAAAGCTGCTGCACAACAAAAAGCGGACAATCTAGCTCTTTCACTGCATGCTGATACTTCACAACAAAAATTTTGGCAAAAAATTAGATCACATAAAGCAAAAAACTTGCTTCCTTTACATATAGATGCACCTAAAATAGCTGAAATGTGGAGAAATTACTATAACGATATATTAAATTCCAACTCTTCGTATACTTCTTCAAATAACAATATCAGATTTGAAAAAATAAATGACTTGTCCTATATGTCTGACTTCATGTCAACACCATGCAACGTACGGCCTTTATTGTGGAAACTTTCTCTAAACCGTGCTGCTGGTTCTGATGAAATATCAACAGAACACCTAATATATGCAGACCCTCAAGTCTGCACCCTACTGAGTAAATTGATTAATACGTGTATTTCTCACGGAGTTATGCCTCAAGCTTGTATTGAAACCATACTTGTTCATATCTATAAAAATAACAAATCAAATATACACGTCAAAAATAATTATAGACCTATAACCCTAGCAACTGTTATTTCAAAATTGTTTGAACATTTTATTTTACAACAAATCTCGCCGTTCTTAACGGTTAGCAGTAATCAATTTGGGTTTAAACGCAAACATAGTACAGACCAATGTGTTTTCTTGTATAAACAGGCTATTTCTTACTATGTTAACCAAAACAGCCCCGTATTCAGTACATTCTTAGATGCTTCCAAAGCATTTTACAGAGTAAACCATAAATTATTATTTAAAAAATTATCTAATCGCAATGTTCCTGCATACTTTGTACGATTACTTGCCTATTGGTACTCCACACAGTGTATGAAAGTTTGGTGGGAAAATTTATTCTCCAGTGCATTTACTGTTAGTAATGGTGTACGACAATATTAAGACCCTGTTTATTTTCTTTATACATATATATGGAATGTATTGGAATTTAATTGTATATGGAAGACTTATCTAGAAAATTAAATTCTGTTCAAAGTGGATGTTTTGTTGGTTCGTCTTTACTGAATCATTTAATGTTTGCTGACGATTTATGTGTATTTAGCCCCAGCGTCAAAGGACTACAAAAACTAATAAATGTGTGCAAAGAATATGCAGTTAACAATTGTATTATTTTTAATAATGATAAAACTGTTGGCATGATTCATCAAAATAAAAAAATTCAAAGTAAACGTTGAACCAAACATTATATTAGATGGAAGATGTATCAAATTTGTAAATTCAGTAAAATATCTTGATGTATTAATTACAAATGACTTGTATGATGACCTTGATAATAACAGATACCTTTGTTATTTATACTGTGTTGGTAATACTTTACGTTCAAAATTTCATAATTGTTCAAGCCAAGTTAAAAATGTTCTTTTTCGTTCTTACTGCATGTCTATGTATTCTGTTCATTTATGGTGTAAATTCAAAATCAGCAGTTTAAATCGTGTTCGTATTGCGTACAACAACTCGTTCAGAATTTTACACAACATACCTAGACAGGAATCTGCTAGAACTCGACAAATTCAATCTAATATTAAGACCTTTGATGCCCTAATTAGAAATTACTTATATTCGTTCTTAAAAAGAATATATATTCAATATATACATTTCTTGCTTATGTCTTCTGATGCCCTGTATAAATCTATTTTCTGGATCAATTATAACAATAAACTTTATCAAAATTAGAAAATTTATTGTTCTATCATAGGTCTTTTTTTCTTTTTTTTTTTTTTTTTATTATTTTGATTGGTTAATTTTCTTCTTTTCTCCTGTTGTTCTGCTTTTGTGTCTTGTGTTGTTATGCCTTGTCATTGTCTGTCTATGGACCTTGGTGTCTGATACAAACAATTAAATAAAAAATAAATAAAAAATTTTTGCTAAAGCATAAAATTACTCCGATATTATGTTTCAACAAAATATTCTCAATTGGGTTATTTATATTTTTTCACTTTAGCAAATAAAAATGTATCACCCAGTTTTTTTTATGCATTTCGTGTAATAAGCAATAAAACATTTTTACAAACACAAGTTCACCGTCAATACGGTACAGCAGTAAATTCTTTTTTTTTATTTATCCTTCTTACAAAAAAGCGTCGGAGGCGCTCTAAATACAGCTACTGTCAAGCAATTACCTCGACCTGCTTGCGGAGATGACTAAGTATTACTGTCCACTTTAAATTTTATATGTATGTATATTTGTACTTTTTTTATTATAGCATAGCAGAAATCTACAGTTGCCTGCTAAATTCACCACACAGCGGAAAGTGCTGTAAATTTACTTTTTCAAGGACATAATTTTTTAAGATTTGTGGCTTTATTACATTGAACAACTTATCTCTATTCCGTTCGTTATGAGCTTTTAGATGTTTTTTGTTGATTAAAAATTCTGACTTCAAAGCAACGCGCAGCCATATATAAAGGACTTGAGCATTTGCTGGAGCATTGTTACGTAAACTAGAAACATCAAAGGGTTTTTCAGGAAGTTTAGCCAAAAAAATTTGCCAAGTTTGCTTTTCTGCTCACTTTGAGTCTTTGAATGGGTGTTCAGACTGTTTTGACAGGGCGCATGCACGCAGCAGGATAAGAGTTGAGACAGTTTAAAGCAGAAATATCAGAATTTGTCTACACTGGCAGCATAAAATGACTTCAAAAACGCCTTTAATCCTGAATGGAAAATTATTTCAAGTGAATGAAGAAAGTTCTGATGGTAAATAAAAGCTAAATGTTGTGTCTGCCCTGATAGTAAGCCACCCTTATCAGGATCAAAAAAAGCAACTTCAAATTTTTTGTTGCATTTGAAACGGAAGCATCCAGCAGAAGCTACAGAGTTTGAAAAATCAAAGAAAACACGTCAGGACGATTCTCAGAAAGAGAAAACACCCAAAAATACGCAAACAACTATATTTCAATTTTGCAAGTCGATAAAGGTTACCCAAGATGCTGCTTCAAAAGCAATTGTAAATTTAGTAGTTAAATGCGGTTTACCCCTGTCCTTGGTTGAAGCAGAACCTTTTCAACAGTTAGTAAGCACATTGTCTTCTGGAACGTGCAAGTCCATAAGCAGGAAAAGTCTTAGTGCAAAAATTGACAAACAGTTTGAGACTTTTATGATTAACATTAAAAAAGCCTTTCTTCAAAGGATTATGTTTGCACAACAGCTGACATTTGGTCATAGCCAAAAAGAAGCTTCCTTGGCATGACTGCTAATGTTGTTGATCCAGAAACACTGCAGAGAGAGTTCTTTGCAATTGCTTGCGAAAGGTTTTCAGGGACACATTTATTTGATTCAATTGCTGAAAAAATTCAAGACGTTCATGATAAAATTGGTCTTGATTACAAAAAAATTACTCGTACCATAATGGTCTCAAAGAGCAAAATGAAAATGACGATCAGGAGAGCAGTGAAGATGAAGTAAATTTTGAAAGCATCAATGGCATGGTCACGTTCACTGGAGAAAATGATCAAGAGCTTTTTGTTTTGCCCACGCAAGAAAGATGTTTCGCTCATACACTTAGTTTAATAGCGACTACAGATATCAAGAAAACCTATTACCCAGCATTGCGCAAAAAAATTTTTATGTCATCATTTGAAAAAGCCACTGCGATTTAGAATAAGTGCAATCTTCCTAAGTCGGCTGAAATCATTTTCAATATTTGCAAGCGGAACCTACTTACACAATGCATTACAAGATGGAATTCTCTTTTTGACAGCTTACAATGTCTGCTAAAATTTGAGCAGTGTACCTTGAAAGACTTATGTCAAAAACTTTATTTGCCAGAGTTAAGTGAAAGTGAAGTGGAATTTTTGCGTGAATATTGCACTGTGTTTGAACCTATTGCCATGGCTATTGACAAGGTTTAAGGAGAGCAATTTTCGTTTTATGGCTATGTAATCCCTGTGCTGCGACAGACAGAAACTTTACTCAAAACAATTCGGAATCAGTCTTTAAAGTACAATGCTCCACTTGTTCAAGCTGCTTTGAGAGGAATGCAAAAAAGATTCCAGCCGTATCGTCAACAAGATTTTATGGTGGTAAAAGATGCCCCTTTTAGCCACAATATCACAGCCTTATTTTAAGTTAAAACCTATTTTGAAAGAAAAAAAAGATGCACTCAAACAAGAACTGATTGACACAGCTAACAAACTAAGTTCAAATGTTTCAGAAGGCTTTAAATGCAACAAAAGTAGTGATACCTTTTTTCACTGGTCAGACAACGAAGAAGAAACTTCACAAACACAGAAAAATATAACTTCCATTGAAGTACTTCAATTTTTGGAAGACCCAAATAATAATCTGGAATCACTGCATCGCTATCCGAAAATCAAAAACGTGTTTTTGAAATTCAACACATCACTGACATCGTCATCACCCGATGAGCGTCTCTTCTCAGTTGCTTCTATCATTTCACAAGGACGCAGGGGAAGGCTGACTGATAAGAACTTTGAAAAGTTAACTTTACTGAAAGCAAACAAATACGAAACTGCTGATATGCATTAGTGGATAATAAATTGATAAAGTATTTCTTTTGTACAACCACGAATTTCTGAAGCTATTTTACTACATCTCAATGCTGCATTACCAGATTATATAGAGACGAAACTCGCTGTATGTTTTGTATAGTGATGTTGTCTATTTTGTACATATCCTGTGTTCTTAGAATTTTGTCTTCGGTCTTGCTAGTTGCTATAATCGATTCAAATGTAAATCGATGTATCTTTATTTGTTTAATGTAAAACAAAAAGTGATTGTAAAATAACCAAGCTAAGAGATACAATGATTTACAGTTTGAATCGATTTGATGGACACCCATTTATTTACTACGTTTCCATTCACATGATTCATTAAATTATTCTTTGTTTGTTTTACAGTCCTATATTTTTCTATAATAAATAAATGCTAATGTAATGATCGTTTTAATAGAAACATAAAAATTAATAACCATTTTGGCATTGTCTCGACTGTATTCGCTAATTTTTTTTTTGTTTTTAAAGTGGATGATTTCTTTTTTTAAAAAGTATTTGAAAGTATTTTTAAATGTATTTAAATACATTGTTACAGTATTTTTATTTTGTATTTACCAGCATTGTCAGAAAGTATTTTGTATTTGTATTTAATTATTTTCTAACCACTGTATTTTGTATTTGTATTCAAATACCTTTGGAGAGTATTTTGCCCAAGTCTGCTCAGAACAGGGAAAATAGTTTGAAAAGTTATTTTTCTTAAACTTGTGCAACTTTTTTTCATGGCCTCGTACTTATTCAATTTTACGTTGTTTTAAAATAGCTTAAGACTGTTTTTAGAATAAGTAAAAAAATTTTCACTTTTGCAAAATTTATTTTGTTTAATTGCTTGAGTTTTATAAACTTATATTTTTTTTGTCTTTTAGCAGCATATCTACTTAATGTGATTTGTAGACATAAAAATTTATTCGATTGGCTTTAATTATTGAAGAAAATTTTAAATTATTTAACATTCTAAAGCTAAAAAAATATTTTGAAAGTAAACATACATGATTTTGCAGTAATTATATAATTGAAATTAAAGATTTTAAAAGCAACTAAATTATTATTGTAATTGTAAATGAGTCGAAAAAAAAGTTCAGCACCATCCCTGTGAATAAATTTGCATATGAGTTTTTGAAACTTTTTCATTATCTTCTCTAAATACGACTCAAGTAATCGCTGTATTTTAGCTATTTAGTGCTTAGGTAATAAATTGATAATATGAATTTCATTTATTCTTGTTATTGTAATAGAAGTTTTTTTGTTGATTTCAATTACCACTACTACGCGTAGCATAAAAAAAGTTTGTTTCCTCACATTTAACAACAATTTACGATATAAGTTGCGCTCTTTATTTTTATTTCTCTTTATTTGTTGTTGTGCCATGGCCTCCCCTTAGAGATCATAAATACGAGAAATCAAAGACAGATTCAAAGTTAAGATCTTTTTTTAGAGAACACTACTTTTTATGACAAAAGTTTGAAAAAACCGAGATAGATTCAAAGTGAAAACCTTTTTTTTCTCTCTAGCTACCGTTTGAAAATATTTTCCATGAAGCATATATAGTCATGGTTGTATGCCCCCTTTCTTTTAAAAATCTTCGGTACGTCACTGCTTCTGGCCATCGTATCATCAATCGGTTACATCCATTTAGTAATAACTCCCACCGATATTTGTCGCAGTTTAAGATTATCTGTTTTGTTTTTACTTTCTTTCCCTCTTTCT
Organism: Diplosoma virens; assembly: GCA_963680785.1. Lineage (NCBI taxonomy): Eukaryota > Metazoa > Chordata > Ascidiacea > Aplousobranchia > Didemnidae > Diplosoma > Diplosoma virens. The sequence continues at coordinate 8,293,591 of OY796890.1, read as the reverse complement.
TCCGACAACAGCTGGATTCCATCTTGCTCATTCCTGCTTTGACCCAGCTTATAATCGTCGTCGTCGTCGTTTGAAGGGCATCCACTCCAGGCCAGACACAAACAGAACTGGGGCCGAGGGTTTATCCTTTTACTACCCCAGACTGCTGCACTGCCTGGATCAGATGCTGGCAGTGATGTCATTAAGCCAGCATCGAGTTTCGTCACCCAAAATCGTCAGACCTCGTGCTCCATGTGGTGCCCGATGTATAGGGCACGCTGTTAGTACATGGTCTGCGGTTTGCTCAGAGGCGCCACACTCGCAATTCGGTGAAGGAGCGAGACCCCATTTGTGCATGGATGAATGGAATCGCCCAAAACCAGTCCGCAGGCGGTTGAGCTTAACCCAAGCTGCTCGGGGTAAGCTCATCCCAACAGGCCTAGCACTGGTCTCGGGCACAAAAGCACGGAGCCTGGAAGCATTTTCACAGTACTCCGCGTTCCATTTGTGATTTGTCCATTCAGAGGCGCGGATGCCAAGTCTGGCAAGGTTGTCCAAGAGATTCCGCGCACCTGGCACAAACGGGCGTCTGGATCTTAGTCTCACTTGGCCAGTATCTGAGGACCCACTTAAAAGACCATGCAAGATATGATCGGGGTCCAGAGATCCACAGTGAGCCAAGGAGAGTGTCGCTCCGAGTCGGCGAAGCTCAGCTGGCTGGATGCCTGAGAGTAGAGGTAGGTGGTCCGTTGGAGTGGGACGCAGGCATCTAGTAACTATGCGCAAGGCGTCATTCAAGACACTGTCAATGAGGCGAGTGTGAGCACTGCGACACCAGACGAGCGCACAGTACTCAGATGTTGAGTAGACTAGAGTCAAGGTGGCTATGCGTAGTGTTTTAGCACCGGCACGTCATCCCGAGCCCACGAGTCGCCTCAGCAGTGTGACGCGCGATGATAGTTTTTTGCGCAATGCCACTAAATGGTGACGAAACGTGAGCGATCTGTCCAGTTTTACCCCAAGATAAGTAGGGGTTCGACAGAACGGTAAAAGTCTACCGTTGTTGTAGACCTTTAGCTCACGTTTGGCCTCTCGGTTATTTAAGTGAAAGGCTGCCGTCACCGTCTTAGTGTGACTGAGCTTCAACCTCCAAGTCTGGAGATACGCTGACAGTGTGGACATGTCTTGGTTTAATGTCCCCTCCAAGTCCTTCTAGTTTCCAGAAGAATGCAACAATGCTAAATCATCAGCATAAGCAAACTTTCTGGAAATCATGGAAGGAAGATCGTACGTATAGATGTTAAATAGGAGGGGAGCCAAGACCGATCCCTGAGGAACGCCATTTTTAAGACGGCGTAGCCTGCTTTGCTTGCTGTCACCGGTGGTAAGGGTGAAACTTCGATTTCGGACAAGCTCCATGATCATTTTGACCATGTGCTTATCCGGAAGAAGTCTCAGCAGCTTGCAGGTAAGGCCACGGTGCCAGACAGTGTCATAAGCAGCTGTCAGATTGATAAATACGGCACCGGCCTTCTTTTTAGCCTCAAAAGAATCCTCGATGTTCTGGGTTAGCAGAACAACTTGATCTACGGTTGACTTCCCACGTCGGAAACCAGCCTGCTCTTTAGGGAGCAGTGGATCGATTAATGGTACAACGCGGGCGTAGATAAGCCTCTCGAGGATCTTGTAGGGGACACAGAGCAGAGATATCGGTCGATAACTCTTTGGGTCCCCCACGGGCTTTCCTGGTTTTGGGATTGCGACCACAAGCGCTCTTCTCCAGATCTTGGGAATTTTGAGTCGGCGCAAACAGGAAGAAATGAAGTCACGTAACCAGGACTTCAAAGCAGCTCCGGCATGGAGTATAAGCTCGGGGCAGATGGAATCAAGTCTCGGAGCTTTACCTGGTTTCAAGTGTTGAAAGGCAGCAGCAAATTCTCTATGTGAGAAATTGTCAGAGATATTTACTGCGTCTGGTGTTGTGGCCCTCCAAAGGTCAGACACTTCTTAAATGACAAGTCGAGATAACTTGCGATCAACAGCCTCGTATTTCCCATTTCTAACCAGCTGAGATGCAATAGCATCGGCTGAAACGGGACAGTGACGAGGAGAGTGTCGTGACCTACCAGTAAGGTTGTTCAAAATACTCCACGCTTTTCGACTAGAGTGTGAGAAGTCAAAGCTCCGAACTGCCTCGGACCATCAATCCCTTCGCTTCCTGTCAAGCTTGGCAAGCAGAGCTGTAGCAGCCAAGCTTGAGTCGTCTCCCTGAGGAGACTGCAGAAAGGTTTTATAGAGGGATTCACACTCTGCATCCCAACACGGAATATAGTTATTTCGATACCCGCGTGGGATAGTCTTTTTGGCTGCTTTCTTAATGGTGTTATAGAAGTCCTGGTAAGCCGCATCCACATCAAGTGAATCAGGCGGCAACAAAGTCTTTGCGAATTTATTCGTCAAAGCAATGTAGTGACTCCATTTGGCCTTGCGGAAGTTCCATCGCTTAACAGGCATGCTTGGCACTGCCATAGCAAACCTTGGTGGTATAAAAGCGATGGTCGATGTTGTGACCTGGGGAACTTCTCAAGGACACGTCTATCCGGTAAGCGAATGTTTGGACCTAAGCTAGCGAAAGCTAGATCCGGATTGGTGCCAGTGTTCCAGCGGCCGGAATAAAAACTGGCAGCGTCCTTGGCATTATATAGCAGGGCAAGACAATTAATACTTTCCCAGCCAGCCAAGCACTCACCGTCCGGACTGTTGTCGTCATAACCCCAGTCAGCATGACGACAGTTAAAATCGCCAGCGTAAAGACAGGGGTGAGGAAATACTGGGAGATCCAGGGTTCGCAATCGCGTTGGCGGTGGTTTGTAGACGTTGACTATTTTATAGCCATCAACGTCCACACACAACCACTCGATCTCCGATGTCGGTGAAGATTGGTCCAAGAGCGTGTATCTCAGTCGCTGGTGGACAAATGTGGCAAGGCCATGCTTCCTGCTTAAAGAAGACCCAGCTAGTTGGTAGTGTGGTAGCACCAACTTCTCTGCATCAGTGCAGTGGGTCTCCTGCAGTAGGATGACGAGTGCCTCAGACTGCATAGCGAGGTGATGAAGAACGTTCATCTTGCTTGCAGTGAGGCCTTCGATGTTCAGCTGAAGAATAGTGGGTCTTCGGAACTTGTTGGCAATGTGCCCTGAAAAGGGCAGTTTTATCCTGGCATTGCCCCGTCCTAAAAAGGACGTTTGCCGATTAGCAGACTCATATTGAACATCGGAATGGGTGGATACCCTTCCGTATTGGTAGGTTCGGTTTCGTCTGTCATTTTAAAATCAATAAGCAGACTTACTCACGGCCCAGGCTGCGTGAAAGCACCTACCATCTGGGCCAGCTTATAATAATTCTTTGTTTCTCGATATTAGGAAATTTAATTTAAAAAGCGAGAATATTTTCTTCGTCGATATCGTAATCGCATCATCATAAACAGCGATGCAATTTAAACCGAAATCCAACTAAAACGTAACATATAGACTAGAATAAGAATGGAAACCGTTTGACTCATTTTTGACTATGTAAATTTTCATTCGATTTACCCGATTATATTGTTTCTTAGCCTATAGTCTTTTTACAGAATTTTTATTAGTTAACAATTTTTAAAAATTTGTAAATTATATTTCGTATTAGTATGCTTATCTCTAGAAAAACAAAATTAATCTTATTAATTTTTTGAATATCTTTTTTTTGTATTTATTGGTGAATGTCACTGTACTTTCTCATCGTTTAAACTATAACAGGAAAGCGAAGAAGTTTCTCATGGACAAGTATTGTTTAAAAAATTACTAAAAACTAAAATTGCTGAATGTCGATTTTCTCGAGAATGTTCTTGCACCATGATTTATTTTACTATTAATAAATTATATCTTGCCACGTTAATTAGTGCATAAAATGTTTTAGTAAAACCAAAAAATAGTGGGAGGAAAATGGGTCGATTTCAGAAAATTTTCTTCTAAAATTCTGCTTAAAAAAACAACTTTACCTTTGAGGAAAATGGCAAGATATGTTTGGGATATTATTTTACCTATACATCATTATTTCTAAATAAGCATAAAAAGAAATTCTCACCTTTACATCTTATCGTTTGCAAGTATTGATTATTTTAGAAAAGAACAAAGCTGTTTAGTCGCGAAGATGTGAATGCATCTCAGAATAGCCAACAATCAAAAACGATTATCCTAGCCAAAAATAGATTTTTAAAAAAATACTGTATTTTAAAATCTTTCAAGGTTATTCCGATGAAATATTACGGTGAAATCAATAATTTAGACATAAGGTGACCGTACAAAGTCAAGGTTGCAAGAATTTTTTTTCAATCAACGTTTTATTTTTTAAAGTTTTCAAGGTTATTTACAGCAAAAACAACCTTAAAATCAATAATTCTTTATCAGGTTGAAGCAAAATCAATCGTTTTTTTAATGCTTTATGCAATTCGACCTTTCCCGAATACCACAGATACTATTGCGAGAAATGCCATAAACTCGATCCATCAAAGTAAATTGAAATAAGGTTTTCTATCATGAAGTAGGAAGATTTCTTCAACATAGAATTTGTTGAATTTCCTTTCATCCCATTGTAAATCCGTTTTTAGACAAGTTTGAAAATATTATGATAAGTGAAAATTATCTGAAGTAACAACTTAAAGTTTAAAGTTAGCATCTATTAAGCTTAGTCATCTTTTTTCTGGATAATTTTAAAATAAAACCAGGAAATGATATGTTTTTCTTACATATTAAAATCTAAACGATAGTTGATGCTAAAAAACATTGAGTCACTGAAATTAAATAAACGTTTTAAAGGCCTTCATGAACAGATATAAGAAACTTTATCTTAATCAAATTAATTTATCAATCTTAATCAAATTAACTATCATGATGTAGCCTAGATATAAAATAATGAAAAAATGTGCACAAATTGATGGCTTTTGCTTCTTTTTGTTTTAAGCAAATTATTGTATTAAAAGCAGCGCCACTTCACTCAAGAATTTGTCGTTTTTCTAATTTTCTTATTTCCGTAAAAGTGTCTTTTCCGAAAAATTCACCAAAAACGCACAAGTAGACTGAGCATCGAACCCATCTCTTTCTGATCGCAAGCGGGGATTGTTAGCAGACTGAGCTAGCCAGAGAAAATTGCATTTGAATATAAACTATATAGTAATCAGAGAAAATAAATATAAGCTATATTATTGTTTAAAAGTTAGCGCTTTATAATTTAAAAAACTGGCTATTGAGGTCTTCTAGGATAAAAGACAACAACCTCTTTCCCGCTAAATGATTTTCTGCGTGCAGCAAAGGACTTATTTGTTTCTTTATTTATCTGGTTTTGCTTTGATTCACAATAAGGATTTTTTGGCGCAAAAACTAATCAATAGAAAAATCAAAAAAGTTTTTAAGTCAACCCAAACAATAAAAGTTGTGGTAACAAGCCTTAATGCGACTTTAACTTTTTTACCCAAAAGCAAAAGAAATAAGTTGGAAAAATATTTTATTAAGTAGGCTATATAAAATATTTTCTTGGATAAATTGCTTGTTTAGTTTTTTCAAGTAACAAGGATTGATTTTTAGGAACAGCAACGCAAGTGTTTGAGAACAAAGAAGAAAACTTGTCTGTTATAAACTACACTAGTTTCAAAAACTGGAAAACATTTCCATCAACCGATGCAACAACTTTACAAAGTAGCCTACAATGTCCAACCCGAGAAGCCATTTGCAATTAATTAAAAACAGAAAAAAAAAAGTTTTTAAATGAAACAACTTATCAAAAAAGTTCTAGGATTATTACAGAAAAAAAGTAAAAAATAATTTTAATTTGGCGCATAATTTTATTTCAACCACAGTCAGCATGTCAAATATTATTTGGCCCACAACTTTAGGGACACTATGTTTCGTCAGTGTAACTCAAAAATATATATGTATTTGTGAATCAGTAATAAATTGTTGATACAAAATCAGTCCGTCACTATTGACAAAAGTCAAGAAATTTTAATTAAGCAGCAGATAAATATCAGTTTTCCTCTGAAGATGATGAGCTTTGGGACTAGTAAAATATGGAGTTGGCAACACTGTAACATATCAAATCACATCATGTTGACCTTTGAACCTTTATGGCAAAATATTATTGGTTTACAAACAACTTCGAAATACGTTTTTTCGAACCACACTGTCCAGGTTTATCTGGTTGCTGATTTTACGCAAAAACTGAGAAACAAAACAACCGCCCTGGAAAACGTCTTTTCTCATTTTATAGCTCCCCAAATGCAGAGGAAAGGAATTGACCTGCCCACGGGTCAAATTAAAGTGATAACTTTGGACGTAGGTAAGCAAAAACTGATATATTCTTTTAGTCACTGGTAATAACTTTTCAAAATTTTAAATTGGCAAGTAATAAATTCATCATAAATTTTTGTTTAAAATCTAAGAAAGTTGCTGACAAAAATAGTAAAGCGGTCAATCAGTAATAGTATATCATCTATCCAGACTTGGGCAAAATACTCTCCAAAGGTATTTGAATACAAATACAAAATACAGTGGTTAGAAAATAATTAAATACAAATACAAAATACTTTCTGACAATGCTGGTAAATACAAAATAAAAATACTGTAACAATGTATTTAAATACATTTAAAAATACTTTCAAATACTTTTTTAAAAAAGAAATCATCCACTTTAAAAACAAAAAAAAAATTAGCGAATACAGTCGAGACAATGCCAAAATGGTTATTAATTTTTATGTTTCTATTAAAACGATCATTGCATTATCATTTGTTTATTATAGAAAAATATAGGACTGTAAAACCAACAAAGAATAATTTAATGAATCATGTGAATGGAAACGTAGTAAATAAATGGGTGTCCATCAAATCGATTCAAACTGTAAATCATTGTATCTCTTAGCTTGGTTATTTTACAATCACTTTTTGTTTTACATTAAACAAATAAAGATACATCGATTTACATTTGAATCGATTATAGCAACTAGCAAGACCGAAGACAAAATTCTAAGAACACAGGATATGTACAAAATAGACAACATCACTATACAAAACATACAGCGAGTTTCGTCTCTATATAATCTGGTAATGCAGCATTGAGATGTAGTAAAATACCACAAGAACTCAATCCAAGTATTCACATCAACTGTTGTTGACTTGAAGTTGTCTTTGATGTATGCATATAGTAGGCTATAAATACAATGCATGGAAGTGACTAAGAAAATGGTTTAGCAAATTCAAGATTCATGACCCAGATTTGAGTTTTATGGACTTATAATGTTTTTTTAGTAGCCTATAAGTCCATAAAAACTCAAATCCGTGTCCACAGCACGTCACTGATTTGAGTTCTTTCAATTTTCTTATCAGCATTAATTTATTTACAATATGTGGTAGTCTATCTTTCTAAATGGCAACTATAAAGTGGTAATCGAGTTTTGGTGATGTCATTTGTTGGGGGCCCTGATTAGGATTTCGCCTCAGGCCTCTCGTTTTGGATATCCACCACTGAGCTTAGTGTTAGTGAATAAACACCTTCTGCGATTTTTAGCAAAAATTAAGAAATCGAAAAAACAATTTAAGTTTATTAGGTAAGAATTTACATGAGCCACAAACGAGAGGTAGAAGAGCCGCGTGCGGCTCACGAGCCACGGTTTGGCCACTGTTGCTCCAGGTATTAGCGCCTTCGTCGCTTTCCTGCGAGTCAGGAGAATAAATATAGATATAAATAGAGATAAAAAATAAAATAAATGAACATGTGGCAGTTGTAACCTTTTACTCTTACTACCTCCCTAGCAATCTTAAATATGTACAATAACATTCTTTTTTTTAAAGACAAAGGCTTTTACACTTGCTCCATATTTTTAAACCTCTCAAAGTTATTTGATACTGTGGACCATGCATTACTAATAAATAAATTAAAAAACTGTTATGGCATAAGGGGGACCCCACTATGCTTATTAAACAACTACTTATCTAATCGACTTCAATATACTTGTATTAACAATACTATCTCAAGCCTCGAATCTATATTTTTGGTGTCCCACAAGGATCAGTAGCCTACTTGAACCACTATTGTTTTCATTAGGCCTATATGTTAATGATATGCCACTAGCTTCCTCATTTAAAACAACATTATTTGCAGATGATACTCTTATGATTTAAATAATCTACAACAAATCTAGCTTTCATTGAAAATTGGTTAAGATACAACAAATTATCGCTAAATTACAATAAAACAACATACTTATTGTTTACAAAAAAAGGTAAGATAGAAAACAGCAATTTTAATATATGAATAAATAAGATAGAAGTAAAACGTTTTGATCATGTAAGTGTACTTGGGAGTATACATGTACCTGGGAGTATATATTGATGATAAAATGAATTGATCATATCATATAAATTACCTAACACAACATTTGCGAAAGTCTATTGGTTTGATATGTAAAATTAGGCATTACGTTAATAAAAAAACCACAAGAATGTTATACTATGCTCTTGTCTACTCTCACCTTCAATATGGAATAACCAGTTGAGGTATTGTTGATGGCTTTTACATGAAACCTCTAAATACTTTACATAACAATGTACTAAGAATCATAGCTAACTGTGGTTATAAAACAAAATTATCTCCTGTCTATAAAGCACAAAATATCCTTAAATTAGAAGACATACATAAGCTGGAATCAGGTAAACTCATGTTCAAAATTATCAATAATGGAAAATTACAACAATATACATGTTGAGTTTTATTTACTAAGTCTAGAGAAATTCATAACCATTCGACTAGACAAGCAAAATATGAGAGTATTTATATCTTACAAATCCAAACTAATTCTGGAAAAAAATTAATTCAAGATGCGGGAGCAATATTGTCGAATAAAATACCCCATTCCAGTAATTCTCTTTCTTTTACTTCTTTCAAAAAAAAAAAAAAAATACAAAAAGTAACTAATATCGAAATACTAATAGAGTACTAAAGTGTTATATGTTGGATAAATGATCAAAAATTTAACCCGATCTAGTTAGAATATTTACAAAAAGTTTCATATTTTTAGAATAAATTATATTACTTTAGAATTATTGTGTCAATTATGTGCTTTATTTCTTTGCTTTTGTTTGTTTATATATATATATATTTTTTTCTTTTATAATCAGCACCAGTATTTCATATTTAGTCTTTCTTGCCCTTTCAAATTAACTTCATGTTACTTCATAAAAAAATGGAGCCACCTCGACTTTGATAACCGTATAGTTCTTTCGATGCCTCCATTGTGTAACTTGCATGTACAATTTTCAATCAATTAGATTTCTATTTTAATTATTTATTTGCAATAGATTCTTCGTAACTTTTTTTTTTTACTACAACACATTAGTTTATTTGCAATAAATTTTTGGTAACTTTTTTTTATTTTTTTAAAGTGTTGTTTTTTTGTATGTGTATCTCATTCTGTGTATTTTTTGCTGTTTTGTTTTTGTTTTTGTTTTTTTTTTCTGTTAGGGACTATGAGTATGATTTAAATAAATAAATAAAAAAATAAAATAAAATAAAAAATAATTAGAAAGTTTGTTAGTTGTTAATATGTCGTGCTATGGTTATGCCAAATAAAATTTTTGTCTCTCTTTACTTGGAAATGTAACTAAGTGTTGTCCAGATGCTGACATTTCTTGATATATCTTGCAAGCGATCTACACAATGTTTTCAGCATCAACTAAAAAGTGGGCAATTTTTAAAAAACTTGTACCTGGCTTATCAGTGAAACCCTTGAACAATACAAAATGGGAATGTCGCATTGACAATGCTAAAGTTATTTTGTTATCAGGCTGGAGATGTAGACTATTTGGTGCGCTTGTTGAAATATCAGAGATAACAGATATGCCCTAGGTAAAGTAGAAACTGAATCTTTTGCAAACCAGCTAAAAGACCACAAATTTTTACTTTCTTTGATATTTTGGTATGACGTGCTTTTTAACGTTAACTATGTAGGCAAGGAACTACAAGGTAAAACAAAGGACATTGATGCAGGCATGGAGTATTTTGAGAAACCTTATGTCATGGCTCAGAATTTATAGAGAGGAGGGCTTTTATGGAATTCTAATAGGTGAAAATAAATTGGCTGAAGCTTTTGAATTACCTTTGGAGTTAAGAAAATACGTAGAAGGAAGAGAATGTTTTTTTATCAGGCAGAAGGACAACCTTTTGATGATCCAAAAGAAGCATACAGAGTTCAGTACTTCTACTTAGTGCTAGATCAAGTTATTCTGTCATTGCAAACTAGATTTGAACCACTTCAAAATTATGTAGAATTATTTGGATTTCTACGTAAAAAACTTTTAGAATATATACTCGTATATATATATATAAATAACTGCAGACAGTACTGTTTTGACCTTTTGGATCTTATCAGTGCAGTGAAGTTTGAACCTTGTGGCTAATCTTTTACTTGTGGTTTTTAAGCCACAGTAAACTCAATTCAAATCATATAAAATGATGAGCCTTCTATAGCGCAGCAGCATTACTGTCTTACCAACCAAAGAGCTCAACCTGCAAGAGAAGAAAACATACATTAAAATTTGAATCAGCTTAAATAGTCATCACAATAAAACACGACGCTGAAAGAGAAATACTGTAATTACAGAAACACATAAAGACCTTGAGTTAAATCTTTTGCCTGAAGAAAATGAAACTTTGAAAACTTTTTTCCAAAATTGAGCCCTAATGCACTGTTTGAACACTTGAAAGAAAACAATAGATTTACGGCATTTCGTTAAGTTTTCATTGCTTTGCGGATTATTATAACAATGCCAATAACAGTTGCATTCGGGGAAAAAGCTTTTCAAAGCCGAAACTAATTAAAACGTACTTGAGGTGTACGATCACAAGAGAGATTTAACAATTTGGCAATGCTCTCTACAGAAAACGAGATTGCTAAATTCATTGACTTTGAAATTATTTGCAAGATTTTGCAAATAAAAAAACTAAAAGAGTCTTCTCTAAAAGAGCATGTCTCAAATTGCATTTTTTTATATTAAAAGAAAACAATAAACTTTTCATATTGCATTTCAAAATTTCATTATGCTAAGTATTTGATGCTTATTAATTTTTTGTTGGCTTTTCTGTGTGTCTGTATATTTTTTTAGGTAAAATATAAACACCCACAAACTTTACTATGTAGAATAAGGGGCCTCGCCATCAGTTTCCTAATCAGGCCCCACAATTCTTAGCATCGGCCCTGTTGATAGCTTGTGTAGAGTGGGCATCCACAAAAACACTAAGTTTTGTTGAATATTTAAATAAAATTGATTCTTACAACTTTAAACTATATTTTAAGAGTGTTTAGACACGTGAAAATATTGAAAAAGAAACTCCTTTTGCTGGTATATTAAGCGTATAACTTAATTAATGGCGTTATTTGTTGTTGTCTTGGCAAACAACGAGTGATAATAAGCAAACAAAAAGAGAAGCGGAAAACGAGAGAAGTCAAAATAGAGATAAAAAAAAGGCAGTGACGGTCGATTCCGCACCAGATCTGGTTACCCTACAAGTCTACGTTATAAAATCAAGTGACCGTTACAAATAGACCTAATCGCTCACCAAAAACCTTAATATAGGGTTGCCATACCGACCGGAAAATTCTTGAATGTCCTGAATTTTAGAATAAAGGTTTTAAAAATGTCATGCTATGTTAACCCTACCTTAATAGATCCCCAACTAAATCCATACAGCATATCGGTTTTGCACGACAGTTTTCTTCATGGAAATCGGCAACTTTGGAAGAATGCTTAATTGCATTGAGAGATTATGTCGTAGGCTAACTCGTGACACAAAGCAAAAATGTAACCAATCGAATGAATCGGTCAAAGAAAAGGAAATGACGTCACATGTGTGCAAAGTTATTAGCAATCCATAATAACAACACCCTGCTTTTCCAGCAAGTCACAATCAAAAGGAAATGACGTCATACTTGTACAAAGTTATTAGCAAACACAAAGCGAATCTTTTAAGAATAATACCTTGGTCCTCCAGCGAGTCCTTATCAAAGTTACTTTTCTAACCATCATTATTGATAACCTAAAACTTCTTTATCTATTGGTCTACAACATATTTATGTTTATAGCTACGTAATTTTTGATTCTTTTTAAATTTTAATGATTTTTATTGCAATTATTTTAAGGTATGCAATTTCGGCCATTTAAAAGACATTTTTTGAAATCTATTATAAAAACTTTTCTCGCAAGCCCTTATAAAATAAGTTGTTTTCTGATAGGTCTATTCATTAAACCATTTAAATACCTCTGGCCTTACGTAAACATTATATGGAAATTTGACAAGCGATGAACAAGATTTTGATTCACTCTAAAATAGTGATGCAGATATCAATTCAAGTGAAATCATTGAAGAAACACAAAAAATTAGGTGCTCACTGACTAACAGCCGCAATCTACATGGTTGCCGTTCGACTCTCGTAAAACTTTTATAATTTAAATTTTCTTTAAAAATATACATATATTTTGTCATTTGTCTTAATTCGGGTTCCTTAGACAGAATGGCCTCTGATGACTACAGAACCAAAAGTCCATTAAAATTCTATTACAGCTTTGTGCGAAGATGTTGCAAGTTTTGAAAAAGTAATTAGCTCTCTTCAAGCATTTTCAAACTAAATTTTTTGGTAACTATTGTAATATCCAATTGGTTTCTTGTTTATTTTATTTCACTGGGAAGTTGCACAACACAAAACACACAAGTCGATTTTTTTTGGGAACGTCAGTTGGGAGTTAAAAATTTTCTCCACAAGACAGAAAGAGCAATGGGCATATTCTAAATATTTTATCAAAGATAAGAACATTTAAACAGTTCTATTTTCTACAAGTTGTAAACTAACATAAATCATTTTTGGTACAGTCAGATTAAGTCATTCTCAAATGCAATTGTTAAAGTCAAGTCTGATAAAAAGCATCCGAAAATTAACCATTAAATGCTTGTCAACAGTTAAATCATCGTTCAACATGTTACACAAAATACATTGCACACGAGTAAAATAGTCTACGGTACATGTCAAAGCAACTTCTGTGAAAATTTTTAGCAACATGAAAATTTCTAAAAAAACAATAACATAAAACTTATTTGTCGAAATAACACTGGTTAATTAAGGCAAGATGAACTGAAGTAGAAAAAATGATTACATAATAACTCTAACTCGAAATAACAACTGCAACAATAGGTTGCGGCTATACAAGATTATAAAAATGAAGTTGATAGTGCTGGTAATATAAAATTAATGAGTGAGCAGTAGAATCCGTCTTAAGAGGGCCTTGTGCAATCATGTATAGTGAAGATACAGTGAAGACAGCAAAAAATTTTCACATCAACCAGTAAACGTCTTGTTGTTGATGAATTTGTCGAACATAACGTAGGCATAATGAGGGGCCCATTGGGGAACCATATGGCCAGCACCCTGTTAAATATCGAGTTATCTTACCAATTTAACGAGGTCTTATTCAAGAACTTACTCGTATCGTCGTGTATGTAATTCTGTCAAACGTCTTCGCAAAACCAGCAACTTGGCCTTCGACATACCAAGGAGCACGCTCTTGTTTGATTGGTCGTTTCAAATCGTCAACGAACCATTCATCACCCAGGAAATTACAAGCCATATCGGTATCACCGTTGTATACCAGAACACGAAGGTTGGGATGTTTCAAAATCTCGTTGTATTGAGCGGACACAGTTTTATACAGGCGACCGTATAATAGGTGAACAACTGCACTGTAATAAAAATAATGGAAGCAGACCATTGAAATGAAAATTATAAAACAATTTTATAAAAAAGGATTAATGGTTTAATAAACTCAATTAGAAAGAAGGGCAAACAAATCAATTTTTTTTTAGTTATAACTTGCAAATATCAAACAGTTTAAGTACAGTGTTTGTGACCATAAAATCTCGTAAGGTTTATACAGTTTTGGGACATTCCATGTCAACTCACACCCCTATTTTGCTAAAATTTGGCATGTTCGTAGGTTTGGACGAGAAAATGTCTCACACCAAATTTCAAGTTTTTAAATTGAAGAGTTTTTGATATATGAAGGTTGAAAATTAGACACAAAATCGTCGCTTGAACGCCCCTGATCGAGCAAAAGTAGCCCTCCTGGGTTTATTTTTTGTTCGATTTCAAAGATGTTAATATCATTGGAGAGCTCCTTTCAGCAGCTTTCCAATATTTATATCTCAAATGTATGTGTATAAATAAAAAAGTTATCATTTGTCGTGACCTTGTAAGCTTGACCTCGCATGACCCCAAAACCACACTCTAGACAAAAAATTTTTTTAATATTTTTGTTCCTCACATAGAGGACTATCAGCATGCCAAAAATTAGAGTGGGATCCTATGGGTTTTTAAGATATTTGCATTTTATTGAACAGGTGTGCCTAATGATGCAAATTTGTTGATATATTACGCAATAAATATTTTCGCAACTTTGTCGATATTTTCAAATAAGTTATTTTCGCAAGTTTTTTGTTAATTTTTTTCTAATTAAAAAGTATTTTAAAAATCCATAGAGATCCCACTCTGATTTTTGGCATGCTGATAGTCCTCTATGTGAGGAACAAAAATATTAAAAAATTTTTTTGTCTAGAGTGCGGGTTTTGGGGTCATGCGAGGTCAAGGTCACAAGGTCACGACAAATGATAACTTTTTTATTTATATACATACATTTGAGATATGAATAATATTGGAAAGCTGCTAAAAGGAGCTCTCCAATGATATTAACATCTTTGAAATCGAACAAAAAATAAACCCAGGAGGGCTACTTTTGCTCGATCAGGGGCGTTCAAGCGGCGATTTTGTGTCTAATTTTCAACCTTCATATATCAAAAACTATTTAATTTAGAAACTTGAAATTTGGTGTGAGGCATTTTATCGTCCAAACCTACGAACATGCCAAATTTTAGCAAAATCGGAGATGGTTGGCAAAAAAATGTCGAAAAGGGTGTGAGTTGACATGGAATGTCCCTTTTGAACTAATACCTAAGCAAAGCTAGCACATGTCTTTATTGGAAAAATTTTCAGATGTCGACCGAATGTCATGCTTCGAAATCGCTATGTACAAACATTAAATGAATTTGTAACATTTGTAGAGTAGGCTATATAAAAGCGGTACTTCATCAAAATCGGTAAACCAACATTGACGATTTCAATTAAAATGTCCGAAATAATTAAATGACTCGGAAAAAATTGTTCGAAAGATTTCAAAACAGTTCACTTTAGTTACAAAAAACGTATCCCTACCTGCAAATCGACCACGGGGGCAATTGACTTTTGACATGCAAGGCATCGCGGACGTCAGGTTTATTCAACCAGCTGGTTGAAGCAGTAGCGTTGATGCATGGTGGTACAAGCCTGAAGCCACGATGAGTGCGCGTCAGCTTGAAAACAAATTAAGTTTTGATATTTTGGAAACGAAGTGAGCTGGACGAGAATTTCAGAAACAGCAAAATTGCATTTTCAACTAACTAACTATGTAATACAAAACGCCTGTCTGCAAAGATTAAATTATCGTCGTGAAGAATTTGCAACCGTCTAAGATCTCTTTTGATGTTTCTAAATGACCGATTCATGATTAGCCTGTTTAATCCAGGTGTGATGACGCATTGCCACTGTTGATTATCGTGAATGCATCTTTTCTAATTGAATAGTAGCAATATTTGGGCAGTGATTTTGCGTGCTGAGCAAAATTAATTTTCTCAGAAAGTTAGTCGTCTGGGCCACGTGGCCCGTTTTTATAAATAGACAAGTTTATTATAAATAAAGACGCATCGCTTCCGTCAAAAGTGTGACCATAAATTCAATAAAGGAACAGTGACCATAATTTGCTGATTGGTCGCGACCCATCGTTGTGCTAAATGATCGAGGTTTTGATGTTTAGCTGTATTTTGCTAAGTTGCTGTGCTCGTAAAACTGCAGATAAAAAATTCAATTCCCATTTCCAAGTTTACAGCTATAGTTTTTTTTGCTCGGCGTCAGAGATACGCGCATTTTTAAATATAAAGGTGGTTGGTAGACATGAGGGAAATTACGCTGACCTTATTCAAGAAGTTCAGCACCACGATAACGGAGAAAGCAATCGAATCACGTTAAATTATCGGACGAGTCAGCTTCTTTTTTAAACAATTGAATTTAGTCTTCAAACCGCTAACCGAGTGTGTTTGCACATTCCCGCCCCGAAACGGCTCCACATATTTTTAAAAATAACTTATTAAATAATCTTTTTTGTTTAGAAGTGCTGCAATAGCCTTGATTTGTCCTTTTCTAAAGCACGGCGTGAAAGTGACTTGATCGCAGGAAAACGTGCAACTTGCAAATCTGAGCCAGCGCTTTCGATCTCTGTGCCACGTCGCTAACCTGTTACGTGACGTTCGCCACGTGATACTGCACCACGTCAAACCAGTCACCTGGCAATGCACTATGCTGTTAAGCATTACGATATATTATAACAGGGATGAGCAAATTTTGATATTGTGGAACAACTTTTTCAAAATTTCAACAGACGATTTTATGAATGCTCACGTCAAGTTGAGCCACAATGCCATTAAATGATGTCACGACCAGTTTAACGGCCTCGCTCATCAACCCCGAAATCAGATTTCTTACTTATGACAAAGAACGTCACGAGGGCAAAAGCCAAACCGAATTTGTGTCGGATATGGACTGCTGCAAGGGCACAAACAACTTGACATTTTGCAGTTACTTTATACTTGGCGCAAACAACAGGAAAATTTCTTTCAAAATCGGACAGTCGTTTACCAAGGCGTTATTAAGTATAAAAAGTATAGGCAAAGAATCTAATTGCGGACAAAAAAAAAAAAAAACGTAAAACAGCCATTGAAAAAAATTTCATTTCTTTGTCAAAAATGCTTTTCTCGTAAAGTTTTCTAGAAATTTATTGCAAAAGAGGGTAGTAGTATAAGACATTTGTGGTATAAAAATTTTTCATTAAAGCATCATAAGAGAAGTCATGCATTTAAACTACTAACTTAAAATCATTTTTAAGTTGCACTTAATCATTTTTGGAAAAGCTTAGTCGTTATAAAAATTTAAAATCGAGCAAAGTCAATCATTAAAAGAAAGAATGTTTACTGGCTGTACTGTGTATTCATCAAATTGTAATTGTTGCGCTTACCGGCTTGTGTACAATGGTATGAGACTTTTTAAACCTCAAAAAACGCAATAAAATCATTTTTAACTATGCCAGTAGCTACACGTTGGAAAAATGGAAATACAACTCATAATTGCATGAAAGAGGTGAAAATGCCAATACAAACCCAAAAAACAAATAGAGCTATTTGTAGCAAAATGCTACTTTTTTATAGGAAAGTTATGATCATTCCAATTCCTGTGAAACACAAGAGCCACCCACTTACACAGGCTACTATCCATCGTTAGTTGGACTATTATTTAAATGCAGTTAGATGAAAAAAGCGGTAAAGCAAAAAAATTATTGCTTCCCTTTACTATGACAGTAAACATCAATACGCAACATCTGGTGCAATGTAAAATCAATAAGTACCCTTAAGTACTGTATATGCATATGCGAAAAAAAAGTCAAAGTGGCAACCAGATTCATTAACAGTTGAGATTAAGCAATGATTGACAAGAGTTTGCGTTAAAGCAAAAGTTCGAGCTACCTTCTATATAAAATAGCGAAGACTACAAAAAAACGTCTTTATTTCAAATTGCAGGTTCTCTAATAGTAAGGTGAAGGTCATAGTAAGGTCAAGGAAAGTTTTCAGGTCTTCTCTTGAACTTCTATTATAGCTTAAAATTTATGTTCTATCTGTACAACTTGTCACATTAGATTATCATACGTGCGTAGGACTTGTGTTATCGCCGAACCCCACTTTAAAAACAAACCTTTTCATTCAATATTGAGGTCCGTATTTCATGATTTAAATTGCGGAACAACGAAGACATATCATAACGATATCGGGTCGACGAACTTCCACTGCGGCCATAACAGTCCAAGTACAAAGCATAAACATTTAAACCGCTGTAACGAACGTAAATGAATACGTCACTTATCTGAAATTACAAATTAGTTGGTATTAGAGCTAACAATTTAAGCTTAGAGAAATTCAAACAATTTAAGCGAACTTTCGCCTATTATATCGCCTATTATTCAATTACTCGTATATACATTTAAAAACGAGCTTAAATAACTTTTAGTGGTGATGATGGGCTTGCCCGACCTGTAGAGATAAGGGGGATTTGTAGAGATGAGGGCGCGGATCAACACAGCGGAGTCTCAATGCTCGAGCAATCCCCTCCAAGGACGAGACTACAGGTCCAGGATAATGAGAGAGAGAAAATGGCCAAGCGTAGGGAGTCAAGTGCAGGGCAGTTCAGCAAGAGATGGAAGATGTGCAGGGATTCCGAACCACAGTTGCTGCACGAAGAAGTCTCTGCTTGATTGATATGTAGCAAAAAGAGTACTGTGTCCGTTGCAACGTAAACAAGCGAGGGTGCAGGGAAAGGAACGAGGGAAAGTAAGCTCCTTAGAGGAAACGGAAAAGACTTGATGTTAGAAAAAAACAGATTGGATACCCGTTTCCAACTGTTGTAGTGAGATAGATGTTGGGAGGAAATAAGAGTCGAGAAGGAAAGTGGTATGGTAGGGGACATTCCATATCAATTCACACCCCCATTTTGCTGACCATCATTGATTTTGCTAAAATTTGGCATGTTTGTAGGTTTGGATAAAAAAATCTCTCCACACCAAATTTCAAGTTTCTAGATCAAATAGTTTCCGATATATGAAGGTTGAAAATTAGACACAAAATGGGCGCTTGAACGCTTTTGATCGAGCAAAAGTGACCTTCCTGGGTTTATTTATTGTTTAATTTCAAAGATGTTAATATCATTGAAAAGCTCTCTCCAGCAGCTTTCCAATGATATCCATATCTCTAATGTAGCTATATAAATAAAAAAGTTACTTTTTGATGTGACCTTGACCTCGCATGATCCCGGAACCCCCACTCCAGACAAAAATTTTTTTCAATATTTTTGTTCCTCACATAAAGGACTATCAGCATGCCAAAAATCAAAATGGGTTTCTACGGGTTTTCAAGATATTCTCTAATTAGAAAAGTTGACAAAAGACTTGCGAAAATGATTTATTTTTCTAATATTCTTGAAACCAATTTTCCTTCTGTATAATATTTCAAACTTTCATATAATGATTTTAAAAAATATACTTTTTTCATTTGCAACAACAACAAAATAATAAAATGTGAACAACAAGAAAGGTCTTTTTGGGTTTGACTTGACAACTTAGGGGTTTCGACTTTGCAGCACTGAAATAAAATTTACAATTTAAGTTTACAAATATGAAAATATGAAATGGTACTTGAACAAATGTCCAATTTAATATTTGGATTAACTTGCCTGTTCAACACTGTCACAAGGTCCCTTCCTGTGAAAAGTCGCAAAAACGCTCACGTAGTCCATAGAACATAATAGAACGATGCTCAACACGGCTCCATAGCTCACATTATAGATTTAAAGGTTCTTTACTTTATTGATTGAATTTGTTGTGGATGTAGGTTAAAATCGTGCCCCTAGTCACTGTTTTCAATAAATCTAATTTAAAGTTTATAAGCTAGTACGTCATCATATCTGTAAAAATCTTTCAACCTATAATGTGAACTGCTGAGCAGTATGCCATGTTGAGCACCATTCTATGATGCTTTACCGACTACGTGAAAGTCCGTTCCCACTACGCCATGAAAGAACTCACAACCCTTACCTTATGAAAACAAAACTGCCGTAGGCTTACAGCTATAGATGAAAGCAAGCTCATTAATTTGTTGCGATTAATTGGACAGCCTACAATATTTTCACACAAAATAAAACTTTAATCATTATCGGAGTTATAAAATTTGGTTTAAAACGTTGAATTTTAACTTTCACATGCTCTATTTTTATGGCAATTTCGAATTTCACATCCTGCCGTTCCATATTGTATGATCACGTGGTAATACGCCCACTTGTATACAGCGATGTGGCTTAGTCACAAATTGTAATATATTGAGTTACTCTCCAGTAGATATCGGTTAGATAAGTTAACTTTTGTCACGATAATGCTATACTAAATTGTCTCTGTTATTGTAATTGTTTTTTTAATTTTTGTTTTGTTTTTAATTCTATTTGAATAAATGAATAAATGTACTATAAATAGAATCAAGTTAGTGGTTAACCTTCTGACTTTGAACTGCTGCAATTAAACTTGGACATAACGCTCTCTAACCACTACAAACTCATAACGATCAACATAGGCTCAATACAATATTGAAAAAGACTGACAGTTAAAACAGGCAGAACATTGCAGTTTATATACCTGTATATAGCTCAAATTAGCTTAACAATCAGCAGACTAGGCTGGCGGAATAGGTTAACACTACAGTCCCGATTAGGCTGTACTGCAACTTTAGTAGCTGGCACTAGATCTGCTGGTCATTGCAGAGGGAGGTTCAAATCTTGCCTCTATATAGTAACTGTTTTCAATAAATCAAATTTAAAGTATATAAACTAGTACACCATCATATCGTATATTTAATAAATCTTTCAATACAACCGGAATTAGTTTGCCATAACATATGATTTGTAGATTGATTCTGGGCACCATTTTATCCCTTTTAACCAAAAATTACCATTATCAAATTCTGATGGTAATCAGGCGTGTCACAATTTTGTAGATGCTGTTTAATAGAATAACCAAAAAAACAATACGCTTAACTTAATTCTTGTAAAGCTGGAGGATATTGATAATTTTGCAACGCAGGCATGCTGGAGTTGCATTAAATGGAAACACATGTTTAATGAAATGCAAATACCTTAAAAACCCATAGAGATCCCACTTTAATTTTTGGCATGTTGATAGTTTTTATGTGAGGAACAAAAATATTGAAAAAAATTTTTTGTCTGGAGTGCGTTTTTTGGGGTCATGCGAGGTCAAGGTCACAAGGTCACATCAAAAAGTAACTTTTTTATTTATATAGCCACATTAGAGATATGGATATCATTGGAAAGCTGCTGGAGAGAGCTTTTCAATGATATTAACATTTTTGAAATTAAACAATAAAGCCAGGAGGGTCACTTTTGCTCGATCAGGAGCGTTCAAGCGGCCATTTTGTGTCTAATTTTCAACCTTCATATATCGGAAACTATTTGATCTAGAAACTTGAAATTTGGTGTGGAGACATTTTTTTATCCAAACCTACAAACATGCCAAATTTCAGCAAAATCGGAGATGGTCGGAAAAAAAATGCCTAAAAGGGTGTGGGTTGACATGGAATGTCCCGTAGAAAGATCATAAATGGCATTAACTATAGCAACAGTAATTGCTAAGTCGTTGCCTGGAAGAAAGGAGTGTACAAGTATCCTTTGGAGATAGACTACCTGGAAGTCGGATAAAGAATTAAAAAAAGATTGCGTGTCAGTGAGAAACCGGGATATTAGATATGTTAAGAGAAAGTATCAAAACGGATGGGAAATCGGAGAAAAAAAGGTGACGGTTTAAAAATCACACGACAGGGAATGAGAGACACACCATTCTAAAGCATGAAGAACGGCATGAGCCTCAGCACTGCAACTGGCAGCCGAGAGTCCGGCTGAGAAAAAGAGAGAGGCAGAAATGAGATATTTAGAAATCCCTGCTCTTCCCTTCCCCAGCCCGCCGGGAACTAAGCCATTAGTGCAAGTAGTGATTTCGTCGCGTGAGAGAGTAGATAGATGGGACTGAACAGCTTCATTGCGAAGGTGAATGGGGTCGTTACAAGAACATGGTTGGGAACGTGACCAATGATTTTACGCAGTTTCTGTTTAAGCTGTTTGATTAGTGTTTTACCGTAGCTTTAACAAATCTTTCGGTTTTTAAGATGTTTAAAAGTTTATCCAAAAATCTACGTATACGTCAGACAAACTATTTTTCACAGGAGCAAAGTAACTGACATATGTATAAACAATTTTTTTGCTAAATTCTACAATGTCATGTAATAAAACTTTGTTTTCTAAAAATGTGCAATTAAATAAAACAGAGGCGATACATAGTCAAAATATTATCCGATTTTTTATTTCATTATTGT
Organism: Diplosoma virens; assembly: GCA_963680785.1. Lineage (NCBI taxonomy): Eukaryota > Metazoa > Chordata > Ascidiacea > Aplousobranchia > Didemnidae > Diplosoma > Diplosoma virens. The sequence goes on along the minus strand of OY796890.1, from coordinate 8,271,424 downwards.
TGGAAGCTACTTGTACCTTCTCGGCTGGATGCTGGGCCATTACCTATAGCGCCGAGACTTAGGCCATTCTTCACGCTCTTGAGTGGTGTATTTCTTACTCTTCATCATGTATATGGATGGATACCTGGTTATTCTTCTTTCTTAGGCAACGACTTGGTCAATTTTCTTGCTAAAGTTGGTGCCACTCACCCCTCTACCATACCACTTTTCTCTCACCTCTTATTTTCTCCCAACGCCTATCTTTCTACATCAGTTGGAGACACAGTATCCAATCTGATTTCTTACAACATCAAATCCCTCCAGTACTTTTTGAAAAGTTTATCGGTTGCTGTGCTCTCTCGTTTACGCTGCAACGGGCACAGCACTCTTTTGGTGCATACACCCACAGGTTTGGTTGAGCCGAGATTTCTTCATGCAGCAACTGTGGTTTTGAATTATAAGACATCTTTCATTTCGTGCTAGACTGTCCTGTACTTGACTCTCTATAACTGGCCATCTCTGGCCACTCCCTCACTATTCTAGACTTCTGGTCTCGTCCCTGGTGGGTTGCCCGATTATTGGGACTCCGCGGAGTTGATTCGAGTCCACATCCCTAGAAATGGGTCAGGTAAGCCCACCGCTACCACGAGAAGATAAAGCGATGGACTGGTCAGTTGCTCAAGCCGTAGTTTTTCTATCTCAAATTAATATTAATATTTACAAACTTTTGTGAACAAAATCAAAAACTTGCCAACAATCTATATAGATTTATATATAATACATTAAACAGAAAAATCTCTCACTCCATCCTGGCACCCACTATCAGAGCTACTAAAATTACATGACGCTCTACTCCAATCACCATTGCAACACGATTTAGACAGCTGAGTTTTCAATCTGCAAAACCAAAATATTGCTACTTTTAAAGATACAATACTAAATAAATGAAGAGCAAATCACAATTATATAATGAATTAACGATCTTTATACAGTGACGTTTTCCATGTGACATTATGACGATTGCAATTGCTTGAGTCCAGCTTTTCAATCACAAATTCTTTTTATCTTAATATCTTAATACTCAAATCTTATAAAAAAAAATATTTTCATTCACACCACGAAAACTGTCGCTAGAGCTTATGTCACGGGATCCCGGAGGATTTCTAAGTTTTGAATTTCCAGAAAATCCCGGTTTACTGCATTTGAATTGAAAGTAATGATTCAAAGCAGGGTTGCTCAATACGTCGGTCGATCGGCACCAATGTATTGAGCAAAGTCTTGAAATTGTTGGTGAAAACCATTTTCGAGGGACGAAAATGAAAAAATTGCATACTACAGTAATTGTAAAGAACGATCCTTTTCTATTTTATTATTTAGTGATCACCTGCCATTTTTTTTTCATTTTATCTCTATATTTATCCTCGTGACTCACAGGAAAGCGACGGAGGCGCTATACATAGGGAAAACAATTACCCTGACCTGCTTCGGGAGATGCCAAGATATTGCGGTCTGGTTGAAAATTTTTATTTTGTTTTTTTAGTTTTAAAGAGATATGACTGAAATTTAAAACTGCTTGCCAAAACCGCCAAGCAGGAGAAAGTGCCGTAATGTGTCTATTTCAAAGACACAATAGAATGGCGATAGTAGGTTTCGAACCGAGACCATATTGAATACAATCACGGCGCTTTGATCACTCGACCACGCTGCCGACCTTTTAGTCTTCGGCAAATTTTCAGTAAATTTGGGACAAAAATGGAGAAATTAGAAACTAATTGTAACTGAACACTTTTTTTAGTCTTCAGTAAATTTTCCAGACGAAATGGTGTGACATTTCACCATCTCTGTGGTACATTTAGCAATCCCGGGATTTTTCGAAAAGTTAAATTTTTTTACCGAAAATCCCGGGATAATAGAAAGTCCGGGAAACAATAAACCCTAATTGTCACATACAATCGCTTTTAAACTAAAATTCAATGTTTGACTATTCAATTATAAATTACGATTTCAGCACAAACCGACTCACACTTGTAAATATAATCGTCATTTAAGCAGCAAAACATTAATTAATGTGCAAAGTAAAAAAAGTAGAATATTTTTTCTTATTTTATTTATTTTACCTCTATATTTATCCTTCTAACTTGCCGGAAAATAACCGAGGCGCTAATACATAGGGTAGGCAATTACCCCGACCTGCTTCAGGAGATGCCAAGATATTGCTGTCCACTTGTAATTTACGAGGCATGACTGTAATTTAGAACTGCTTGCCACGACCACCAAGCAGGGAAAAGTGCCGTAAAGTGTCTTTCCCAAGGACACAACAGAATGGCGCAAGTGGGTTTTGAACCGAGACCATGTTGATTATAAGAATTTTCTTCTTTCATAGCAACCTTGCAAAAGCCAGTTTGTTATATTACTCAAAAGATTTCATCGAACTAGACGGAGTAGCTAGTCATTCTTGTAAACTTATAGTCTTAATGTGTAGTAATTAAAGCAAAAATTGATTAATGTCGGAGGGATAGCTCAAGGCACAGACTCCTTAATAGAAGGACTGTACAGGGGTGATCAAACTTTTTATTTCGAGGGCCGCATTTAAAAGTTGATTTTGTTCGAAGGCCGCAGTCGTAGTCGCATAGCATACCAACCGAAAAAATTTAGAGGCAATTTAATAGAGTTTTGCCCAAATTTCCTGCATTTGCCTAAATCATGATTTTGTAATACTTTATGAAACAAAGCAAAAAAATTTGTCTAAAATTTAGGGTGAAGACCAGAAAAAGAATCATTTGTCTCTGGTTTCTTCATTATCGTCCCTAAAATATAGTGATCTCTAAAAAAGATCATCGCTTTCAATCTATGTTCAAAATTTGGACATTGGTTAAAAGTAATGACTTTTTTACAGATCACCATGATTGAAAGTGAAGAGAGAGTAAAGTATTTGTTTTATATAAGTATGTGTTTATATCTAATCGTGTTTATATAAAAAACGAGAGCGCGTCTGATTAGTTAAGAAAATCGACCAATCAAAATCAAAAGAAAAGAGCGTTAATGAATGAGTTTTAGACCGTAAAGAAATCCCTTTGTTGACATAAATTAGGTTGAAAAAATTTGATAAAAGGGGCTTCAAGAGCGGACAGATGGAAAGAAGTACGTTCTCAGGCAAGGATAGAATTTAACATCATTGTAATGCCTGGCACAAGAAAGAGTTTTGTAAAAGATGCTGTCCAACTGCTGAGCCATGGGCAATAATTTGAGAGGTACTGTCTGCCTTGCAGCACGGAAAAGATTAGAGCGGTCTTGAGAAGAATAAAAGGTCCAAAGAATAACGGTTCCTGATCAGTCAGGATACATGTTGCTTCATAACATGTCGGTTGCTTTTCTTGATCAATCAAACACGCTCTTGTTTTCACTTCTCGATTGATCGCTTTCTCAACCAATTGCGCTCTCGTTTTCTATACAAACACAATCGAGTCGCTCTTAGTATATTCTGACGATTTCTCCCGACGACTGAAAAGTCTTTGAGGAATGAAGATCCTTTTTAAAGCTACAGTATCATAATGCTTGTGCTTTTATTCTACCTTCTTATGCGTAGTCATGTGGTCAAGATGGGACACAGAAGCCCACGGAGGCAAACTACCAAGAGCCATAATTTTTTATAAAATTGAAACTGTTTGCTAAACCGGTTAAGCAGATAGGGAGTGCTGTAAAGTGTTTTTTCAAAGGAAACAACGTGACGACGGCGTAGGTTTTGCACATTTCAATCGCGTTTGCCGTCGATATACGGCGCTCCAACCAACTCTACCACACGGACAGTAGTTTTGCCAACAATAATTCAAGTTTTTATTGTGATGATTTTAAAATAATGCTATTGACAAAATGAATTAAAAATATTTTTGTGTAAATAGGCAATATTTTGGGTAAATTGTGATATTTTTCTCTGTTCGACCTTTGGATAACATTGTAGAAAGTTAAAATTATAAAAAATGATTTACTGGTCCTTCAAAACCCCTACAAGACACCAAAATGAAGATTCTATTTTTTATTTGAGAAAATAGAGTGGGACCCGTGTTCCAGATACCTAGCATAGCAGAAACTATTTAAGTGGGGGTCTATGGCACAATGTGAACACTCTGAATGGCGAGCAAACGGACGCAATTTGATGCTTGGTTTATCTGAGCGAGTTCTGTTGCGCTCTTGGAAAAGACAATTCACGATAATTTATGGGAACACGCTGCTTACCTATGGTGACTTCATTTAAAACAGAAACTAGGCCAATACGGCCATATGAAGAAGATCAATTAACTGTAGTTTTAACTTCTTAAAAAACACGAAAATTTACACATACACTGAGCTGTAAATTTTGTTACAAAATTTTAACCTGATATTAAATTGATTTTTAAATGTTACTCATTATATTTGTAAAACCCGATATTATATTTGTTTCTTTATGTTATACATTCAAATTGTAATACCAGATATTGTATTTGATTTTTCATGTTACACTACAAAATACTTCCAATACATTCATTTTTAAGTACATCAATCAGAACGAGCAACTTGCTGCCCTTCCTCTTTATGAAATTATTTCCAAATTAATGTCAAATTTCAGTCAATCTTATAGGCAAAAAGTTAGCTTTTGACCAACGACATGACAGAAAAACCTGTTTTAGTTTTCACTTGATTTTCAACAACAATTTTTGCTTTGTCAGACCCTGATTTGAAGTAAAGACGTTATGCAGTCCCAGCATACATTACACTTTTTAAGTGCGCCTTGTCTTAAAAAAGCTGCCCGCCCCTGTTTCACATTTTGTCGTTCCGCTTCACATAATTCAGTGATATACGCCTATTTAGTCAGGGGATGAACCTTCTGATTAAAAACATTACATTGCTCAACTTCCTCCGTTTTTAAACCCGTGACATGTAAACATCCTCCGAAGTGGATCAATGAAATTGACGTCAGTCGCCTACTTTAATTTTAATTACGTTAAAATAATCGATTTTTAGATTACAAGTAATGTAATTAGCTTTAAATTGTTACCATTGTTTTCACATTCAATTAAAATAGGATCAAGACCAGGCGTACGTTGGGCGCATACACTTGAAGTACGTTTGTTCGTTAATTTATAACAATTTATGGTTCAGCATATAGGCTGGGTTAACTAAATTCAATAAACTGCCAAAAGTATAAAGGTAATCGTCAGGTGTAGGCCAGGCCATATATAAATATAAAAGTTATATTGAAGAGTAAAAATAGGTTTCTTTAACCACACAACGATCTCGGGAATGCAGAAAAGTAGTGTTATAAAAGATGTGGGTGAAAATCATACATTTAAAGAATGAAAAAAAATTAGTACATGAGATTGATGGAGAAAAATGGTAAGTTGTACAATAGAAACTGAAGTGAAAGACAAACATTCGCAATGTAAGAAAATTTGTGCAGCTTCTAAGCAGTTAATAAGTGTTTTTGATGTTAAATAGTATCAATTATGTAATATGTAAAAGAATAGGGCAGATGAAGTGTCTGAAAAGAAAAGAGAGGAAATTCTTGAATAAGACAATGGATTTTAAAAACACAAAAGAAGAACTTTTTTGCAGGGACCAATGCAAAGTCTGGTCAAAAGTTACAAGAAAAGTTGGCAAAAGATTGAAGTGCAGAGGTGTAAAAAGTTTGACAAGATGAGAGGAAGACCATGCCTAACAAGGATAAGTATACCAAATTACAGAAGTGATAGCCCTAACACTTGTTGCTGATTGATCCTTCTTAACAATTTGCATGCCGAGATGGAAAAGATGGAGTCAAAGATAAACATAAATTTTTAGTCAAAGGTGAGATTGTGCTGATGTTGATAAAGAAATAAAATCCTATACCAAAAGCAAATCAGTATTCCTATTTAAGATTTGAAAATAGTTTGAAGAGATGGTTTGTTGTACAGAATTTAAATATAACAAGCAGAATTGGTTATTGTCAAAGTGTAGTTAGAGCGTTAGATCAAAAGCTTTGGAAATGACTATTAATTCTATTTGGAATTTTCAAAACAGTTTGGAAAAATATATTGAGTATGGAAGGCACAATAAAAAGGATAAAGAAGTTTGAAATTAAGGGAAAAAATGTGGTTTTTATTGGGGTAAAAGCTATTAATTAGAGGGGATCAAAAAAGTTGGTGTGAAATGAAAAAAATAAGAAACGGAAAGATACGAGGTCTGTTCAAAAAGTATCCGACCTTTTTCCCTCTCGCCAATAAGGTATGAGCAAACTGCCCGTGCAAAGCGTGGCTGCACACACACACATTCACGCGTAATCGTGAAGCGTTTCAGGCCGATTCGTCATTCGTATCTCTCTGTGTAAAGCATTTAGTGCAGGCGTGTAGTACGTGTTCATCGGTTTTTTGATTTTCAGAAAATTTCATTTCAATGACAGAACGCATCGAACAGAGGTATTGCATCAAGTTTTGTCAAAAACTTGGTGATACTCAAGTTGAAACAATTCGAAAGATTCAACAAGCTTTTGAAAATGAGGCCTTAAGCCCAACTCAGATAAAGCAATGGTTTAAACGCTTTAAAGATGGCCGTGCATCAGTGGAAAGTGATCCTCGCTCAGGAAGGCCATCCACAAGCCGAAACGAGGAGGCGATGGATCAGGTTCGTGAAAAAGTGTTGGAGGATCGTCGTTTAACAGTACGAGAGATTGCTGCAGAAATGGGAATAAGCACAGGCTCAGTTCATTCAATCCTAACTGAGGATTTGAACCTGCGGAGAGTGTCGGCTAAATTTGTCCCCGAGCTGCTGACGGAGCAACAGAAGGAACTCCGGAAGGAAATTTCGGAGGACATGCTGGATGTTGCAAATCATGACCCAGAATTTATCAAGACAATCATCACTGGTGATGAGACCTGGGTTTATGGTTATGACCCAGAAACCAAGTTTCAATCATCACAATGGAAGCATCCGGAATCACCACGCCCAAAAAAAGCTCGGCAAGTCCGCAGCAATGTGAAAGTTATGCTGACCTGTTTTTTTGATTCCCATGGCATCGTGCATCATGAATACGCACCAGAAGGTCAAACAATCAACAAAGAGTACTACATGGAGATTCTACGTCGCCTTCGTGATGCTGTGCGAAGAAAGCGGCCAAACATGTGGGCAGCAAAGAATTTTCAGCTTCACCACGACAATGCTCCCGCTCATTCTGCACATGTGGTCCAAGCTTTTCTAGCCAAAAACAGCATGCCACTTATTAGACAGGCTCCTTACTCTCCCGACTTAGCACCGTGTGATTTCTGGCTGTTCCCTAAGCTAAAAACAACTCTGAAAGGGAGGCGATTTCAGTCAAGAGAAGACATTATGAAAAAAGCGACGGAGGAGCTTCAGAGCATTCCGGGGGAGGAGTTTATGAAGTGTTTTGAGAAGTGGCAGAAGCGCTGGGATAAGTGTGTGAACCACCAAGGGGAATATTTTGAAGGAGATTGAATAAAACTTGCAAAATTTATTGTGTTGTGTGCTTTATACAAAAAAGTCGGATACTTTTTGAACAGACCTCGTATTTAGTATGGCTTGGATGCAACAAGGTTTTTCAATGATAAGGAAGAGACAATCAAAGGAGAACAGAGGATAAAGTTTTTTAGTGGAATATTAGGCTAAAAATAAAAGTGACTTGCAAAAGGCAAAAATAAAACCATGGTGTAAAATAAAAAAGTAAAAATAAAAAGGCATGGTGTACCTAAACGTAACAGTTGACACATGTAAGATTGCAGTTTCCCAAGTGATTTAGAAAAAAACATTTTAAGCAAGAATCAATCAAGCCAGGATTGAAATGAACATTGACATTTATAAATAAAAAAATGACAAAACAAGAGATGATCCTAAAAGAAAATTATAATAAAAATTGGTATTATAAAAAGCAATAGTAGGGGAGCTACAGGCAGTTACTTGAGAAAATAATTTGCACTTTTGTGACCTTTTCAAGAGTTGCAGAAACAAAAAACAAGAAAAAGAGGTATATTATTACTAAAGCAATACATTAACCCTGCTCAGGTAAAAATTTCAAGAGTTGCAGTACAAAAAATTTTGGAGGGCTTTTTTCATGAAAGGTAGCCCTGGGTCATTATCACCCTAGCACAAACACACTTCAGGTCTTCTTGTAAACTCTTCACAATTTGCCCAATTCACTCACATAGAGAGAGATAAGAGATAGCCTCGACTCCTTGTACTAATATATTTAAAGCCTCAAATAATTCTCTCTCCCCCAATTTGAAGACACTTGGCCAATAACCATTCAAGTTCACTTAAATATATAAAAAAAATAAGGGTTAATATCACCCAGGGCTACCTGACAAGGGTTAACTGAGAATCCTTCAAAATCGACTAGCACTTTCAACTAACAATAAGAATGGAAATGACATGTTTATGTCTTTGGTGCACCATGCTACTGGTTGACATTAAAACTCCACTAATTAGAACTTGGACACTACACCACAACAAGACAGGAGTATTTTGGTGCATTTGGAGGCTATTTATTTTCAATAAAATTTATATATTTAAGAGATCAAGAAAAGATGCTAATTCAAAGTTAAACAAAAAATTTGAATCCAAAAGTTAGAGTTTCATTTGGCTTCATTAAAGGGGTTAAGAAGTCACTCCTCCAAGATATCCCTCAATAGGATTCAATAACAACAACAACAACAACAAATTCAAGTTATACCTATCTTGTACAACTCAATACATTCACACATAAGCTAATTCAAAAACATAATTTAATTTTAATTAATCAAAAAAATCAGCTGTTAAGTACAGAGATTAATTGTTGCAAAACAATGTCAATATTGTTCAAATTTTCTTAGGACCAACTAAAAATGCCAAAAATAAAAAAATACATGCATCAAGTCAATGATCAGCTATTTGTATATTATTTAGTTGTATCTCTATATTGTATATTAGCTAATGAGCTCTTTTACTACAAGTCTCATACAGGTTTTTAAAATTTAAAATAAATAGTAAGTTAGACACAATTTCTTTAAATGCAGTTGAACAATTTATTAGTATAACTTGTACTCATAAATCATTCAAATTTAAAGTTTTACCTTTGTCCAAACAAACCATGATAGTAAGCAAAAAAAACCAAAGATTTGTCATTTTCTTCTGAATTACTCAGTCCATTACCAACAGCAAATCCCTAGAACCAAAATTGTGATGGTAATGAATATAAATAAGAAAATTTAATAAAGTTACTTGAAAATTAATCTTTGCTGCACCTTCAACAATTCTGACACTTAAAGTAGGAACATAAACTCCTCCATAGCTTTCACCAATCACAAAAAATGGATTCTTTGTAAACTCTGGAAACTTTTTGAAGAAATCCACTAAAGCATTGTAATTTAACAAGGAAACCTAAACAAAAATGATGTACTAAAAAACTTTTTCTGTAATTGCAGTTTACATCAAACTGACTCTACCTTATCATCATCAGTTTTCACATTGTTGTTATCATCATAAGAATAACCCACTCCTGCTGGAGATTCTAAATATATAACATTTGCAATCTTGTTCCAACTGTATGGATTTACTTTGAGAGTTTCCCCATCATTATTAACCTAAAAATATAAAGCACTACACCAATTTTTTAAAATAAATTGACTAAGTTTAGTACTTATGCATTTCTAGTATAACCAATAAACTGTCACTTTTAGTTTAAAATGATGGACTAGCTTTTTTGCAGTCACTTTTTGGCATAAAAATAGAAATCAAAATACAACTAAAAGTCAGAATGTTACATCCTCATGCAGAGTTTAGTGAAAGTAGTAAAAATTAGCTAACTTTATGTGTCAGATTTACTGGCAACAAAGTAAGTAAAATTTTTTAAGTCAAAAGTGTTTTGCAAAACCAACATACTTATCAATAGTACATATGAGCTGTTATTTCTTGTCACATCTAAATCATGTATGGAACAGCACAAATATCTAAGTTTTAGTTGGCTTTTGACTAAAGTCAGAAAGCTATGCCTTTTTGATTGGCAAAAAGATGCTATAAGTATTAGACAAACTAATAAAAAATTTAAAGCTTTCATTCAAGATGTCTTTTTTATTTTCTTTTCAAATATGCCAAAAATGTTTTGTATACACATGTGACATGTCATAGTGTATCTGGAGCAACTGATATCATCCCTTTCAAAATCCAAATCCTTAATGGTAGATTTACCTGTAGGCACAAAGAATCCATAAGCAATACAAAAAGTAGCTGTTAATGTACATTGCTTTTTTTACTAAATTTTTTGAAACATGATTTATACAATTAAAACTAAGTCTTTATAATAATGTCTCAAGTTACTAGATATTTTAATTAAGAAAATTGATTGATAAAACAAGTTTTTTTAATGCCCACCATTGTTTACATACAAGCTGCAATAAAAGTAACTTGAACAGAAAGAAAGTTTTTGAAATATGTTGCACCTTTCAACAATATCAATTGGTTACCATACACTTAATCACTTTTAAAACAAAAAAGAAAGCAAAATCTCGAAAAAAGATTGTGTTATCAAGCCTTAGAGATATCTTTTGATATATATAATATATATATATATTTTTTTTTTTGTGATTTGTTTAGTAGGAAATAATGTCATTTTTTGTAAAAACTCAATTTTGACAAAATATGACTTCTATAGTGAAACCTACACGAAATGGACCATTTTCTGATAAAAGACCATCTAAAGAGCTACATCCAGGTCCACCGTTTAACCACAGTACAACAGGATCACTTGCAGGATCATTTTGTGATTCAACAAACCTAAAACACAGTTTATTAAAACAAAAAACAATAAAATCAAAGCAACCCCAAACTTGCTATAAATTGAACAAATGAAAAATAACATCAAATTTTTGATTAAAAATTTTGACTGATAAAAGAAAAAAAAAATTTTTTATCTACACCTTAAAACTCTTTCAGCTTTCTTTCTATTGACTAATGAAAACTCTGCTTTTTACGCTATAACTCAATTTGACATCCTTCTTTGTTTTAATAATTTTTTTTCAAAAGTGTTAGATAAAAAACTGGGTCTCTTCCAGAAGTCACTGTAAGCAAATTTATTGGTAAAACTAACCCAGATACCCCCAGTGATTACTATCGCTTCTTGAGGATATTCTTTTTCTTTTTGGTTTCTTTTTTTATTCTGTCCTGTTGCTGAAGGGGGAATTATAGGTTAGTTTCATTGATAAAATTGCTCACAGTGACTTCTTGAAGAGACCCCTGCAGTTACTATTGCCTCTTAAGAGATCTTTTTTTTTGGTTTCTTCTTTATTCCATTATGGTGCTGAAAGGGGGTTCCGAGATAGTTTCATCGAAAAAAATCACTAATGGTAACTTCTTGAAAAGACCTGGTTGTTTAAAGCAATCTGTTTTTTTTTCTTATGCAATTAGGGTTTTTATAAAATCCATTGCTGGGAATCTAACTATACGACAATTTATTCTTTCTAATTGTATTGAATATCAAAACAATTCTAACATAAATATCAAAATTGTCTCAAAAAGCACGTAAAAACCATTAACATAATGACTCGTGTTCATTGTTTCAGTTCAGCTTTTGTTATCATGCACAACGACACAGAGATAAAACCATGCAATACTGATGCATATAAATAAACAAAAGATATTTTTCCAAAACTTCTTACCAATAAAAAAAGTGTTTGGTTTCACTAGCAGTTAAATATCCAGAATATTGCTTAAAGTTTGGTAAATGTGGCAATCCGGGAAGCTTAGTAATTAAATCTTGTGGGGGAGCACATAGCACTAATTTTAAACACAACAAAAATATATACACAATATTAATGATAAAAAACTTCATTTTTACGACTGAGAAAAAATCTCAAGGGCACGAAAAACAATATTAATCTTTCTCTATTTTGACGGGCTGCTATTAAAACACGATGTCGAACTGCTGCCCAAAAAAAGAGCTTTCTTTTAATTTTTTAGCTTTTTGCGCCGCAAGCGGGGTAAAATTTAAAAAATTTTGATCGCTAGTGGTAAAAAATCAAAAATATTAATAGCTTTAAAACAACTTTTGTCTTTATTTGGAAAAGCATCTACACCAGGGGTTCTTAACCGGGGGTAAATTTACCTCCTGGGGGTAAATTTTACCTACTGAAAGGGTAAATTTACTGAATTATAAACTAAAGCAAACTTCAATTTTCCGTATTAAAAAAGTAATAATTTTGCACTGGATTATAATTCAAATATATAACTTCAATTTATCACTACGCAAGTGTACTAACATTTTCATTTCAGCAGTGTAAGTAAATACAGGCTAAAGTTAAACAATCTGCAGTTATTATGTCGAAGAAACAAACATATTTAGAATCATATGTTGACTTTGGGTTCGACTTCATTGCGACAGATGATGTTCAAAAACCACATTGTATCTTTTGCTCCAAAGTGCTTGGTAATGGTTCTATGAAGCCGTCAATTTTAAAAGCTCATTTTACTTCATGCCATTCCAATCATGTACATGACGACCATAAGTCTTTGCTGGCCAAACGTGCTCGATTTTGTGCTGCAGGAAGACTACCTAAATTAGGATTCTGTTCCGATGACAAAGCAGGATTGAAAACATCATATCGTGTTGCTTACAGAATAGCAAAGGAAAAGAAGCCACATACAATTGGTGAACGACTTATCAAACCGTGCGCTATGGACATGGTTGAACTTGTTTGTGGAGTAGAACAAAAAAGAAAACTTTAGAAAATTGCTTTGTCAAACGATACAGTACGCTGTCGTATAAGTGACATGTCACAGGATATTTTAAATCAGGTAGCAGACGAAATTCTAGTTAGTAAGGCAAAAATTAGTATTCAGCTAGATGAGTCGACTGATGTGTCGAACTGTACATATTTGTTGGTGTACTGTCGATATGTGCATGCTGGCGAGTTGAAAGAGGAGTTCTTGATGTGCGAAAGTTTAGAGACAACTACTAAAGCGGTTAATGTCCTGGAAAAAATGGATCATTTCTTTCAACAAAATAATATATCCTGGAATCATGTGGGTTCAATTTGCACAGACGGTGCCCCTTCTATGCTCGGTACTAAGTCGGGCTTTGGTGAAAAAAACGCGCACCGCACATCATATCTATTCATTGTGCACTTCATCGACAAGCACTGGCAAGTAAAACCCTTCCAGAATACTTGAAAGCTGTATTGAAGCATGTGATTGAATGTGTGGATTTTATCAGGGCTCGTGCTCTTAATCACCGACTTTTCAAAGTGCTTTGTGATCAGATGGGTTCAGAACACACTGTTCTCCTTTATCACACCGACATTCGGTGGCTTTCTAGGGGTCTTGTTTTGTCTCGAGTTTTCGAACTATGTGGTGAAATCGAGACTTTTCTTTGAGAACGCAAATCCCCGTTGAGTAAGCACTTTGACGACAACAAATTTATTGGAGCATTGGCGTACTTGACAGACATTTTTTCAAGTTTGAACCAGCTCAATATGCAGATGCAAGGAAAAAGTATTACCATTGTAGATGCACATGATAAAATTCAAGGCTTTCAGAAAAAATTAGATCTGTGCAGTAGAAGAGTTCAAAAAGGAATTTACGCGAATTTTCCAACATTTGATGATTGGAAAGTCAATAGAAATCGCAACGAGATTTCTGACCTCGAAGTCGAGATATGCCAGCACCTCGCCGCTTTAAAAAACAATTTTGACGGTTACTTTAAGGTGCAATTTCTAACAGTACTGCTCTTTGGATAACTCATCCTTTCGAAGCGAAGTTAGAAAGTATTGCTGACGATGATCCTTGTAAGGACGAGCTGATTGATCTTCAATGTTCGACGACGCTTCACTCCAAATTTATTTCGTGCAATGGTGACTTTTCCAAGTTTTGGTGTGAATTAATCGAAAAGTTTCCTATGCTGACTAAGCATGCGTTGGAAGTTGTTGTACCTTTTATAACTACTTATCTGTGTGAAGCAGGGTTCTCTTGACTGTTCACTATTAAAACAAAACATCGATCTCGCTTAATTCCCAAAGACGACATGCGAGTGGCTCTTTCAACGACTGTTCCAAGAATCTCAGAAATTGTTCGTGGAAAACAAGCACAAAAGTCTCACTGATTGATTGTTGAAATTGTGTGTCAGTTTAAAAGAAAATTCTTACATTCTTGTGTGCTTTATCATAGTTATCCGGGACATTTGAGTATGAGTAGACATTATTTTTCACAGGACCCCGTCAAGAACGATTGTGTCTTCCACAACTAAAAAAACTTTTTTGATATGTGCTCTGGTAAACAAAACAAAAAAGGATGTTTTACTTTTCTTCACAAGATACCTCCAAGAAGATGGGGGTAAATTATACTTTTTTTATTCGGCAAGGGGTAAACGAGACAAAAAAGGTTAAGAACCTCTGATCTACACGGATCAGACAAAAACAAGACTGGGGCCAAGAGTTTAATCTTTTTACAACTCTACGTTACTGTGCTGCCCGGATCAGATGCTGATAGTATGGTTTTTGTAATATTCTGTCATTTCTCTTTTATAAAGCACACTTCAGTTTTATATGTTTTGTCTTTTCTTTATTGTATATACTATTTCCTCATCCCATATGTTTCCTTTGCCCACATGTCCATTAAGGTCTGTACCAAGAACTATCCTCTCCTGTTTTGATACACTTTCTATCAACCCATCATCAACCAGGTCTTCCCAAAAATCATTTTTCTCCTCCATTCTCTGTTAACCTGTGGAGCATACGCGCTTACTATATTTAGGATGGACCCTTTTACCTCCAGCTTCATGGCCATTAGTCTGTCTGACACTTTCTTCACCTCCAGGACACTTTCAGCCAGCTCCTCTCTCACCACTATCTCTGTCCCATTTTTTATTTCATCAGCTCCGTTGTAAAATAGTTTGCATCCACCTCCAATGCTGCTTGCTTTACTCGCTTTCCACTTTGTTTCCTGTAGACACAATATGTTTACATTCCTTCGCTCCATCATATCTGCCAGCTCTCTTCCCTTTCCAGTCATTGTTCCAATACTTAAAGTACCCACCCTTATGAGTGAGCGTCTTCCTTTCCACACTTCCCGCTGCCCCTTCATTCGCCTTCTTCCTCTCTTTTTGCTCTTGTTTTCACTAGCAGTAACATAATTTCCACAGGTGCCCAGCTGTGCGATACCTGAGGCGGTCGTTGGTAACCCGGGCCGCGACCGGTCCGGTATGGATTTATCAACAATACGCATTTGTATAATCTGGCAAAATTTTTACGGCGTATGCCTTTCTTACCGCAACCCTCCCATTTATCCGGGTTTGGGACTGGCATCAAGAGACACAGAAATGTGCCTCCAATAACTGGGTTATCTTAACTCCTCCTAAACAAACCTAAAATAAAATGTTTAGAAAATATAAAATTAAGCTCTAAAATTAATAAAAAATATGTAATTACTTACTTATTTTTTAAAATATTAGAAAGAACGAACAAAATCCACGATAGCACGTTAAACAGCATTGGTACTTACGGTTGTTTATCACAAATATCTAGATTTATCTAAAAGTCTGTATGCAATTTGAGAATTGCATGCCGGAGCGAATATAAAAGGGTGCTTAGAATGACGTCAAGATAAAGCTCATTTATACGAGTAAAGTCAGTGCTTTTTTTGTAATGGAACGCAGGGTAACGGTGTTCCCGCACCTTTTTTCGCTGGATTTTCCAAGTTTTAAAAGTAACTTTTGAAAATTTGATGTATTGTATTTATAAAAAGAAGCGAAATCGTCACACTTGGTTGGGATTTTGTTAAATGAGTCTCCCATAATCAGGGGCGGTTTAGCAAATTCAACCAGCCCGGGAAACTTTGAAATAAAACCAGCCCATTTTTGACAACTAATTACAAATCTTACTAAAATGTTACACGGTTCATCTTGCAAACTATATCATATTTAGCCCATTTTAAAAAAGAATACTTAGAATTAACAAATAAACATTATCAAACTCTATTTATAGAGCAACAGTCTTTCGCATTTCTGAGTTCATTTTTGCTAGTTCGTCGATGATCGTATGGTTTGAAATGCGTAACAAAACGTCTCGTTCGACGCACATCAAAAGAAGGAAATCCAAGCGATCTTCGCTTAGCTAATTTCTTAAACGGTTCTTTTCATATCTCAGTTTGCTAAAGGATCTTTCACAACCAACTTGTGTAACGGAAAGAGTGAGGATTATTTTGTATGCCTGATATTGAAGAGGATAACTTCTGCAGTACATTCTATATTTCCAAATCGCAGTATAACAGCATAGAAAACAATTTTGGCATTGACATTTTTTAATGTTGGGGCTTTCGTCCGATCTCACATCTTCGTCATCTGTTTTTTAAAAACAAATTAAAATTTAAGTTGTATGAAAGAATATTTATTAGTATCAGCACAGTTGACCTGCGAAAAGTGCTGGACGATAATATCAGAACAAAATTTTGATCAAATAATAACATTTGCATCGGTATGGAAAATAGGCATCAAGTAATTATAGGCTTGGGTGGTATCATACAGTGAGATAAAAGGTCAAAACATTAACCTGTAAATAGTTTATCAATAATAAAATCAGAAAAATGATCACCTGCTTCATCTAATTTAGTGCAATGCTTAGGTAAGATCTTTTTTAATTCCGGCCATTTTGATACGAAATCCAAGAGCTCTTGCCGAAGATCTTGCTAAACAGGAGAATCTAAAGTTTTATTTGGAAAAAGGTTGCATATCATATTCACAACTGAGATAGGAATCCCATGAAGAATTGTTTCAGAAAAGCGTTTAAGATCGAAGTAGCTTAAGTCAGCATATAAATTTTTATGCGTAGCAAATCTTCTATTCAAACTTCGGCTCTGTCTAGAATTTGCCTTCTTTGCATGACTTGTTTGTTGTGTAATATGTTTGACTGACAGTAAGTAGGTCGACCACTGTCTTATTATTGCTGAATCGTATTTGAGCTTCAACACATGCCTTATGTTTTTGAGAACTTTTGTGTTCATCAATTCGTTGGTAAATGTGTTTCCACGAATTGAAACCCGTTAGAAAATTGCTGGGGTTCTGATTGCTAGTAGTACCATATGCCAGTGATGAAGGTCTCGAGACCGGTTTTGGTCTCGAGACCAATTTTCAGGGTCTCGGTCTCGGTCTCGGTCTCGGTCTTGGTCTCGTAATGACCTGTCTCGGTCTCGTACTTTTTAAATTGGTCTCGAGACCGGACATTTTTTGTTATTTGACCCATTAACTGCGGAATTAAATTTTCACAAATCGTTTCTCAGTGCGTAATTAAAATGCGCCTTGCTTTTTAAAATGACTTTTTTCTTGCTATCGCGAGCTCTGTGGGGATTTTCCTATTAATCTGTTTTAGAAGCCGTAAACTTAGCCAGACGAGAGTTAATCCTTCTTCAAATAATAGCCAATAATTGAAATGAAAAGTACTATACACTTGCACAAAATTAAACTTATGATCATATAAATTTACTATTTTTAGATGTTTCGATGCATTTATTTAGTTGTTCTGTGAAAAAATTATACAAAAAAAAGCAGTTGCATTTTTTAACCAAATTGATAATTAGATGCTAGGTTTTGATCATAAGAAAATGTTGGATGCAATGTTCAGGATAAAAAATTTTTGGTGCTGGTTTAGTATGTGATCTACCTACATCTTGTGATCTACCTGTGAGTACGATACGATAAGAGAGTACGTGATTACAAAAGGGATTAGACAGATTACTACTACTTCATCTCGAACGACTTGTGTGCACTTCAATTAAACAAACAAACAACCCGGAGATCTACTACATTTACCAGAAGAGTTGGTCAGCAGGTAGTCCAGATCAGGTCAGCCCATGACGAGAACTAATGAACTGTACACACAAGTCATCCGAGATGAAGTAGCTGCTACGGAATTTCTTAGGCGCTATCAACCTCTTGAACAACCAGTTGATATTGCTCCTTGTAGCAAATGTGAAGGCGAAATAGCTGAAAAGCGAAGGAAAATATAAGGTGAAAGCCGCCCTGTTTTCCGCTGCAGAAGGAAGGGGTGCCAGACATTTAGATCTGTTTGCTATGAAAGTATCTTCTTTTACTACACTGACCTGAATAATAAAATGAATTGCAAGTTGACGCTGTGCGAAATTTTGGAACTGGTTTTTTACTTTGTGAAGGATTTGTCATTAGGCCTAACGGAATAAATGACTGGAAGAAGCAGGCCAACTATATGTGATTGGTTCAACATGTGCAGAGAAGTTTGCTCTTCAATAGTGCTTGTCAATAGGAGAGGTCAAATAGTGGAAACTGCAGTAAATCCTGTTGAAAGAGATGAAGCACGCTTTGCTGGAAGAAGAAAATACAATCGAGGTCGTCTTCTTAATCTTGATGAAAGAGCCGTATCAATTGACAGTGAGCTATCTTGTTATCGTGCCGTTTTTTATCTTTTTTAGTATCTTTTTTATCTATTTTATTATTTATTTTTATCTATCTATTTTATCTATTTATAGTATTTTTTTATCTATTTTAAACTATCGTGGGCATTTTTTAGGTAGATCACAAGCTAAACCAGAAACATGTAAGTAGATCACATACTAAACCAGCACCAAATTTTTTTATAGCATTTTAGTTTTAAATTTATTAGAAGCAAATTGGCTTTATGGCAACTACAAGGCTTCCTTGATTACTTGCATTTCGTTTATCTGGCATTCAATTATCCGACCACTATATTTTGTACAATATATTTTGGAACATCACAGCTGCAGTGCATACCACAGTACATTATTTCAAAATTATTTCGAAATCTACTGAAAAAACGTGAATCTACTCGCAAACAATGCAAAATTAATTCATTTTTTAGTACAGTGTGAATATTTACGTACTGTATACTTTTGTTGCTTTGACAATAGAAATTCAATAAAATTAAGCGGTTTTTGCTTTTGACAATAAAAATTAAGCGTTTTTTTAGCTTATCCGCTCATATTTTTGAAAATAACTACCCAATTAGACCGAATAATCGAGGAAGCACTGTAGCCTACTAACTATAATGCTTTTATGTTTACGTTACTTTTAGTAGCCTATTTACCCGACAAAGTAAACTTCTAATGCTTACCCATTCCACTTGTCCACCTTTGATTAAGTTAATTGTAATTGAAAATGCTATTGAATAAAAAATAGGATTGGTAATTCTACGTTATATTTGTGAATTGCTTCTACTAGTTAACAAAACCTTATTCTAAAGCTCATAATCAGTGATGGTCTTACAAAAAGGGGGGCCGGTAACAGAAAAATAGAGAGGACCATTTTTTTGTCTTTCAAACCAAAGCGATCTCTAAACAAACAGTCATCACTTTAGGAGAAGCCATCGTTATGGTGCTTCTATAAAGAAATAGAGCAATATTTCGCTTAGAGGGGGCCACTTTTGGAGTCCGGTGCGGTTGCTCCGTTCATTCCGTACTAAAAACATCACTGCTCATAATCATCTGAAATATGCAGATCAAAAAAAACAACAAAATATGTCTTCAATCTTGCAACAAAATATTTCGAAACTTGTAGGAAAACTAATATGGTACTCTGAAAAAACTAGAGTTTTAAGAAAAATCATAACAATAACCACAAAATGCTAACCTTCATGTAAATAATCGGCGGCATGGTCAAGTAGTTAGAGCGCCCGGGATTGTGATCGACATGGTTTCGGTTCAAAACCTACTCGCGCCATATTTCTCTGTTTTGGTTATCTTGTCAAGCAGTTCTAAATTTCAGTATTATCTCTATTAGATTTCAAGCGGGCAGCAATATCTTGGTAGGGTGGAGTGAAAAAAAATTTGAAAAAAGTGTAGTTCTTAAATCCTGCCAAATAGGCTAAAACTTCAAAAAAAATTGGTTTTGGCGAGTTGCTACCTTTGGGGGGCTAGCAACCCCCAAAATGTGTTTTTGGGGGGTAAAATTGACAAAAAATGTCGTAACTCGGTAACCGCTTATCGTAGAGGCATGATTTATGGCTCAAAATTTGCAGAATTATCATGTTTCTATATGTGCTAAGAGAAAGTTTTTGTGTATTTCCACAAGAAAAAAAGTTATAATCGATAAACCGTTTTTTATGCTCAATACTCGAAAATTGCGCTGTATGGAAATAACTTTGATCTAACATTTGAAATGATATATGTCTAACTGATAAGGACTAATTATGACAATCACAATATAAGGACTAATTATGACAATCACAATATTAACAAGATTATTTGGGATAACTTTGGTCACCAGACAAAAAGTACCTAAATAGGCCTATTCATAAGGTACAGAACGTGCTAGCTTTACTGCCCATAAAATGTTTAGTATTTCAATAATTTAAAGAAAATCTGTTACATCTCATTACTTTCGAACTGTTGATGCTGATATTGGGTTGTTTGCCTAAGGAGTGAGAGAAAAATAAGAAAGCAAGTTAGAGTACACCAAATACCCTACGCAAGATGAAGCGCATCAGAATTGCACTTTAGTGTCAAATTTTTTCAAAGTTTTCGAGATTTAATCTTCTGGCGAATCAACCCATCTCTTCGCTCAAATCCTTCAACTTGTGCTGCGGCCTCTGTTACCATTTTGACATGGCGCTCTACACATTGGTTGTGACATGGGTGGTCGAACTGCAGTGGTCTTATCCGGCATTGTTCAATATCTAAATCAGTTAAATGTTCAATTACCGGAGGCTGCTGATGACAAGATGTTAAATTCACCATCTTGTAGTACGAGTTCACTGTTAGATCCAGTGTGGGCGGTTCAAACAGCCGTACAGTTGAGGCGGTATCATAATATTTTGCTCCTTCCAAAGAATATTCTTCACTGCGACTGTCAACCAAGTCATGATTATCAAATGAAACCGTTGATGGCAAGTTTCCACGAATCGAAAGCACTTTGTTCACTCCTCGCATTCGTATCTCCTCATCGTTGTCACCCAACATGGCGATCAAGACATTTTCCTGGTGTGCGAAAAATGCATTTCGTTGCACAACTTTCAGAGCAGTTTTCCGAACAGCTTCGTCAGGCACCTGAAGAATTCGTTGGACCAAGTTGAAAAAATTTCTAGATCCGCAAGTTAGTTGACTATTTAACTTAATTTCAAACCAACTTGGAAAGTAAACTTGACAAAATTTCGTCAGAGTTTCCAAGTTTGAGGAGGGTTCATCCACCGAAACATAATATGTGAGGATTCGACAGCCCAGAGTTAGCCAGCGTGAATGCACAATGGGACCTACTTTTAAATATTGCAAGTCGCTGTCGACAACTCCCATGATTATTGCTGAACATATCTTGTAAGCATAGTGTTGATCAGTACTCAGATCATTAACAACTGATTCTGGCAACTGTACAAACTGAGGGTTTGAAATTGACTTAAAATTAGCAGCAACCGGCCAACTTGAAGCATCTCCAGTTAAACACTTCCCAATTGGTCCTGCAAATGTGTCAGGACTATTGGTGGTTCCATCAAGCATAGTAAAGACATGGCGCAAGGGTAGTTCATTGGTATGTAGTAGGCAAATTACCCATTGTAGTGGCTTGTTCAATAGTTCTTCCAACTTACGAATGCAACCATTGAACTTGCCTGTCATTGCTGCAGTTCCATCAGTGCCAACTACTGTAAGCTTGTCATGTAATTCGGTGTTGGCAATGGTGTTGAAGATCTTTTGTGCTATGGTTCTTCCTTTGCCATCCTCTGTGGAAAAATGAGAAAGATAGTATTCACCAGGCTGCCCAACCATTGTATAGTGATCTTCAAGTTGCACAGACCTGTAAAACTTGTCATTTGGCCCTTGCATGGTGACCTGTGTTGCATCTTTGCGACCATCAAAGTATATGGCATTCACTAACTTGAAATTTTCTTGCTCCTTTTACCTAATTTCAGCACGGCATCGTTCTCGCTCTCTTCGAAGCTTGCTACGATCAATAACGTATGTCTTGTCATCATCAGTAATTAGACC
The DNA here is from genome assembly GCA_963680785.1 of Diplosoma virens. Taxonomy (NCBI): domain Eukaryota; kingdom Metazoa; phylum Chordata; class Ascidiacea; order Aplousobranchia; family Didemnidae; genus Diplosoma; species Diplosoma virens. Next base: position 8,249,503 of record OY796890.1, on the reverse strand, counting down.
CAAATCTTGCATCACACTATTAGCGATCGCAGCAGCAGCTCTGTCGGATATCTGAAAACGCTCACTCATCCTTGCAAGGTTTGACCAAATCATTCGATTCTGATTTTCATATGGCATTGATTGAGAAACAAATTCAGAAGCAGCAGAAGATTGCGTTTGGTCTATGTTGGTTGAACTAGAATCTGACAGATAATCCAAAGCTGACTCAGGCACTGATGTAACTGATGTAACGGAAGAACATGTTGGTGGTTCTGGATGAGGTTGTAAGGGTCGAGAGCGCCTCAAAAACTGTATGTCAGCTGACGTTGAAGGAACCACAGCATCCACACATTTTCCAACTCGCTTACTAGTTTGATCTTTATAAAAAGCATAATCATCATCTGTCATTTTCAAACCATGTTGTTTCTCCAAAATTCTGCGCTGCTTATCGTCAGCACAAAAAACATCAAATATTTCATCAATAGTTGACATAAACTCTTTTTCCTTTTGTAAAAATGCTTCTCCTCGTTTTTTCTTTGACCGGCGATCAAGTGCACTGAAACAATTCACAAAACTTTGAACTTTTTTCGAAATGGTGTACAGATGAATGGGATATACGTTGCACCATACCCATCTGTCATAAATTTCTCTGGCAATGTCATTTGCAGCATTGAAGGTTCGAAAGTTTTTCAAATGAAGAATGCGTTCTATTACATGTCGCTTGGTAGGCAATACTCCTGGTGGAAAACTATCACGGGTAGAGAAAGTGTGTCCACTATGTAAAATCTTCTTTACAGAAGTTGAACTCCGTCTTTTCATGTTTTACTACTTCGCAGTTTGGCCAAAGCTTCGATTTACACAATTACTTAACAATATAGGCTACCTGCAAAAAATAATAATAACTTTTCAGATAACTATTAGTTAAATACAAACAAACAAACTTATAAAACAGTTTTTCTATCATAACTTTTTTTCTAGTGGAAATAGACAAAAACTTTCTCTTAGCACATATAGAAACATGATAATTCTGCAAATTTTGAGCCATAAATCATGCCTCTACAATAAGCGGTTACTGAGTTACGACATTTTTAGGAAATTTTACCCCTCAAAACACATTTTGGGGGGTTGCTAGCCCCCCGAAGGTAGCAACTCGCCAAAACCAATTTTTTTCGTAGATTTTACCTGTTTGGCAGGTTTTTAGAACTACACTTTTTTCAATTTAAAAAAAAAAACTATTTTTACTCCACCCTAGTGGCCACCCCTGACTGAAGGGAAAGGCCAAAAGGAGAACAAGAAGTGCAGCGACAGATTTCTAAGTTTCAAGCTTGTCTTGTTTTTGTGGAGGGATAGGCAGTGACTAGAAACCGTTTTTTTTGTTTTCAGTACAAAGGGTTAGATTCTTGACCATATCAAATGAAAATTTAACTGAAATAGAGATAAAAAAAAAAGGCGATGACGGCCGATTTTGCACCAGAACTTTTTTTTTTTTTTTGGTTAGATGACTAGCATCGTAACTGGAGAAGGACAAGCAATTTGTAGAAAAGTGAACGCGAAGCGCTTATTCTTAACATTGAAAATCTAAAAAAAGTTTCTCTAAACTTTCTTTAAAATAACTGATAACATTTGCTTTTGGTTATTTAATGATGATTGTTTCAAAAGAAATACTAATTTTATTTTTATTCTTGAATTGTTGTAGGATTCATTTGTACTAGAAATTTGATTTTGTTAGATATGAAAATCTTATATTTTTTTCTTTTCACTTTATTAAAATTGGCTTGCTGTGCCCCTTCAGAAGATTTAATTACCAGTCTTCCTGGACTTTCTCATTTGCCATCATACAAACAATATTCTGGATATTTAACTGCTAGTTCAACCAAACATTTTCATTATTGGTAAGTAGCATCTAAAAATCTGGGTTTCTTCAAGAAGTCACTGTAAGCAATTTTTGTTTGTAAAATTAACCTAGATGCCCCTGTGGTTACTATTGCTTCTTAAGAAATCTATTTTCTTTTGGTTTCTTTTTTATTCCATGCTGATGCTGAAAAAGGGATTCCGGGTTAGTTTCACTGAAAAAATTATTTAGGGTGACTTCTTGAAGAGACCCAAAATTCTGTCCTTAAACTTATTGTAAATGCAATTACATTTCAGCATCATTTCATTCAATCTCTACTGTATTTTTATCCTCCTGACTCACTGGAATGCAATGGAGGCACTATACATAAGGCAAGCAATTTCCCTGACTTGCTTGTGGTGATACTAAGATATTGCTGTCTGCTTAACATTTTTAATTTTGGGTTTTTAGTTTTATAGAAATATAACTAAAATTTAAAACTGCTTGCTAAGACTGCCAAGCAGGGGAAGGCACTGCAAAGTGTCTTTTCCAAGGATATAACAGAATGATGCAAGTAGGTTTTGAACTTAGACCATGTTGATTACAATCACAATGCTTTTAACCATTTTAAAATGCTGTTGTTTAGCTTATATTAGTTTTCATAATTTCTAAATTGTTTGGGTAACTGATTTTAATTGATCTACAAGAGCTTTTAGTCTATAAACATATGTAAAATTAACAACTAAAATTTAAAATATTTTATGAGATTTTTAACTTTTTGCTCAATTAGTTGTTTTGTAATAAAGGATTTGTAATCATTGCTAAAGCATTGCTATGTTGACAAATTCTTTTCAGGTTTGTTGAATCACAAAATGATCCTGCAAGTGATCCTGTTGTACTTTGGTTAAATGGTGGACCTGGTTGTAGTTCTTTAGATGGTTTTTTATCTGAAAATGGACCATTACATGTATGGTTTGATATTTAAGGATTGTCTATTTTCATTATATATTTATTTGTAAAGTTTATTTAACAACCCTTTTTTGTAAAAAATTAAACCTTTTTAATTGTGTTTTTAGGATATTCTGCTGCATGGCCAACAGTTCTATTCCTATAAGCTGTTCATAAAAAAATTGGTTTGAACAGTTTGAAACTGCTGGTCAAATCATTTGATACAGCAAATTGTGATAAATAGAGCACATCTGCAAAGCTATTCACAAAATGCAGTACTTGTTAATTACTAACAAAACATTTCCACATACTTGTAAAATAATCTACATGTTAAGGCAACTGCTGTAGAAATCTATTTGCTGCATAAAAAATTAAAATCGCTGTATTGATGGCAAATACCATTTGTATGGTTGCAATTCAACTCTTACTTGCATCATTCTATTTTGCCCACGATAAAAAACAGTTTGTGGATCTTGTTTCTGTTAAGTAGACTTAGAAGTAGCTATAAATTGCCATGATATTATAAAACAAAATACCAAATTAGAAAACTTGCAATATCTTGGCATTTTTGATGGTGGGTCTGGGTTTTCACTTGATAGTTTGCCCAAGTTTACTGCCTCACATGTTGTCTTGTGAGTCAGAAAGATAAATAGACATGATAATAATTATCATAAAATCTCTATTTGAATGCCACCTCTAATAGAACGCCACTATAAAGGAAGGGTTGAAAAATAGAGCGCCACCCTCTAATTGAACACCACCTCTAATAGAATGCCACTATAGGAAAAGGGTTGAAAAATAGAACGCCATGGCGCTCAAATAGAGATTTTACAGTAAATGCAATCTTATTTTAGGTCAATGATGATGGAGAAACTTTATATAAAAATTCTTTTAGTTGGAACAAGATTGCTAATGTCATTTATTTGGAATCTCCTGCTGGAGTGGGATATTCATATGACGATAATGGTGATGTTCAAACTGATGATGATAAGGTGCATTGCCCTTCCTGTTAAATTTGTTTTAAATATGATTTTATCCATAATTTGTTTTTTAACTTTTGAAAAGCATACTTTTATATCCAGCTACTGTTGTTATCAAACAGTTCAGAAATATTTTTCAGTATTGGTTATTTTTATATTTTGTTAAGCATATTCTTTTTTCATTTAACAAAGATTATTGTATTTCAATCAATTAATACTTAACTACATATATTTAAACACTAGTTTTTCTTATTTTTACTAAGATTATTTAAAAGTTAAAGTTATTAATTTTTATTAAAAGCAACAAAAATTGGTTTATCTGTTATTGTATTGACTTAACTTTGGAAAAAAACAGTGGAACAAACATTTGGATTAGGTATTTTTAAATATTTGTGTTAATCAAAATATCAAACTGACCTTTAACAATGTTTAAAAAACCATAACAGTTTGTTTCATTCTATGGAATTGTCAGATGGTTACTTACTCAAATAGAAATACTTATTTAAATAAAATCATCAGGTGGTTGTTTGAATAAGTAACCACCTGACGATTTTTTATAGGGTGAAAGACTGTTGTAGTTTTCAAACATTGATAAAATAAATTTTCTTATATACTTATATATTGTATTTTCTCGATTGTAAGCCGCATGAAATAAGTGTTAGAATTTAATCTAAGCCGCCTTCAATTGTAAGCTAAATATCAAAAACACTAAAATTTAAATTAATTTGCAAGAATATCACAAACATAAGCAGCATGAAGTATTTCAATGACTTTATTTAAATTGCAGAAACACATTCATCATTGATACTATCAAAGTCATTAATAATATCATTTAAATTGCCGGCAGCTTTCTCATCATCAGCCTCTATTATTTATTGTGTAGACAAAAAATTTTAGTACATCATTTGTAGTGATTCCACACACGTCACAAGAGTTGATTATAATTTTCGTCGAAACTTATTCCATGCTTCAACAACATACCAAACTATAATATAAACTAGTAATGGGACGATTAATCGGAATCGTATCGGAATAATCGGAATATTGGGGGTTTTCCAAAGTATCGGGAATCGGAATCGGAGCTGTATAATTCAGACCCGATTCCGATACCAAAACGATTCTTTAAATATACAGAGCATAAGATAAAAAGTAGTAACACAGAACTGTGCTGGGGTGTTCATGAAATGTTCCTAAAATTTCTTTACCCTTTCTTTACCATTTTCCAATCAATCAAGCTAATTCCAACTGTAAGGTACATAACTATTCGATGGGACAAATTCGTCGGCGAGCTAATTCGGCAGAAAATTAAATAATTTCGATTTAAGTTCACTAGCGTTAAAGTGACATAAAAAAGTTTTGTTATGTCACTAAGGCAATATTATATTATAATTTATTTTTAATATACAAAACTTATAATCGCCATTGTCGCATTTTTAAAAGTAAACTGTGATACCAAAACTTGCTTTTACTATTGTTGTTCAGCTGATAAGAGTAAAAATCCGCATTAAAAAATTGTTGAATGCATTACATTTAGGTATGTTCCTAGCCGAATATTACTCTATAGGAATTTGCAATGGGTTAATTTCGATTATTGAAGTTAAAAAAAATGTGTTTCTGTAATAAATAAATTTGTGAACCAAGGTTGTTTAACATAGCATGTTTTTTTGATTTTCTACAAAAAAGTACAACAATGTACTACATAAACGACAGGTTTCAAGTTTTGCAAACGTACGAAACTTATAACGTCATAAGTATTTACAGTATATAAACATTTTTCTACAAATTTATTTTGGTCGGCACGCATGGCGCATGAGAAAACTACTTAATGAAGATTAAGTTAGAGTGGTTATTATGATGAACTTTTAAACTAGAAACCATGAATATTATTTTAACAGTTTGTTTCGTCTATTAGGCTCTTCAGAAGTGAATCAAAAATCTGAAAAACAAATACCAAGAGGAAAGATTAACAAAGCAATAAAAAGTTGGCAAAAGAACTGAAAAACAACAAGAAAAATACCGCAAAAATCAAATAGTTAAACCGGTTACAAATCTTTTTAAATTAAATTTCAATGGATAAGTTTTTTTCTGTTGCTTACGCTAATGTTACCATATAACAAATAAATTTATTAGACAAGCAGAGCACCTTAAAAATGTTATTAAGTAATTAGAGATTTTTCTTATGCGTTCTATTAATCCAATAAATTTATTTGTTATTTGATAACATTTTGTTGGTAAATTTAGTTGTTACCAAATAGAAATAAATTTATTGGATTAATAGAACGCGTAAAAAAATCTTTAATTATTTTAATAGATTTTTATGGTTCTCTGTTTGTCTAATAAATCTCTTCGTTATTTGGTAACATCAGTGTAAGCAACGGAAAAAAAACTTACCCATTGAAATTCAATCAAAAAGATTTGTAACCCATTTAACTATTTAATCATTGCATATTTTTCTTGTTGTTTTTAAGTTCTTTTGCCAATTTTTATCCCTTAATCTTTCCTTTTTGTATTTTTTTTTAGTTTAGAACCAAGTACTGGAGAAATGCTTGTGTTTTTGCACTATAATTTGCGAGTGCTTCAATTCGACTATGATTAAATGCATAAGCTATTTTTACTATCAACTAAATAAAGTGTATTTTTATTAAAATGGAATTATTTCTATTCTTTTATTTACATTGATACTGTGAACTCAATATTACAACTTTGAGTTGTTAAAATGGAATTATTGTTAGATGTGTTTCTGTAAAATCTTCCCAACACATTGTTACTTAGCATATTGTAAAGGATAGCAAGATGATAAACTTTTCTAATCAATTTTCAACTTATATCTGAATTAGATATGTTAATACCTGCAGTGGTGGATATTCCAATTTAAGGGCCCGAGGCAAGAATTTTCAAAAATTGATGTTGTCTGAGAAAAAAAAGAGGTCTGATCTTGGCTTACATGTTTTTCTCCGAAACTCATGGTGTCCTCTAAAAAAAAAAAGATCTTCACTTTGATTTCATCTTTTATTTCCCTATTTTTCTCCCAAAATCAGGGTCTTCTCTAAAAAAAAAATGGTCTTCACTTCCATTTGCTCTCAGTTTTCCCTATTTTTCTCCCAAAATCAGGGTGTTCTCTAAAAAAAGAAAAGGTCTTCACTCAGAATCGTTCTCTAAACAAACATCTGCAGCGGATTCAAAACTGTATGTGCTATTTTCGCGGGGGAGCCTGAGGCGACCGCCTCATTTGCCTCACCCAATATCCACCACTGAATACCTGGGCACATTAATAGTAATACCCATAGCCGTACCATCCCAAAAAAATTTGGGGGGCAATAAAGTTTTGCCCAAATTTTGTGACGTTTGCCCAAATCATGATTTTATAGTACATTACGGATATGAAAAAAAAATTTTCTGTGATTCTCAGACGAAAAACCAATTTGGTCTTAAAATCATGGTGATCTCAAGGGTTCTCTAAAAAAAAAAAAAGGTCTTCACCTAAATTTGGTCATTATTTTTTGCAGTTCATCATCGTCACCTCCTTAAATTTCCTGACTTTTCCCAAATTTTTCGTATCGCTGCCTGAAAAATTCTGGTTTTGCCCAAATATTTTCTTCTCACTGCCTGAAAAATTTTAATTTTTTCCAAATCTTAGAAACTTGGGGGGCAATTGCCCCCCCTGTTCCCCGGCAGGTACAGCTATGGTAATACCTATATGTAATAATAGCCAGGAATCGGAATCGTATCAAGAATCGTATCGGAAATCGGGATAATTGGGTAGAATCGGAATCGTATCGGAATCGTTAAAAATTTAGGTATCGTCCCATCACTAATATAAACTTTATTTAGTTGGAAAATGTAAGCCTTCTTTTTATTTAGTTAAAAAATGTAAGCCTCCTGAAAAAATGCGGTATATTTATTAATTAAATTTCAGACCACAAGATTTAATTTAACATTACTTTTATTTGCCCCAACAGACTGTTTCGCCTGCCTGGGCTTATCAGGGGGCGATTAGAAATCTGAAAAAACAAAAATGAATTAAAATGCAGTTTAAACAAAGCGCTTGAATACCAGCGAAAAAATGTAAAACAATAACACAAGAAACTATGGTTGTAATATTAATCGATGAATGAATTTATTGCCAAAGAAAAAGTTTTTTACGTAGCTTCCTCTATTGTTTGAAAATAATAGGTTGATTAAAAAAGGTTCCATTAAAAAGATGCGTTAAAATTTTGATTAAATGAACTGCACTGGAAAATACGGTAAAAAATGCTTCAAAAATGCATTTAAAAATAACAATTATCAGGGTACGAATTAAAATTAAAACTATGAAATTTTTTTACAGGGTATAATTTAAGATTATTGTTAGTTTAATAAGTATGTAGTTTAGAGATGGGTTATTTTATTTGCTGATCGAGAAAGTGGGCAAAAGTGAGATGTAAAAATAAGGTAAACGGAGTGTGTAAATTAGTAAATAAATTTGTTAACTGCCAGTGTGATTAAAACTTCGTAATTTAAATTTACTTTCGATGTCGACACTTTGAGACGAACTCTGAGTCTTTATTCAGTAATTTTTGGGGTCAGCACAAAATATTTGTAATTTTTCTAATAAGCATAAGTTGCATGCTTTTGAATCACGCTGATATGGAGTTGCGTGGTGCACAATGTTCCATCTTATTTGTGGCAATTGGTCTGATTGTTTTAATTTCCAAACAACGTTTGGTAGTTTAGTGGAATTAATTTTTCTATTGTCTTTAAAAGATTGGTTATGGTTATTATACCAAAGTTTAAATGTTGTTTCACCACTTCCATAATAAAATTTGTCCGTTTCACCAATTTTTAAGGAGGCTTTGTATACTATAGAGTTTCTGCAGCATTTTCCATTTAGTGGGCAATTTTTGGTTGATCTGCAATTGCATTACTTGGTGTTTATTTTGTTTTCTTGATTGTTCAGGGGTGAAGTGTTTTGTGGTCTTGCTTTAAAACCCACTCGTGCGATTCTGTTGTGTCCTTGTGAAAGACACTTCATGGCACTTTCCCTTCTTGGTGCTCTTGGCAAGCAGTTCTACATTACACTCATATCTCTATTAAATTACAAGCGGACAGCAATATCTTTTCATCTCAGGGAAGCAGGTCGGGGTAATTGCTTAGCCTACGTATTAGCGCCTCTGTTGCTTTCCTGTGTGTCAGGAAGATAAGGTGATAAAATAAAAAATAAAACTAATAGATTTGATATTTAGCATACAACTATTGCTTAATTTTATGTAGTTTTTGTTTGAAGATTTTGTTGTATTTATTGCTGAGGTGATCAAATAAAAAATGAAACTAATAGATTTGATATTTAGCATACCACTATTGCTTAATTTTATGTAGTTTTTGTTTGAAGATTTTGTTGTATTTATTGCTGGGTGGAAAATGTTTGTTGAGGAGGGTAAAAAATTATTTTCCTATGTTGGTGCTGACTTCTTCATTGAAAAGGGGATTGAACCAAATAATCTTTTTTTTGATCAGTTTTTTAATGGTTTTTCTTCTGTTCTTGTTTGACGTCGGTTAATTTTTCCCTGTATCCACTTTTTTCAAGGGCTGATTGGTATTTCAGGATGGTTTTGTTGAATTCTTCTAAGCTGCATGAATTTTTCGATAAGCATGATGAAATCATTTGGGTTAATTGTTTTTTTTATATTGAAAGGATGATTCGAGTTTGCATTGATATAAGGCGGTGTGTCTTTGGGTTGGTATGGCCAGTGTTTTCCTGTCAATAAATTTAGTGTAATATCTAAGAAATCTGATGCAAGATATAATGCTTTTTTTTATCAAATTGATTTGGGACTAAGTTGGCTTTAGCAAAATACCTTGCTGTTTTTAATCATGATAAGCAATTTATTTTTTTAAGGCTCAGAATTTTTTTATCTTTAGAAAGAAAGTATTGCTCAAATTCTTTCAAAATGCAATATATCAGGTACAGCGACCACGCACAATTGACGTTGTGAGTGTAATAGCATTTAACCGTTGTTTCCTATTTTGCAATCACTTTGTCAAGAAGAACTTCAAAACGTAATACCTTGATTGCAAATAAAATTAAATTAAATTGAATTGAAAAATTTCTAAGTGATTTTTTCATATACTGTATACTTTAAAATCTTTTTTACTACAATTGCTAACACAAACGTTTTATTAATTTACAATTTTTGTAGGTTTCACTGTTGAATTACAATGCTCTTGTTGACTTCTTCAAAAAGTTTCCTGAGTTTCAAAAAAATCCTTTTTTTGTGACTGGTGAGAGTTATGGAGGAATATATGTTCCTACTTTAAGTGTAAGAATCATTGAAGGTAAAGCGAACATCAACTTTCAGGTATGCTTTTAACATTATCTATATTTATTCAATTTTGTATGTTGAATTTTTATTCGTTTATTAGGGTCTTGCTGTTGGAAATGGGCTTAGCAGCTTTGAAGAAAATGACAAATCATTGATTTTTTTTGCTTACTACCATGGATTATTTGGTGAAAGGTAAAGTTATTGGTAATAATAGTTGTGGTATCATATTTTCTGATTTAAAATACTGTATATATTGATGTATAAATAATTTAGTTTATATCAGACTTTGTAATCACTTGTTATAGTTCTTGTTTTATGAAAAGTTGTGCTTCAGTATGTTTTACGTATTCCATTAAAAATGCATCATTCAGGTTTTAGGTAAAATCATTTTTGAATTCTAATAATTTTTTTTATATCCCATTTATTAAATTTTGCAATTGATAGCATATTGCTTCTTCTTCATAATACCAATTGGCATTGATTCGGTTACTGCTTTAGTTGATTTTCATGTATAAATATCCTTAAAAATTACTTTTTTTTACCTTTGTAGTGATAACCTTTTTTTTTGGAGGGAAGTCGCTTTCAAAGTCTTAGACAGTGGTTTTCAACCTTTTTCATACCGTGGCCCACTTTTCAACCCAAGATAACTTAACGACCCACTTCGGTCAAAAAATTTAATTTTTATTGCAAAAATCTGGTGATCTCTAAAAAAAGAGGGGTTCTTCACTTTGAATTTGTCTGCAATTTCTCAATTTTCGTCCCAAAAACATAAAAAAAGGTCCTCGCTTGGAATTTGTTTCCGATTTTTCGATCATAATGACTTTATTATACACATTGCTTTCATTTTGATTTATGCTCTGTGGTCCACTGGTTGAAACTCCTGGTCTAAGACTTTATTTTATTAGATTTTCTTGCAAGTTGTCAACCAATGCATAAAACAAATTTTGGCAAATTTCTAACGATAGCTTTTTTACATGCCATTATGTTAAACATATTTTTCAAATCAAACTACTTCTTAAATGAACTGTAGCCAGGTATTAGATTTTATAAATTGTTTTAATATGATTAAATTAAAATATGAATGAAATCTATGAATTTTGATTTGTCTGTGCAGCTTGAAAAACAATTTATCTAAATCTTGCTGCAACAATGGCTGGGACAGAGAGACTTGCGATTTTACAAAAAAAAATGATGAATGTCAAAAGGGGGTGAGTTGAATATGTCATAATCGTTTTCAGCAACATTCCTATTTCATTTAATTTTTGTTTCTACAACAATTTTAACTCCGAAATAGAAAAACTTTTATCAAGGCTATACCGGTACACGTGTAATAGGAGTTTGTATTGCTTGTTTATGTGTTTGTTTTAAAAGTAACATATTCAAGACGCAGCACATAATCCTTGAGTTTGAAATTGTTTTAGAATTATGTGTTTCGCAAAAAAAGAGTTTGAAGATAATTTTTTTAAATAATTTTTTTAGTAAAACCCAAATTGAAAGCTAATTTGTTACCTGAATCATCATCAAATTACTAAGTGTTTCAAAGCGTCTTATGAAGGCATTTCTGATCTTCATATTTAGTGATGCTGTTCGGCTTTTTGAGTCATTTTTCATTATTTAACGATCTTAATAACCAACATTAAATTAAGGTCATATCGCTTTTAAAATAACTAAACAAACTTAAAAATTTAATCCGGAGCCATAACCAAAGCAGGTCAGGTTAGGCACATGACGATTGTTGTAACTAAACGTCTCTGAAGTCTACTGCAAGTGAAGCTGGTAAATACTTGATACAATAATGACCCTTATTTTCACTTCAATTACAGTATTAGCATTGCTACTATACTAGAAGTCGATATTGTTTATTATTTTTGTTGCAAACGCTAACTGCCTAATCTTGTTCCAGTTTGTTTTATAATTTCTATTTTTAGTTGCATACTGCTGCTTTTACCGCTGTTGCCAAAGCATTAGATTAAAAATGATTATATCTGTGCTATTAAAAATATCATGGCTCTGTTGCAATTGTCACGTGATCATCAATGCGTACCTTTACGATCTGCATTTTTTGTTGTATTTTTACTACTGTGGTTACATCTCCCAACCGGCATTGATAAATAATTGATAGTTATCATAATTAACGATGCCGGCTGTGGTGATACTTGCTTGTGTCAATACAATATAATGTATTGTCATCAGCAAGCGCCTGCAGTTAAACAAATAAACTTGCAGGTTGCCCAGGCTTTTTCCTACGTTTACAGCAGCGGTTTAAATACCTACGCTTTGTACTTGGACTGTTATAATGGCAATGGCGGTTCGTTTGAACGTTATCGTCATGATATGTCTTTGTTGTTCCGCAATCTAAATCATAAAATGAGGATGGAAATATTAAATATGAAGGTATGTTAAGTTTTAAGGTATTAGTTATTGTGTAAAGTGCAAAAAGCTTTTGCTTTTTTTTAATCAAGCGATATACATACGTAGTCATTCCTCATATGATGTTAGTCTGACAATTACTTGGCACAATATGATTTATCTTTCTCTTCGTGAAAGGGTATTAAAACGAAATTTTATCCATAAATAATTTCATTGAACTACTTCTAGCTTATGTCTGCAATACAAATTTTCTAGTATATTAATTAATATCAATTTTTTTGTTTTGTCCGTAGTTAACCTCTGGCGGAAAAGCAAACGATGTACCCCCTTGTATCAACGCTACTGCCTCGACAAATTGGCTTAATAAACCCGATGTCCGAGCTGCTTTGCATATAAAAAGTGATCTCCCAGAGTGGTCTATCTGCAGGTTTGTAAAAATGTTTTATATTATCTTCGACCGATTAATAGTTATTGACGATTGAAAACTTTGGATTTAAATTAATCACCGTCACAGCACCCTAAATATCAGTGCAGCAGTTGTAAATATTATCAGATATTATCTGCAACGCTTAAAAAATTATAAACATTAATTTTTTAGGCGTTACTGATAATATTTACAACTGCTACACAGATATTTAAGATGTTGCAGCTCTATACCTCCAATGCACGAGCCGTCGTTGGTTAGAAGTTTTTTTTGATTGCGCAAACTTTTTGACATGATTTGGCAAAAAACAACACTTTTTTAGTTATTTCAAATACGCAGGCCTAGATTTAATTTGTTTTTTTCTTTTACCCGTAGTCATTGACGTGATTGTTTTTTGTTGGCCAATTATTTTAAGTTTAGGATCTAAACCGCGCCTTCATTAGAATGTAGTAGATGCTACGTTGTAAATTTTTAATGTGATGTGCTACTTTGTAAATTTGATAACAAATTTCAAATGTAATCTTTTTGTCGCGATGATGCTCAGTCAAAAAAAAGACTCCAAATAATTTTATAAACTTTTAGTTATTTTTACGTTTGTTATACTTATTTCTGACCACCTTGTCATGGAATTTCAGTTCACCTGTAGGTGCTCGTTACAAAACCATCTACCAGAATATGACAGCTCAATACAACGAGATTTTGAAACATCCCAACCTTCGTGTTCTGGTATACAACGGTGATACCGATATGGCTTGTAATTTCCTGGGTGATGAATGGTTCGTTGACGATTTGAAACGACCAATCAAACAAGAGCGTGCTCCTTGGTATGTCGAAGGCCAAGTTGCTGGTTTTGCGAAGACGTTTGACAGAATTACATACACGACGATAAGGGTGAGTTGTTGAATAAGCCCTCGTTACATAAGTAAAATAACTCAATATTTTACAGGGTGCTGGTCACATGGTGCCCCAATGGGCTCCCAAATATGCCTATGTTATGTTCGAAAAATTCATTAACAACAAGCCATTTACTGTTTAATTACAATATTTCCAACTGAATTGATATACTGTATATTTTATAATTAATTATTTGTGCTGTGATTGGGCTATATGTTTAATCCTTTTTTAGAATTAAGAATTTTTCATCATTTTTTGATTGTATATGCTTGATGATTTTTGTACTATTTTTTTGTTAATGCAATCCAATTCGATATAGTATTTTTTTTGAACAAGTTCTGGTTTTTATACATCTTGGTCATTATTTTGCTAAATTCTGTTGGTTGTTACCTTTATTTCATTTTGAAAAATTATCACAATAATCATTGGTTTGTTTTCATGCTATATTTTATGTCTCTTTATTATTTTCATAAATAAAATTGAATTTTTTTCATTTGAAAAAGCTGTAATGCGAAATCTAAATTGCAACAAAATCATTTATAGAAGTCCAAATGGTTGCGTCACAAATTGTACAATCTTACGATTTGATCTAGTTCCAGCTGTGTTGCAAACTAACATTATTTGTTTCTATATTAAGCAAGCTGGCCAACAATCAGAAAGCACGTGGTTCAACAAAAGTTTGGTTTATTTCCTTCAACGTCTCACAAATATGATTGGCCAAGTTTCGTTCAGATGCACCAAATTTTTTTTATTGTGTATTTACTTTCTTGGAAGTTAAATGTAAACGTTCTTAACGCAGTAAAACAATAAAACGATAGTAAGTTATCGTCTCGAAAATGCCTTTAGAAATGAAATGAATTCAAGCTTTGAATAATCTAGAGTCCATCTTACCCGGTTCACCGATTGACCTTTTTATTTTGGTTGATTGATTGACCTTTTGACCTTTCACCGATTGACCTTTATTTATTGCCCTTGTTTAAGAGAGTTCAGTGTTCACGTATTATGTTCTCTTTTTTTTTAACCCTTTTCCTCCATATATAAGCAACCGTCAGCATGAACAAACTCCGCTTAAATGACGTAAGCATTCGTTGACCCTTTCAAACAGCTACGAAACGCCACAAATGGCTTTGTTTTGACCAGCTCGATAAAGCCGATCTGAACATTCAAAAACATTTTTATTGAAGCGCGCTGTTTAATTACAATTTCCATTTACCTACCCCTCGCCAAAGTCTAATTCTGGTGCCTTCTCTTGTATGTGTTCTTTTATAAGTTGGTGGTCATTGTTGCAAAGTTTGGTATGCAATTTAATGGTTTTCGGCATCGGGTAGAAGGCTACGTTTTGCTTCAAACTCTGCAGTTCCGTCTTTTCGCACTTAAGCCACATTTTTGGACAGAACTTGCCTTACTTTCTTTTATAAGAAATGCAGGTTAAAATGCCAAAACTCAATCATGATTTGATTCCTGATTTTTCATTGAAAGATTCTCCCTAATAAATTGATAAACTGAATAATGATCGGTTGACATTCATTTTTCCTAGATGCAAAAAAACAACAAAATACCACGTTAATATTCAACACTTTAATTCGCTTTCTAGAGCATATTTTCGGCACAATAAGTCTTAAACAATTAAATACCAAAGACTTTTTCAAGGCCGCTACAATTAGTGTTGTTGCGGACAAAAAATTTTGTTTCCGCAGTCCAAAACTATTTTTAATATGTGACAAAATTGTTAACAAAACTTTACACCGTACCGTGCTCCAGCGCAACATGACAAATTAATTAGAAAATTTTTAGAATTTTCTTTTTAAAAAGGTGTTTGATTAAGCAATCCAGACGCTCCCCGACTTACGTTCATTCGTTTTACGTTTTTTTGATTTTACGTTTGTTTTTTTTTTAGAGATCACCATAATTTTGGAAGAAAAATACCGAAAAAGGAGATTGATTCGAGGTGAAGACCTTTTTTTTAAGAATCACCATGATTTTGTGAGAAAAAAGGAAAATACGAAATCAAAGCCCCGTTTTTCTTTTAGAAAACACCAACTTTTGGGAATTCTTGCCTCGGGCCCCCAACTTTGAATATCCACCACTGGTTACACACACAATGTATAGTACGGTATAAACGGTCATACATTACTGGAACGTACAGTAACAACTTAAGTTCGGAACCTAACTAAAACGTAAGTCGAGGACCGTCTGTTCTCACTGTTGAAGTCATCAAAGTAAGCTAACCTACTCGTATAATTTTGTTTACTTTATATTTCTGATTCAGCAATTAAGAACCTACTCGTATAATTTTGTTTACCGTAGAAGACACTATAAACACTTCACTAAGCAATAGCCTTGGCCTAAATTTCCGTACAATCTTTAAGAACAAAAAACAAAACAAAAAATTTCAACCCAACACTTCAAGAAAAGATAATTACATTAGGCTATAGGCCTACATGTTGCTTTTTCGGTCTCTCTATTTTACAATTAATATTGAGTTTAGAGAGTAATCCAGAAAAAGAAATCGTAAATTCATGGTGTACGAATTTTAAAGTGATGAATTCTATGAATTTTAAGTTTTTCAAATTTGACTTTTTTAATCCTAAATTCATTTTCTATCAGCTATTCTCCGATTAGTTTTTTTCGATATGCTTTTCAATGTTGGTTACTGTAAATTTTTCCAATGTAACTCATTCCATTTAATTCGACGAAGTCCAAAATTCAAATTTCATAAACCTTTTGAATGCTGCTTTAACGTCCTTTTCGATGAAATTTATTCCAAATGGTTCGCTGCCGTCTGAAATTCATATTTTCAATTCTCTTTTTAAATGGTGCTTTTTCGATGTTGATTGTTGATATTTAATCTCGTAATTGTAGATTATTAATTAGAATTTCCATTTCCAAAAGAGTTATTTTATGGAATTCTCACCTTAACTTTTCGCGCTGCCTGTTGGCCTTAGAGGTTACGATAAGTTATGTCTGATGAGGTCTATAAGACCGAAACAGGCCTGTCACATAATAATCGTCCTCTCTGTTAATTTGTTTTAGTCGCTTTTTTACTGTTTCTATTTTATTCATTGAAATTACATTTAATCAGTTACATTATGATCTCTGTAGAGAATACATTGTACTTTTGAGAATTGATTTTTCACATGTTGCATCCGCTTCGGCCTGGATCACTTTTAAACGTTTTTTCACATTAATTGTGTTGATTAAGTTATAGCAGCGTTTTTTGATTCTCAGTGATTTACTACTTTTTAGGTACGAATTTTTTCTGTTAACAAGGCTGACGGTTTGCCCCTTCGAAACTATGGTAGGCCTAGATGTATGGCACCCCCTTTCAAAAATCCTCGGTACGCCACTGGTTGGAGGGCATTAGTGAATTCTCCGTGTGAAAAAGTATTTATCTGGATTGTTAAGAAATCTGAATACTTTAGTTTCCAGATTTTAAAAAAGTTGACAAAAACATGCGCTGCACATAGTTGAACACCAAAAGAATCTGGTATCCAGAATCTTATGGTTTTATTGACGCCTTTTTCGTTTTCACTTGAGAACTGTTTTTTTTTGGCTAGAAAATTTCGGACATTTCCGAAATGACTGAAAACATTTCGGACATTTCAAGATTTTTTTTGGCAACTCGAAATTTCGCAGAAACATAATTTCAAGTTTGCATAACTTTTTTCGTTTTTTTTAAAAAGATATAAGCAGTAAATTTTAGCAGATTTTTTTTGATTTTATGATTTTTGTAATACCATTACACTCAATATCACAAAAACACCAGAATAATTTTTTTCCTTTTTTTACCGTAATTGACTAAATTGCAAAATCTCTGTTTTATACGTATATAATGTGATCAGAATTTGTCAGGTCCAAATGTACTAGCCCAGTTATTAAGTCATAGAAATCGTTAGAATAAAAAAAAATTACAGTACTAAAAGTTTTTAAGTTCAAGACTATTTTAAGGTTGTATGGTAAACTGTTACGTCACAATTACAGTAATAGTTTTCGATCCTAAAAACCGTTTTCCTATGATCAAATAATGCCATTAAGTTAAGGGGCTCGTTTCCACAACGAGCGTGGAATGGAGTATTTTTTGTTTGTTTTATTGATATTTTTTGCTTCGCTTAGCGCTCGCTTAGATTTTAAGCATGAAAAGGTTAATAAAAGAAACAAAGAATGCTCCATTCCATGCTCGTAAAGGAAACGAGCCTTAAGACAAAACTATATAGAATATTCTTTGTTCTGTATTCTTCAAAACTGGGTCACAAAAAAAGGTATGATGTCATAATAAAAACTATGTTAAACTAGGTATTTCAAAGATAAAAAAAATCGGTATAAAATGATGTTCGGGCCTTAAAAATAAGAATCGGGTGCCACTTGCGGCGTGCAAGTAGCAAATTTGTCAAAAATTCCAAGGTTTTGAGTTTCTTTTTAAATGCTGTAAAAAGTAAATAACGGTTTTGGCAATCGTTTTGGCCAGGGTTCGGGAACCTTTTTGCGTAAGAGAGCCACAAAAGCTACATATTTTTAAATGTATTTCCATGAGAGCCGACAATGTTCCTTTAATTTTTAGCTTGTATGTGTGCGGGCGGAAATTTGTTCGTGAGCAAACTTATTTTAATTTCTTGATTTTCGGTTCAAAAACGTAGTGATCTCTAAAAAAAAGGTCTTCATCTTGAATCTGACTATGATTTCTGGATTTTTGTCTTAAAATCGTAATGATCTCTTAAAAAAGGGTGTTCACTTTTGAAATCTTGTGTGCGCAGATCTTTTTCTTTTATGTGCGGTAATTTATGCTTGGCAACAAAAGAGCCAGATGCTGTTATCGAAAGAGCCACATCTAAAAACAGCCATAGGTTTCCGACCCCTGGTTTTGCGACTAAACTCATCCGCCGTGTTTAGTAGGAGCGTCGGACATAGAGAGACGATATTTAGTGTATATTTAAAGCAACAAGCAAAATTTTTGTTGAATTTAGTAGTTACTAAAACACGGCAAACGCAATTACAGATCAAGCTTTTGTACGAATCATTTAATGTTTTTTTGGACATCTTGCCAAAATTGCTTAAAATTTGTCTTACGTTTGGCTAAAAATGCGAACAATGTCCGAAAAAAAACACAGCTTGAGAATAAGCAACTTGAAGATTTTAGCACCTTTCAATTTATAGCTATATTTTTTATTGACCTTAATTTGTACGTCCGTCAAGTAAAAAAGGCGTTAACAGTTCAAAAAAATTTTTACTTGCCATCGTAAGTCCTACTTCTAGAAGTACCTAAATCACATTTTCGAAAAAATGAGATAAGCTGAAAAATTTGTTTGTTTACTCGCCAAGAATACTCGCCAAGAATATGCCAAGAATATCTTCTCGCCAATAATAAAAATTTCTTCAGGATAATGACGGAAGTCTTCTTTTGAATAGCACAGAGTTTTAAAATCTTAGCATATTTTTCTTCTTGAAGTACCCACGTCGAATTGTTTTGTGTTAAAAATTCCGATACACACTTGATAGCTCAATAAACCTATAGTTTGAAGACTAGTCTTACAAACCAGTCTTACCTGAACAAATTTTTTTTATTTTTGTTTAATAAAACTTGAAATAGTAGCTTTTGAAAGTTTGTTAAATTAGGTTAATTAATACTGTATAAGAGAAACGCAAGCATTATAATGAAATAACAACTTTCTTTTTCATTCTAGACAAGCTTATTAAATAACTTATTTTTGTATCAGGTTTACTTGTATTATTATTTTAGTCCTTATTTTTAAATTAATTAGAGATTCTAACAGTTTAATTGGAGCTGTTGATTCCCGTCAATAACCTAATAATTTAGCTACAATACATTCTATTAGCGCCACGAAACATCAGCTCATCTATCGACATTTAGAAACACTTTTAAAAACAATTTGTACCTAATAGCTTCATATGGATTTAGCTTTTAGTTAGTAGCTTATGGAAATGTTTTTTAAATGTTTTCATGGTTTGGGAAAGAAAATTTTTGGAAAATTTACTTCTCATCACGTGGTTTTGGACTTCCCCAAGATCCTAAATTCATTTCTGATGTATCACACTATAAAGAATAGAATGCAAAATATCACTATTATTACATAGGCTGGCCATACGTCCCGTTTTACTGGACAGTCCCGATTTTTAGGCCTTGTCCCGGCATCCCCCCGGTTAAACAATATGTCCCGGTTTTTTAGAGATCACTATTTTTTTGAGATGAAAAATTATATTGCTCCCCAAACGTTTGTGCGGCCGACACCAACTTTTAATCTTTAAAACTGGCCTATGAGTGCAATAAGGTTTCCAACCCCTGCCCTAGACATATTCAAAATGAAGGCTTTTTTTTAGAGAACTTTGGTTTTTAAGGACGAATTTTTTTCTTTTAACAAACTCCCTGATTAACCACTTCGAAAATATGGTATGCCTATTATTACATGTGGTTGACTTTTTCTCCCAAACTACACTGTTAATTTGGTAGAAAAGCGCTTAACTCTTTGGCGGCGGGGCTTTTGTCCACTAGCTGCGCAATTTTAGGTGTTTTTCACTAATTAAGCAATATTTAATTATAATTTCCCCATTGATTCTAAAAAAAAATTGTTTAAATTTTATATCATTGAAAAGATGATTTTTTCCTGAGTACAATTATATAAAATGTTTAAAAATTTGTTCAAAAACAAGTTTGCAATAAACAAAATAAAAGACCCCGCTTTTCCTTTCAAAAAATCCCTTTTTCCCCAATAATTACGAGTAGCGACAAGATAATTCAAATTTTCAAGTCGCTACGTGTCGCTAGAGTTCTACTCTATCGAGCGAAAAAAGTTTCGTCTTAATATTTTGCAAAATGGCGGCGCTACTTTCGATTATATTCTCAAGAGATTATGACGAGCGGTACATTGCTAACTAGAAGAACCAAATTTTCAACTTTATTTGAGTGTGTGTGCTTGCGTGCCATTGTTTGAATCTTTGCGCGGCTTTGACTTTGATCTAGAAAAAAAGTTTCGGATTTTTTTTGTGACAATTTATAAAGAAGAAACGGCAAGCTCATAGTTTATATTAGCTTGTTCAGCAAAGTAAGGTAGTTGTAACTCAATAAATTCTTATGTAACAAATTTTTATCGTCTGATGTATTTTTGCTGAAGCATAAGACTACACCGGGTAATATGTTTTAGCATAATATTTTCAATTGGCTGATATACAATTTGCAACTTTAGGAAATAAAAATTTATAAATGAATTTTTTAATGCATAGAGCAGCTGTCAAGCAAGTATTATGACCTGCTTCCGGAGACTCCAAGATATTGCAGTCCGATTCCGAGCTACTGAAGCATATTATTTACAATTTAGAAAAAAGAGGAACCCGCAGTTTAGACGAAACGTTTGGTGTTCAAAAATCTGTTTTTGAAATAAACTATACAAACAAAAACCAGTTTTTGAAAATATATTATTTCTAAAATTTACTTGATTGATAGTGTTCATATATATTCTTTACTTCATAAAGCTTTATTAATCTTAGTCTCATACAAAAAAAAACTTTTTTATAATTATGACCTGATTAGTAAATTATAATTTAATAAACTGAATAATTTATCTCTGAACGGTTTGTATCAGAGCTTTTAGATGTTTTTTTGCTGATTAGAAATTCTAACTTCGCATCAAAGCGCAGCCGTATATAAAGGGACGTGCGCATTTGCTTGGGTATTGTGACGTACAGAGGGTTTTTCAGGAGGTTTGGCCAAAAATATTTGCCAAGTTGATTTTTTTGCTCACCTGAGATCACGTGACTTGTCACAATATGTGACTCCCTCCGCCAAAGAGTTAAAAAACACCATGACAAAGAAAGTTCTTTCAGTAGCTTTTTTTCTTCGCAATTAGATTCTTTGCCTGTACTTTTCATACTTAATTTTTTATTTATTTATTTGTTTATCTCAGACCCAAAAGCGTCCATATATGCACACACACGCAAAAAAAAAAAAAAAAAAAAAAAGAAAAAGAAATATCAACCCTAAAAGATGCACAATAGAAAAATACAAGTTTAAAACAAAGTTCGTACAAAATATTGGTAATAAAACGATTTATACCATAAGTCCGATGACATTAATGACATAATGAAAATATTGTGGGAGTTTATACAACGATTAGTGAAAGAAAAAATATATTTTCTAATTAGAGCATCGAAGGTATCAATATTTGATTGTACTTGATGGTTACGAGCACTAACACATCGAGGTATGTGGTGCAAAATTCTATAAGAATCATTGTAAGCAACACGTAATCGACTGAAGTTATATTTACGATAATTACACCATAAGTGGCTTCCATAAAATGGCATGCAAAAATGTTTAAATAAGTAATTTTTTACTTCCAAGCTGCACTTACTAAATTGCTGTTTCAATTTATTTGCTGAGCAATAGAGTGATTTAACCTGCCTTTGAATGTCAATGTCATCAGTAAGACCACTGCTAATATGCAACCGAAGATATTTTACCGATTGAACAAAACTGATTTCTGAATTATCCATCAATAGCTTAGGAGAGGAAGATAGATTGAAATTTTTTGGTGCAAACAACATGCCAAATGATTTATTACAATTAAATAACATTTTATGTGACTGGGCGTAATTGTAGCATGCATTTAAAAGATCTTGAAGTCCAACTAAACTAGGACTAAATTAATAACGCCTTGGTGAACGACTGTCCAATTTTGAAAAAGTTGTCTCACAATATCAAAATTTGCCCATCCCTGTTATATCATTTTGTAATGCTTAACAGCATAGTGTGACTGGTTTGACGTGTGCAGTATCACGTGGCGTAACGTCTCGTGACAAGTTAGCGACGTGGCACGGAGATCGAAAGGGCTGGCTCAAATTTGCAATTTCCACGTTTTCCTGCGGTCTAGTCACTTTCACGCCGTTCTTAAGAAACGAGCATATCAATTGGTTATAGCAGCACTTGTAAACAAAAAAGATGATTTGATAAGTTATTTTTAAAAATAAGATGGAGCCGTTTCGGGGCGGGAATGTGCAAACACACTCGGTTATATAGTTAGTTGAAAAGGCAATTTTGTTATTTTTGAAATTCTCGTCCAGCACACTTCGTTGCCAAAATATCAAAACTTAATTTGTTTTCAAGCTGACTCGCACTCACCGTGGCTTCAGGCTTATACCGCCATGCATCAACGCTACTGCTTCAGCCAGCTGGTTGAATAAACCTGACGTCCGCGATGCCTTGCATGTCAAAAGTCAATTGCCTCCGTGGTCGATTTGCAGGTAGGGACACCTTTTTTTAACTAAAGTGAACTGTTTTGAAATCTTTCGAATATTTTTTGCCGAATTGTTTAATTATTTTCGGCATTTTAATTAAAATCAGCAATGTTGGTTTACCGATTTTGAAGAAGTACCGCTTTTTTATACTCTACAAATGTTTCAAATTCATTTTATGTTTGTACATAGCGACTTGGAAGCATAAGTTTCGGTTGACATCTGAAAATTTTTTTAATAAAAACAAGCGCTAGCTTTGCTTAAACGTTATTTCAAAAATTTTTAAACCTGACGAGATTTTATGGTCACAAAAACTTTTTTTTTCAAGGTTTTATTTTTTTTTCGTCCGTTACACAGCAGATAATTATATTAAAATGCACACAATTGGTCGAAAAAAAGGAATCAGCGACAAAACGATATACGTTGAAACATGCGCCAATTCAAGGTTACGAGAGTAATTATTTAAAAATGCATTTTCGTTGACCCTGAACACTCATACACTTTTTTTCTCACTGTTACACTCACACATATCTCACTCTTACACACTCACACAATATACACAAAACAAGTAGTAAACAATTATAAACAGAACACGAAAGTAATGTTAATTGAGCATAGAAATGAAGCATCATATGCCATCAACCTGTAAGTTAATTTCTAACAATTTCAACCAATTTTTATCAATCAAAATATAATATAAGAAAAACTAAATTGTTTTTTTTCTATTTTTATTATTTTTTATTACTTTTTATTTTATTTTGTTTAGTAATCCATGTTTAGGGAAGCTCACAGGTGCTACACCTTACCCAAGGGTGACCTGTAGGAAGTTGTGACAGGGTTTCCTCATTCGTCCCAACTTATCAAAGATATGCTTACAACCGGATGTAGTTTATTCTCATACCCAGGAGATTTCTTTGCTATAACCTCAGTAGTCGCTATGGGAATTGTATTCTGTTCGTTGTACTGTAAATACTGTACTTAAACTGTTTGATATTTCCAAGTTATGACTAAAAAGGAAATTGATTTGCTTGTCCTTCTTTACTTTGATTTAAGACATTCTAATGGAGTTTTTTAAACCATTAATCCTTTTTATAAAATTGTTTTATAATTTTCATTTCAATAGTCTGCATCCAGTTAATTTTTTACGGGTGCACAGTCATTCGTAATTTTTTTTTCGAGCTTTCGACTGTGAAGTTTGTGTAACTTTGGCTTAACAACTTTACATTTCAATATTGCCCTTTATCTTGACTTAACATTATTTCTTGGTACACAACCAGGGGCGCCGGAGTTTTTTTTCCAGGGGGGGCAAATTTCAAAAAAGGGCACTTTTTGTTAAAAAGGCACTCCAACAAAAGTCGTTTATAGCAACCATGTCGCAATCAAATTAGCGTATTCTCTAAAAAAAAAAGGTCTTCACTTGTAGTCGATCTCCAATTTTCCTGTTTTCGCCCCAAAATTATAGTGTTCTCTAAAAAAAAAAAAAAGGTCTTCACTTGTAGTCGATCTCCAATTTTCCTGTTTTCGCCCCAAAATCATAGTGTTCTCTAAAAAAAAAAGGTCTTCACTTGTAGTCGATCTCTGATTTTCCTATTTCGTCTCAAAATCAAAGGTCTTTACTCAAAATCGTTCTTTCACTCTAAACAAGCATCTGCCTCATTCGCCTCACCCAAAATCCATCACTACCTAAAACTTATGATTTTCGCGACTTTCATTATTGTACCATGATTTACGGAGGTCTTTAATTTTAGAAACATCGTTGCATTTGATGGTGATCGAGATTACATAGGTTAAATGTAGAGCAGATCTAAAAATATTTCTGTAAGACAAATTTCAAAAGGCACAATCTGCCCCCCTGTGTCCCCGTGTTTTCAGAATATTAAAAGCTCCGGCGCTTCCGGCGCCCCTGTACACAACAGTAATGTCGTTCATTTAGTTGACACGTGTGTTAATATAATTTTTATTACAGTTCAGCTGTTCACACATTGTACGGTCGCCTGTATAAAACTGTGTCCGCTCAATACAAGAAGATTTTGAAACATCCCAACCTGCGTGTTCTGGTATACAACGGTGATACTGATATGGCTTGTAATTTCCTGGGTGATGAGTGGTTCGTTGACGATTTGAAACGACCAATCAAACAAGAGCGTGATCCTTGGTATGTCGAAAACCAAACTGCTGGTTTTGCAAAGATGTTTGACAGAAAATTTTCTGCTGTCTTCAGTGTATCTTCACTATACATGATCACACAAGGTCTTACTCTTACGACGCATTTTACTGCTCACTCATTAATTTTATATTACCAACACTATCCACTGCATTTTTATAATCTTGTATAGCCGCACCCTATTGTTGCAGTTGTTATTTCGAGTTAAAGTTATTATGTAACCAATTTTTCTACTTCAGTTCATCTTGCCTTAAATAATCTGTATTGTTTCGACAATTGAAAAAATATTGATATATTTTAAAGAAAATTTAAATTGTAAAAGTTTTACGAGAGTCGAACGGCAACCATGTAGATTGCGGCTGTTAGTCAGTCAGCATCTAATTTATTGTGTTTCTTCAATGATTTCACTTGAATTGCTAGCTGCGTCACCATTTCAAAGTGAATCATAATCTTCTTGTTCATCGCTTGTCAAATTTTGGCCAGAGAAATCTAAATGGTTTAATAAACAGACCTATAAGAAAACAAAATTAAAAGCAATTAATTTTATAAAGGGTTGCGAGAAAAATTTTTACAATAAATTTCAAATAAAGTATTTTCAAATTTTTAAAAAATTAAAAATTACCTAGCTATAAACAAAAATATGTTGTGGACCAATAGAGAAAGAAATTTTAGATTTTTAATAATGATGGTTAGAAAAGTAACCTTGATTAGGACTCGCTGGAGAACCAATGTGTTATTCTTAAAAATTCGCTTTGTATTTGCTAATAACTTTGCACGAGTATGACGTCATTTCCTTTTGATTGTGACTCGCTGGAGAAGCAAGATGTTGTTATTATGGATTCGCTTTGTGTTTGCTAATAACTTTGCACCATGTGACGTCATTTCCTTTCCTTTCGCCGATTCATTCGATTGGTAACATTTTCGCTTTGTGTCACGAGTTACGACGTAATCTCTCAATGCAATTAAGCATTTTTCCAAAGTTGCCGTATTTCGATGAAGAGGACTGTCGTGCAAAACCGATATGCTGTATGGGTTTAGTTGGGAATCCATTAAGGTTTTTGGTGAGCGATTAGGTCTATTTGAAACGGTCACTTAATTTAATTTTTGTAATGTAGAGTAAACAATCAGTTATATATATTACTATTTGTCGCAATAATCTACTGCAATTTCTATTGTTAATGCTAAAATAATTTCTGAAGTAACTGTCAATCGTCTAGTTTACCGTAAACGTTTTTAATCACGTTAATCAGTTCTAACTTTTCTATCCAACTTGAAAAAATTAAAATTCAATACAATAAAACATTCTATGGTTCTTCGCATGAAATAGTCGAAGATGAACAATTTCACTGCAGTGTGACAAACCACATCATGCAACGCCTGGTTAATAAATTAAGATTCAGATATGAAAGGGATTTATGAAGACAATGCTTGGAGTAGGTTTTTCCGATTTTTTGCATGAAAACTGGGCTGTGATAGCAGTTGAAAAACAATTCGATTTTTATGTTTTTATTGAAGCTCTTTAGTAAATCAGCGTTTTAAAATAGGATTGGGTGAATAAAATTTTATAGAAGTTAAACAAAAGAAAAGGGTAAAGGAAAAATGAGCAAACGTGGGCAAAGTTACCATCCGATGTGAATAAAGTAACTATAAGCGTGTAAGCGCAGTTAATTGGGCACAACCTTGAAATAACGTTTTACCAAAAAATTTTATTCTAACTTCCATTAAATCCTTTTGTTTTGATCTTTATATGACAATTTTTGAATACAAGCAAAACGTTAAAGAGACCAAAACAAAAGTCTCGACTTGAAATTCGAAAAATTTTTTATGGTTGAACGTTAGGAGAAAATAGCTTTTTTTTGTGTACTTGATGCTGTTATGTTCATAATTGAACTTCAACGTGATGGGTTTGCACGCGAAGTGTACTCTGAGAAAAATTTGCGAGATTTTTGGTTTACGATGTGCAAGTCGTACAAAGGGATTGCGGAACGTGCTATTCAAGCATTGTTGTTGTTTCCATCAACATGGTTGTGTGAATCGGCATTTTCAGTGATGCTTGGAATCAAATCAAAGTACCGATCACAGCTCAAAACACCTGAACATGATCTTCGTTGTGCTGTTGCTAATGTTTCACCGCGTATTAATGAGCTTGTTGCTAAAAAGCAGGTTCATCCATCACATTGGCTAGGACTGCTGGGCTTATTCAGCCGATATATTGTTAGTTTGATTGTAGTGTTTGTTTAAGCTTGGATTACATTGTTATGAATAACTTTGTGTTCTTTGATTAGTACTAATCACGCAGCTTTTTCGTTTTAAACTAAAATAATCAATTTTAAAGATTTAGCAAATTTAGAGGGAATGTAATGGGTTGCCTAGCTATAGAAAATAAGTTGTGCGTTAGAGCAAGTTGAGCTTTGCAGCTAAAAATATGAGAAAATTTTGGGGGTACACGAGCGAATCTATAATTGTCCAAAGGGTACCCATGAACAGAAAGTTTGGGAAACCCTGCTCTAGCGTATATTTTTTGATTTTAAATTTACTGTACATTGAATTATTTACATTTCGTCAGAGTAGGGCTGCCCAACCCGATACCCGCAAGGTCTATTGTTGAGGCCCGCCAAAGAATTTGTGATTATTTAATTGATCAAATTATTGTAATGCTTTGAATCAATTTAATGACGTGCAGAAAACTCGAAATGTATAATTTTCGTCTCAGTAGAGATTTTTCGCTTTATATAAGAATAAAATAGATAGGTATATTAAACTGGTGACCTTTTTTGTTTGGTCTTTAACTAATTTTGTGGTCCGAATTCCTGTTATCAAGGAGGTTCATTAAAAAATAACACATTAAAATTAAGTACTGTAAAGACCAAAAAGAAGATACTGTGATTTCTGCACCGATTGCGACCCGCAATAAACTTTTTGAAAAAAGTTGGACCATAATAGTTAAAAGATCGAGCATCCCTGCGTCAGAGTATAAACTAACCTAACATTTTCCAAAGCAGTCATTATCTTCAAAATGAATTTCTACCTAGAGTAATTTTGGATTTTAATATTGATTTAGTCATAACTTACGACACCGACATTTTTTTCTTTCAGAATTATTCAATTTATAGTACGAATTTTTACATTAGAATAAAAAGATAAAACATCGGTACAACCAATTAGCCTAATGATAGCCTATTGCACACAAGCATACCACAATATATATTCTATTTGAATGTCTTTTGACCTTGTTTGCGTAAATGTTCGATACAGTCCCCAGCATAGGACGGAAATCCTTTGATAATTTTCGATTACCTCAAGCAAACTGCAACAAATATTTCTTAAAATTTCACTTTTTAAATGAATCTATATAGTTAGATTTTTTGGTCATTTTCATTACACGCTCAGTGCAACAAAGAAAAGTAGGCTATTCTATTTAAAGTTATTTTTAACATAAACTTACAGGGAGGAAAAATGAACGCACACCTATCTAGATATTGTAGGCTTACTGTACAGAAAATAAGATATAAAAATGAAATAGTTATTCACGCCAAGTCATTTATGCTAAATTTTAATACCGGTGCGTAGTGTTGTAAAATATTTTTCATTGCTTGTTCTTGTTGCAAGCAAAAATATGAGAAAAAAGCTGGAGCAGGGATCTTTTAACTCTGCTGCATTTGATGTGTCATTTGCTTAAATAAAAACAAGTCAAATAACCTCTGTTGGTGCGTTTTCCGTTAAGTTCAATATTAACACTTAAAAATGATTGTGTTATTTTCTGTGGTAATTAAAATTTTATTAGTTCAGTTCAGTTCAGTTTTCTTTTATTTCTGCTCCGCCACATGAACAAAATAACAAAATGTTGAAAAGTTTGTGTGTTGTTAAAGACGGGGTTAGAAAAAGGAAGAAGCAACAAAACGAGTTGACGTTGTGTCTTGCTAATTAGCGATGAAAGGTGTGACTTGTTGTTTAATATAGAAGCAAGGTTGCTTCACCTCATCCATAGTTGATTTCACTTCAGAAACCTTTTTTTATTCTGTTAAAATTAGTCAAAAATTGGAGTTCGAATAAAGTTTCAAGAAAAGCACAGATATTGGATATGTACAGTATGTAAAGGTCGAATGACATAGACTGACGCTGGCGTATAAAAAACTGATACAATTAATTACATCATATAAAACTTCAAGCGCATAAGTAATTAACGATCTTTCTTCAATTTAATCGAAACAAAACCTGATATTTAAACCGATAAGTTAAAACAATATTTTTTCAACCAATTTTAAAATTGTTTCTTTTTCTATGCAAATTTAAACATAATTAAGATTGATGGAAAAAAATAAGATAAATTAAGCTACATACAGAAATCCATCACTCGTTTTCAAGATTTAAATTTTTTATTAATTCTTATCGTACTTCAATTCTATTTATCCTCCAGACTCCTACAAAAATGTTGAAGGCGTTATACCAGTGGTTTTCAACCTTTTCTGTACCGTGGCCTATTTTTCAACCCAAGTTAACTTCACAACCCACTTTGGTCAACAAAATTAAATTCCCATCCCAAAATCATAGTGTTCTCTAAAAAAAAAAGTCTTCATGTGGTTGACTGCACAGGACGCCAAAAAAATGCCTAAAAAATGGGACGGATGGCAAGCCTAATTATAAATATATATTATACATATTGCTTTCATTTTGATTTAGGCTCCATGGCCCACTAAAAAAACCACTGTGGCCCACTGCTGGGCCATGGCCCACTGCTGGGCCATGGCCCACAGGTTGAAAACCCCTGGTTTACACATTACACGGACCACAAACCATTAGTTGGTGCTATATCTAGAAAAAAAATTCCTTTAAGTAACAGGCAAGCTCGACACCTATCGTTTATCTCAGAATTCACAACTGATGTTAGACATATTGAAGGAAAAAACAACGTAGTTGCCGATTGCTTGAGCCGTCCTGAAATCACTGCTGCTCTTTCGCCTTCTTTCACAGATTATACCGAGCTGGTTTTAGCACAGAGGGACGATCCATCGATTCGCGAGCTCTCTCAATCGATGACTTCATTCAAACTATCTGAACGTGCGATTCCTAATTCAGGCCTTTTGTTACTTGGAGACACTAGTACGGGAAAATTTCGCCCCATCATTCCAAATTCATTACGATACACAATTTTTGAGCGCATGCACAACCTTTCCCACCCAGGCATTAAGGCTACTCAAAAACTCATCGGAGAGCGATTTGTGTGGCCGAATATGAGACGGGATATTGCTGAAAAGTACCGTACCTGCATTTCTTGCCAACAAACGAAAATAACTCGACATCAAGTTACACCCTTACAGCATTTCAGAACCCCAGATGCCAGATTTGCACATGTACACGTCGATATCGCCGGTCCTCTTCCCGATTCTTCTGGTTACAAATATTTACTGACAGTTGTAGACAGATTTACGCGTTGGCCGGAGGCCATACCCATGAAGGATATCACTGCGCAATCTTGTGCAGATTCTTTTCTTTTACATTGGGTGGCCCGTTTTGGATCTTCTACAATAATCACTACAGATAGAGGGGCCCAATTCACGTCTCTCCTTTGGACAGAAATGTGCCAATTTTTAGGTTCAAAATTATGTCACACAACAGCTTTCCATCCGGCTGCAAACGGATTAAACGAGCGATTCAATCGCAGTCTCAAAGTTGCATTGAAATGTCAATCTTCTCCCAATCTTTGGTATCAAAACTTGAGTCTTGTACTCTTAGGCTTGCGATCGGCCATAAAAGAAAATATGGGGTGTGCTACAGTTGAAATGGATTTAGGGACATCTATACGACTCCCCGGGGAATATTTTGAAAATTCGACTCCTGTAGAGTTGTCCGAGGAAGACACAGTCCAACCAACTTCACAGTATGCTAAGACACTTTGTTCTTTCATGAACTCATTACGTTATACTGTACCACGTCATCCTAAAAAACAACAAACTTATGTCGACCCACTTCTTTTCCGGTGTTCCCAAGTATTTGTTCGCATTGACAGTGTAAAATCTCCGTTGCAACGACCTTATTCGGGACCTCATTTTGTACTTGAACGACACGATAAATATTTTGTCATCGAAAAAGACGGTCACACTGACACCGTAACAATTGATCGTTTAAAACCGGCCTTTGTTGAACCTATATCTCCCACTGGCTCTTTAGTCGAGGGGGAAACTTCCGAGACTCTATCTTTTTCGCCCACATCTTCGAGTGAGATTGATAACATTCTTGCGGGAGACCTAGACGAACTCCCCGCTAATCACGTTTACTCCCGCAGAGGCAGACTAATTACAAAACCTATACGCTATCGGGATTGTTTTTATTTTTTTATTTTTTTAGATGTCTTGTTTGGTTCGACGTTTTAATTACGTGTTGCATTTTGCGTGTTTGCTTGTATAGTGTGATTTTTTTTGCCTCTGTCGGTGCATGTAGAATTTTGTAGTATTTTATATTGCAATCGCTTATTTTATTTTTTTCTTCTTTCAGTGGTATTTGCCTTGTTGCAGCCATACCACTTGGGGGGGAGATGTGTAGCGATCGCCGCATTTTTACGCTTGTGTATATTTTTGTTCGTTTATTCATTTTTTCTTTTTGGATAGAAAACGAGAGAGTCTTGCTTTGTAAAAAAGCTCATGTCCCGCGGTACTTTATAAAAAAAGTACCGCCATACCAAGTACCGACGGTACCGGTACTAAAAAAGTACCGCGGTACAGTACCGTATACTAAAGTACACCGCGGTACTGCCCACCGCTGCCTAACGCAGTGTTACAAAAATTATTCAAATAGATTTTATGAATTAATTGTAATAAAAACAACATCTCTGTCTCAGAGTAGCGCTATCTCGTTGTAGTGTATCGTTGGTGAGCATGACAAAATATCTAAATCACCGACCGTGGGACACAGAACCGCCCTCGCACAAAATCCGAACACAGAAACGCCGTTGCACGAAATTTCGCTCGATAAATAATAATATATTATTGGAAGCGGAGCACGATTTACAAAACAAAACCAAAAACCGAGAATGCTGCAACCACGCATTCGGCATACTCGAATCACGACTGGTTTTTAAAAAATTAGAGTCACCCTGTGCCAGGTTTTTTTGCGGTCCTGTCTAATTCGAAGAAAAACCGATGGGAGTGAGAGAAAAAGTAAACAAAACTAGTTGCTTTAAGTGATCAAAAGAGAAAAAAACGTCGCGCAAATTGTTCTTGCGGGCCCAAAGTGGGCCCAAAATCTTTGGAATATTTTTTAATTAGTCAAGATGCTCAAGAAGAATTTAGTTTCTTTTGAACCAACTACTTTCTCTCAAAAACTAACCCTGTATCTCCCTAAAACTAACTCTCACTTCCATAGGCGTACGCAAGGGGGGGGTTTCAGGGGTCAAACCCCCCCCCCCCTTGAAGAATGGTGTTCAGTCATATATACAGTACATGGTAATAAATAGGCTTTAATAATAGGATTTTGGTTTTTATTGTTTACCGGACTTTTTAAACTTAATTACTGCTTGCGCATCAATTTTTGCTATCGTTTAAATTGCTTTAAAGTTAGCTAATGTACTGTACATTGCCACTGTGAAGAAGACTTTCAAACTTGTAAAATATTGAAAGTTAAGCATGGGAATGGAAATAAACTGCATGGGAACAATAGCTTCAGTTCACAATTTTTTAATGCTCCAAAACTTCAAAACATTTTGCGCAAGTCCATCAACACGATTTCGTCAACAACAAAAGCTTAAAAACTTGTTCACATTTGTGCTATCAGATGGGTCGATCGACACGAGAGTGTTAGTACTTTTTCAAATTTACAATTTACCGTTGTAGAAGCTTTGGCAGAAATTTCAGCATGGCCATACAGAGAAACCTCATCACGAGCTCTGCAGTTGCTATCGACAATTACGCAAAGTGAATTTTGCATTGCTCTCTTAGTTTTAAAAAACGTTTTTGGATACAATGTTGTTTTGTGTAAAGTTAAGCAAAAAAAGTCGATAAACCTTCTTGAGGCCCTCAAAATTGCACAGGATATTGCAAATGAGTTGAAGTGTCTTAGAGAAAAAACCGGATATGAATTTCCCCAGCTCTATATTTTTGCGCAAGAAACGGCCAAAACCGAAGATTTTATTTTGAAAATACCATGCCCTCTTGAAGACAGACCAATCGATGCAATATTGCTGCTGTAACAGATGAAGAACATTTTAGACTAGGGATTTTTATTCAATTTCTTGATAACTTTATTGTCACTCTCAAAGCAAGATTTACAGCCCACAAATCGATTATTGGTGAATTTCAGTGTTTAATTTCTGCTGATCAAACTAGTGCACCAACTCCTCAACAAATTAAAAGTAGGCCTATTCAAGTTTACGGAAAATTTTACGAAAATGATTTAACGAAATCCTGGGGAGAATTAGTGCCTGAACTGATATTATGTTACAGGAAACTTTTTCGGTTGAACGCAGCAGAAAGACCAACGGATGCGTTGAGCAGCATCAAAGAATGCACTTCCGATGCTGTTCCGAACATATTTACATTGATGACTATTTTGTTAACTCTTCCAGTGATAACATGCACTAGTGAACAATTGTAAAGCTTTCCACATTACCCAAACTAAAAACGTGCTTACGAAGCACAAGTGGTAGGCCTACCACTCGAATGAATGGATCTGCATTACTAAACATTTATAGGAGCCACACGCGTGCCTTGCCCTGATGATGTAATTAACGGATTAAGTGAAAAAAACAGGCGTTTGAATATACGCCTTTAAAAATTTTTTAAATATTTGTTAAGTAAGGTTATTTTTTTGTTCGTTTGATTTTCCACCTATTGTTCTCATCATTTACACGAGTTGCTTTTAATTTGAAAAGTTTCTTGTCATGATTGAATTACTCGCACATACCTTTTCAATAGTTAGTTTTACGGTTTGGTAAAAAGAAATTCATGCTACTGCAAGATGTTCTTAAAACCAAAACACTTTATTTTTGAATGTAGGCCTAATTTTGGAAGTTTTTGCCCATTACCAGGACTACTGAGAGCAATCACATTTTCGGCTCCAAAAACCCCCCCCTTTACAAATTTCTGCGTACGCCACTGCTCACTTCAATCGGTTTTTCTTCAAATTAGACACGACCGTTTTTTACCGTAGAAGTCCGATAAAGCCTTTTGGCTTCAATGCGGTTTGGCATGATGTGTACTTTCTAAGTTCGTCTTTCTGATTAGATGACCAGCATCTTAACTGGAGAGGGTTATCAAGAAGTAAAGATGAACGCGAAGCGCTAAAGGCCCGTTTCCACTACGAGCGTGGAAAAGAGCATTCTTTGTCTCTTTTATTGATCTTCGATTGAAGCGAGCGCAAAAAAAAGCAATAAAACAAACAAGGAATGCTTTTTTTCCACGCTCGTAGTGGAAACGGGCCTTAATTCTTAAACTTAGAATCTAAAAGAAGTTTCTCTAAAGTTTCTTCAAAACAACTGATAACATTTGCTTTTGGCTGTTGAATGATAATTGTTTTTAAAGAAATAATAACTTTTTTATTGGTGAGTTGTAGGATTCATTTGTACGAGAAATTTGATTTTGTTAGACATGAAAGTCTTATATTTTTTTGTTTTCACTTTATTAAAATTGGCTTGCTGTGCCCCTTCAGAAGATTTAATTACCAGTCTTCCTGGACTTTCTCATTTGCCATCATACAAACAATATTCTGGATATTTAACTGCTAGTTCAACCAAACATTTTCATTATTGGTGAGTAGCATCTAAAAATTCTGCCCTTTAAACTTATTGTAAATGCAATTATGTTTCAGCACCATTTCATTTAATCTCCACTGTATTTTTATCCTCTTGACTCAAAGGAATGCAATTGAAGCACTATACATAGGGCAAGCAAAATTACCCTGACCTGCTTGTGGAGATCCCAAGATATTGCAGGTCTCTTTAAGAAGTCATCATAAAGGATTTTTTTTTGGTGAAACTAACCCAGACTCCCCCTTTTAGCATCAGCACAGAATAAAGAAGAAACCCAGAGAAAAACAATCTCTCAAGAAACTATAGTGGAGTTTCATGGTAGGGGGATCCAGGTTAGTTTCATTAAAACAAATCACTTACTATGATTTTTTGAAGAGACCAGACATTGCTGTCTGCTTAACATTTTTAATTTTGGGTTTTTAGTATTGTAGAGCTATAACTGAAATTTAGAACTGTTTGCTAAGATTACCAAGCAGGAGAAGGTGTTGCAAAGTGTCTTTCCCAAGGACATAACAGACTGATGCAAGTAGGTTTTGAACTGAGACCATGTTCTTAACAATTCTAAAGTGCTGTCGTTTATATTAGTTTTCATAATGTGTAAATTGTTAGGGTAACTGATTTTAATTGATCTACAAGAGCTTTTAGTCTATAAACATACATAAGGTTAACAACTAAAATTTAAAATATTTCATAAATGAGATTTTTAACTTTTTGCTCAATTAGTTGTTTTGTAATAAAGGATTTGTAATCATTGTTAAAGCATTGCTATGTTGACAAATTCTTTTCAGGTTTGTTGAATCACAAAATGATCCTGCAAGTGATCCTGTTGTACTTTGGTTAAATGGTGGACCTGGTTGTAGTTCTTTAGATGGTTTTTTATCTGAAAATGGACCGTTACATGTATGGTTTGACATATATTTTAAGACTCTCTATTTCCATTATATATACTGGTATATATTGTATATATATATGTATATATATATAAGTTTTTTGAAATTTTTGGTCAGTTTTCATCAGAAAAGTGCTCAATGACATCGAGTTTATTATTATGTATATATAGTATATTTGTAAAGTTTATTTAATAACCCTTTTTTGTAAAAATTTAAACCTTTTTAATTATGTTTTTTGAATAGTCTGCAGCATGGCCAACAGTTCTATTTCAATAAGCTGTTCATAAAAAAAATAATTTGATCAGTTTAAAACTGCTTATCAAATCATTTCATAGAAGATAAATAGAGCACATCTGCAACACTATTCACAAACTATGCAATACTTGTTAATGGCTAATAAAACATATCCACATACTTGTAAAATAATTTACGTGTCAAGGCAACTGCTGTAAAAATCTATTTGCTGTATAAAAAAATTAAAATCACTTTATTAATGGCAAATACAATTTGCATGTTTGCAATTCAATTCTTACTTGCATCATTCTGTTTTGCCCATGATAAAAACCAGTTTGTGGATCTTGTTTCTGTTAAATAGATTTAGAAATAGCTATAAATTGCCATGATATTATAAAACAAATATGAAATAAGAAAACTTGTCAAAACTTGTAATATCTTGGCATTTTTTAATGGTGGGTCTGGGTTATTGCTTGATGGTTTTCTTAAGTTTACTGCCTCACATGTTGCTTTGTGAGTCAAAAAGATAAATAGTCATGATTAAATGCAATCTTATTTTAGGTCAATGATGATGGAGAAACTTTATATAAAAATTCTTTTAGTTGGAACAAGATTGCTAATGTTATTTATTTGGAATCTCCTGCTGGAGTGGGATATTCATATGATGATAATGGTGATGTTCAAACTGATGATGATAAGGTGCATTGCCCTTCC
Source organism: Diplosoma virens (assembly GCA_963680785.1). Classification (NCBI taxonomy): domain Eukaryota; kingdom Metazoa; phylum Chordata; class Ascidiacea; order Aplousobranchia; family Didemnidae; genus Diplosoma; species Diplosoma virens. Next base: position 8,212,797 of record OY796890.1, on the reverse strand, counting down.
TGTTAAGTTTGTTTTAAATATAATTTTTATCCATAATTTGTTTTTTAACTTTTGAAAAGAAGTATTTTTTCTATACAGCTACTGTTGTTGTCGAACAGTTCAGAAATATTTTTTAATTTTTGGTTATTTTTATATTTTGATAAGCATATTCTGTTTTCATATAACAAAGATTATTGTATTTCAATCAATTAATACTTAACAAAATTAAACATTAGTTTTTCTTATTTTTACAAAGATTATTTAAAAGCTAAAGTTATTTAAAAAATTGTTTATCTGTTGTTATATTGATGTAACTTTGGAAAAAAACCTGTGAAACAAATATTTGGTCAAAATAGCAATCACAAAATATTGATTGACCAAAATATCAACAGACCACAATGGTGATGACCAAAATATTAACTGATCAAAATATTAACTTTTGATATTCAGAAGCCTCCATATGGTGGGAGGTTATTTGGAACTCGAACCAGTTTGCCCCCCTTTGATAAAGTAGTGCCTGCAAAACTTAATTTTGGTCAGTTGATATTTTGACATTAAACCTTTGGATAAACCATTACAAATTACATTAAAAAAAATCACCTGATGTAGAATATAATGCTTTTTTTTTATCAAATTGATTTGGGACTAAAAAAGCTTTGTCAAAATACCTTGCTGTTTTTAATTCATGACAAACAATTAAGAATTTTTGTATCTTTAGAAAGAAAGTATTGCTCAAATTCTTTCAAAATGCAATATATCAGGTTTAGTGACTATGCAGAATTTACTTGTTGCATGTAATACCATATATTGTTAGCTGCTGTTTCTTATTTTCCAATTACTTTGTCAACAACAACTTTGAAACGTAATACCTTGATTACAAATAAAATTGAATTGAATTAAAAAATCATTAAGTGATATTTCCTATAAACCACTACTTAAGGGGTTCTCAACTGAGAGGCTCAACTGCCCACCAATGGGTCATGGCTAGTTTTTGTAGTTAGGCCACATAGAGTTACAAAATGAAGACTTTTTTTTGGTTTTCACTTATAATTTGGAAATGATTTTGTGAAATTGGGTGTGGAATGGAAGTGAAGGCTAAACACATTAGGCCACAGTGATTGCCTTTCAAGTTTTATGGGCCATGGTGTTAAAAGAAGTTTAGAACTAAAACAATAATGAACTACCAAAAGGCTGATTGGACATCATTTAACCCAGGGATGTCCAACCTTTTTTCGTAATGGGCCAAATTATAATTTTGAGTAGATTTAGTTGGCCACACAATTAAATGTCTATGAAATTTTATCTTTGTAGCATTAGATGCCATGACCAAATGATGAGTATTAAAACATAAATTAAAAATCAGTTATCTAGTTGGGAATCTAAGTTAAATGTGAAACTATTATAATCATTACGTAATTCGTGTTAAAAATGTCCATAATGGAGCTGCTTTGAAGTCCTGCTTACATAACTTCCTTTCTTCCTGCTTACACTGACTCAAAATTTCCAAGATCTGGAGAAAAGTGCTTGTAATCGCAATCCCAAAGCTGATAAAGCCAGTAGGGGACCCAAAAAGTTATTGGCTAATATTTCTGCCCTGTGTCTCATACAAAATCTTTGAAAGGCTTATCTACACCCATGTCGAATCAACTATAGATTCATTGCTCTCTCAATAGCAGGCTGAGTTTCAATGCGAAAAATCAACCGTGGATCAAGTCATTCTATTAACAGAAAACATCAAGGATTCTTTTGTTGATTTGTCAATCTGATGGTGACACATCACTCTGTATGGCATCTTGGCCTTACATACAAGCTGCGTGAGACTTCTTCCAGATAACCACATAGTTACCATGACCATGGACCTTGTCCAAAGCTGACGTTTTGTGCAAGCAAAATAGGGATTGCTGTCTGAAAATGGTGTTTCTTAAGGATCTGTTAGGGCTTTTCTCTTTTCTAACCTTTTTTTATTTACATCTACATCTGCTCTCCACAATTTCCTGAAAGTTTACCAATGCAGTGTAGCATTGTTGCACTCCTCTGGAAACTGAAAGGCCTTTGAAGGGCTAAGCACATTGAGACTGTGACGGCAGCATTTTTGTAAATAACAAAGAGGCCAAACTTGAGCTAAATGTTGCAACAGCTTTAGACTTTTACCATTTTGTTCAACCCCACTTATTTGTAGATAGATCACTCATTCCGTCACCATCTCCTGGCGTTGAGGAAAAAACTATATTAGTGTGTCAAACTGCTGAAGCAACTTGCAGGCTCAGAATGAGATGCTGCTGCTAAAACACCGTGGACAGCTGCCCTATCTCTGGACTACTTAACAGCTGAGTACTGCGCACCAGTCTGGTGTTGCAGCCCTAACACTTGCATCATAGACAGTGTCCTGATGCTTTGCTCATCATCCCTTGGTGCCTGCTTCCATACCAATTGAGAACCTACAAATACTTTTTCAAGCATCCAGCCAGCTGAGCTTTGCCGACTAGGAGTGACACTTTCTGGGCTAACAGTGCAACTCTAGACCTGACTGTATATTAAATTCCTAGATTGAACCTAGAATCTCTAAAAATGTATGATCTTTTTTCCACCCTTCTAATAGATCTATGGGATTTTTTTTTACCACAAGCAGCATTGCTACTAATACAGTAATCCAAACCACTTGGCATTGGTTCAAAGTTACTATCTTTACTACCAATAAGTCATTAACAGTTGATATTGCAAAAAAATTTTGAAAATAGCACATTTAATATTAATTTAATTGCAAAACAATGTGAATACTAAAAATGATGCTTGGGGCAAGTGGCTTTATGATAAACTCTGCCCATAAAAATTTTCATTGATATGTTTAATTAATGTCACTTGACGCAGCAATCAACTCATGTATTCACTTTGTTTTTATATGTTACTATAACAGCAATGACATCAAATTTGGTACAATTATGGAAAATATAACTAAAAATTTGAGTAAGCAGTGGGCCGCATCAAAACCTTAAGTGGGCTGCAGGTTGGACATCCCTTATTTAGCCCATTAGTGCTGTTGTATTAAATTTAATACAATAAAAAATTGTCATATAATTGACAAAGTGTAGCTAGCCTATTTTCAATAGTTTTTGTTGTGAACATGTAAATTAATGGTCAATGCAATTTTCCAACAATTTCATTTCAATACAACAATCATGGTTTGTTTGACAGCTTCAAATATAAACAAGATGGCAGAAGTGATACATGCAACTTGTGGTGGTCTGGCAAAGCGCTTGATTACATAAACATATGAAAATAAACTTAAGTTTAATAACCTGAAATGTCTAATTGAATACAGTCAAATCTTGTTACTATGTCACCCTTTTATTATGCCACTCTCACTACTATACCACTTTTGATTATCCCAAACAAAATTCAATAGAAAATAAATTTACTATGCCACCCTTTAATCTTGCTACTATGCCAAGTGAATTCTAAATGTATGCCACATTTTGTTTTACAGTGTTGTTAAGTACAGTACAGTATAGTATTTTCAAATTCTAAATTTTGTTTCAAATTTTTCTTGCAATGTTAATTAAAAAGTGCAAATGAACCGACTTTACATTAAAGGAGAAGAAGGAGATCATTGACGCTGCAAAGAAGGAGCCAAATCAGTCAAAATTGGCCAGGGAGATGAGCAAGAAATGGGGCATTGAAGTTAAGTGGACCACAGTGAAGGGAATTTTTAGCAATCGAGGCTGCCATCAAAGCTGGAATTCTATCAAAACACATAAAGCTGAAGCTGGCTCAACACTAGAAGCTTGGTGACGGGGTGCTCATATGGCTGAAGCAAGCAAGAGGACAGAATCTGCCTATCAGTGGTAATCTGATCAAGGAGAAGGCTTTGAAACTGGCTGAGTTGATGCACATTCCAGATTTTATTGCCAGCAACGGTTGGCTGGACAAATTCAAGAAGCACCATGGCATCACATTCAAGACAGTGCAGGGCAAAGCTGGAGCGGTGAATTTTGGTGAATTTTCAATCCCTTCTTGAGTGACAACAACAGATTCTCCAGCCCTTACTCAGGCAGTTCTCTGCAGACAACATCTTCAACCTGGACAAGATTGGACTCTTCTGGCAGTTGCTTCTGAACAAGACCATGAGTTTCAGGGGAGAACAGTGCACTGGAGGAAAGAAGAGCAAGCAAAGGATACTCTTCTGGTAGGGGCAAATATCATTTTTTTCTGAAGTCAAACTGAACTCTCAATGGTATGTAAAAAACATTTTAGAAGAATCCCTGTTACCCTAGGCCAACCAACATTTCAAAGATAAACTTGGACATTTCAACAAGATTTTGCTCCTTCACACGACTCAAGATTCACTCAATCCTGGATTTAATAGAAAATTCTTTTTTTTTTGCCAAAGAAGATTGGCCTGCAGGAAGCCCAGATCTCAATCTACTGGATTTTTCTATCTGGTCAATTTTGGAGGATAGAGTTTCTGCTACTCTTCACTCATCTCTGGCCTCACTGCATGCAAAACTTTTAAAGAAGTGGGAAGTCATTCCTCAAGAGCACATGCAATGCATTTGTTGGTAGACTGAAAGCAGTTATTCGTAACAAAGGAAGTTATATCAAATAAACGATACATGGTTTTAAAGACTAATATTCAAATTCTATACTAAAACCAAGCAATGTAAAATTTGACTTGAACTATTCTAATTATAAACAAAAAAGTTTGTTGCCTTAATTCTGGGACACCCTGTATATATTTATTAATATTTATGTTCAGTGCTAGTGTCTGAGTGAGCAGAAATAGCTCTAGATTCTATATTAACAAGGCCATAAATGTTGCCATTACACATAAGCAAGCAAATATATGAACACAAAACAAACACCTGGAAACAACACCTTGACAAAATTGATCACAAATATAATCCACACTCCTTATGGGGTACTATAACAAAACTATCCAACATATAATCATCTACACTGCAGAATAGAAACAATTGCTTCATATCTAAAACAGCCATCATTGACATAGACAAAGCAGCTGCTTTTAAGAAACAATTTACAAACATCATGCCATGTTACACAAACCAAATCCACAGGTACATAGACCACACAATCAAAAACCTTCCCACTGAAAAAATAGGAATCACTACTACACAAGTGCAATTATCCATTTCAAACAGCATGAACAACAATTCCACTGGACCTGATGGCATAAACATTAGAAACCTCAAATACCTGGGATCACTTGTCATCAGAGACCTCACAAACATCTACACAGCATTGCCCTCAACACTAACACAATATCCCATCTTTGGAAACGTGCCAGAATCATCCCTATTCCAAAACCAAACAAAGACAACAACATTAGCACGAACTTTTAATCCATATCACTTAGATTACTATATATAGCAGAAAACATTTCAATCATTTCTCATCAATATAGATTCAAACATAAACACTCAACACACACTGCTTTGCACAACACTGCCACCAAATCACAAAAGGTTTTAACAATCCAAGGCCTCCACAATAGATTGTAGCAGTAGCTTTGGACATGAACAAGGTATTTGATACAGTGAACATACACAAACTCACACTAACAAACACAAAACAAGACTGTTAGGTTTGAGACAATTCAATAGACAAATTCATCAGCAAGCTAATTCAGTTGCAAATTAAATAGTTTTGATTTAACTTTGCTAGTGTTAAAGCGACAGCAAGAAAGTTTGGTTATGTCACAAAGGTAATATTATATTGCAATTTATTTTTAATATGCAAAACTTATAATCGTTATTATTGCATATTTAAAAGCAAACAATAATACTGAAATTGCCTTTTACCATCTATGCCGAGATTGTTACTCCACCATACAATGCACACTATGCTTGTTACACACACATGACATGAACCACCTCTACCTGTAGTCAAGTACCAGCACAACATAGCACCACTAGTCAGTGGAAAAAACCTTTAAAAGCAGCAGAGGCAATTGAAGAATGGGAATCTAGATTGGCTTCTTTGAGGGATTAAGGGATGGCTACTTCAAGATGTCCTTGAAGGAGGGGCAACAACAACAACAATGGTTTTTGCTTTAAATTGACAGACCAAACAGTATATTTTCTTTGAAAAATGTAAATATCTTTGTTTTAGTAACTATTCTTCAAAATTCCACTGAAGATTAAAAAATTACTTTTACATTAATTCAATGACAAAATAAACTTTGAATTGATGTGAAAACTTTTTTTGTATAGACTTGATTTTTAGAGAAAAAATGATCCATCAAGAACCTTTGTCTGTAAATAAGCTTTAGCTTGTATGGTTTAACCCTTTGAACGTCCCTTTAATTTTCGAGCGATAACAACAGAATGCCCCTTATTTTATTAAAAAACGGGCAGATTTGAACTTCATTTAACCCATACAGTGGTACATATGTGTGTTACATAAAAATATTTTCTAACCAAAGGAAAACCACTGCACATATTGCAATTTAGTTTTTTCCTTGATAACTTATAATAATTATTTTATCAAGCATTAAAAAATTCTTCTAAAAAGGTATGTACCAAAATTGGTACATTGACGTTTAAAGGGTTAAAAAGCTTACCCAATTAACATACATGATTAATTGGGTAAGCTATATTTTTTATAGCTCGACTTTGAAAGTGTAAATCTTTTTTGGTTCAAAGTGAAGTCTGGTAAAATAGAAAAAGTCTTTAATGTAAAATTCATGAGTTTTTCTTCCTTTACAATCAGAGGCAAGTTCAACTTTAACAAATACAACAAAAGGTGTAATATATTTTTTAAAGAAAAGCTTTGACATGACGTTTCTTCTGTTACATTAGGTGGACTTCTTCAGGTAAAAATAACACACACTGCACAATGTATTTAAAAGCCAAAAATAAAACTAATGGTTCTAATGGTCAGAGGCAGCCTACACAACAATTTAACAACTTCATGCAACAGAACTGAAATCAACTGGTTGAAAATCCACATAATATAATTTTTATATTATTGTATATTTTAGGAAAAACTAACTTTGTCATTCATCAAATTTTTTATATTATTAATATGCAATGATTCTAAAAATTTTTTTTTTTGACATCAATACGAAAACTAAATATTTCAAAAATTTATAAAATAAATTATATGTTCATTTTTAAAGCAATATTTAACTAATGTAGTTTTTTCATTCAATTCATCTGCTTTCAATTAGCTATTATAATAGGTTTTAAACACAACACCACTAGTCGGTGGAAAAAGCCTTTAAAAGTAGCAGAGGTAATCCAAGAGTGGGAATCTAAATTTGCTTCTTTGACGGGTTAAGGGATGGCTACTCCAGGATATCCTGGAGGAGGGGCAACAACAACAACACTAAGTGATTTTTTCATATACTGTATACTTTAATATCTTTTTTACTACAATTGCTAGCCCAAACGTTTTATTAATTTACAAATATTGTAGGTTTCATTGTTGAATTACAATGCTGTTGTTGACTTTTTCAAAAAGTTTCCTGAGTTTCAAAAAAATCCTTTTTTTGTGACTGGTGAGAGTTATGGAGGAATATATGTTCCTACTTTAAGTGTTAGAATCATTGAAGGTAAAGCAAATATCAATTTTCAGGTATGCTTTTAACAATCTATATTTAGTCAATTTTGCATGTTAAATTTTCATTCATTTATTAGGGTCTTGCTGTTGGAAATGGGCTTAGCAGCTTTGAAGAAAATGACAAATCATTGATTTTTTTTGCTTACTACCACGGATTATTTGGTCAAAGGTAAAGTTGTGTGTAATAATCAGTGTTGGCTTGCGCATTGGAGCTGCAGAGCTGCAGCACCCTTAATATCAGTGCAGCAATTGTAAATATAATTAGATATTATCTGTAATGCTTAAAAAATTATAATTATTAATTTTTTAAGTGTTGCTGATAATATTTACAACTGCTGCACAGATATTTAAGATGCTGCAGCTCTGCAGCTTCAATGTGCGAGCCACCACTGGTAATAATAATTATGTTATCATATTTTTGGATTTAAAATACTATATATAGTGATGTATAAATATTTTAATTTATATCAGAATTTGTGATCATTCAAGTTTTAGGTAAAATCATTTTTGAATTCTAATCATTTTTATATCCCATCTCTATCAAAATTTGCATTTGATAACATCTTGCATCTTCCTCATGACACCAATTGATATTAATTTGGTTGTTGCTTTAGTTGATTTTCATGTTAAACATACCCTTAATTTTTTCACCGTTATTTTCTAGTGATAACTTTTTTTGAAGGGAAGTCGTTTTCAAAGTCTAAGGTTCTATTCTATTGAATTTTTATAGAAGTTGTGAACCACTGCATAAAACAAATTTAGGCAAATTTCTAAGGATAACTTTTTTACATGCCATTATGTTAAAAATATTTTTCAAATCAAACTGCTTTTTGAATAAAGTGAAGCAAGGTATTTGATTTTATAAATTGTTTTAATATGATTAAATTAAAATATGAATGAAATCTATGCATTTTGATTGTGTCTATGTAGCTTGAAAAACAGTTTATCTAAATCTTGCTGCAACAATGGCTGGGACAGAGAGACTTGCGATTTTACAAAAGAAAATGATGAATGTCAAAAGGGGGTGAGTTGAATATGTCATAACCTTTTTCATCAACATTCCTATTTCATTTAATTCTTCTTTTATAGTAATTTTATCAAGGTTATACATGTGTAGTAGGAGTTTGTATTGCTTGTTTATATGTTTGTTTTAAAAGTAGCTTATTCAAGACGCAGCACATAACCCTTGAGTTTAAAATTGTTTTAGAATTTTGTGTTTGGCAAAAAAAAAGAGTTTAAAGATAATTATTTTACATACTTTTTTCAGTAAAATTCAAATTTAAAGCTAATTTGTTACCTGAATCATCATCAAATTACTAAGTATTTCAAACGCTTAGTAATTTGATCGCTAATCGCTGAAAGCGCCGTTTAAAGGCATTTGTGATTTTCATATTTATAGATGCCGTTGGGGTTTTAGAAAAAGCACTTTGAGTCATTTTTCATTATTTAACGATCTTAAGAACCAGCCGTAAATTAAAGTCATATCACTTTTAAAATAACTAAAACAAACTTAAAAATTTCATCCGGAGCCATATCCAAAGCAGTGAATATACAAAGTAAAGCTAATAAATACGTGATACAATAATGACCTTTATTTTCACTTCAATTATTAGCATTGCTACTATACCAGAAGTCGATATTGTTTATTATTTTTGTTGCAAACGCTAACTGCCTAATTTTGTTTCAGTTTGCTTTGTAATTTCTATTTTTAGTTGCATACTGCTGCTTTTACCGCTGTTGCCAAAGCATTAAATTCAAAATGATTATATTTGTGCTATTAGAAATATCATAACTTTGCTGCAATTGTCACGTGATCGTCAATGCGTACTTTTACGATCTGCATTCTTTGTTGTATTTTAACTACTCTGGTTACATCTCCCAACCGGCATTGATAAATAATTGATAGTTATCATAATTAACGATGCCGGCTGTGGCGGTACTTGCTTGTGTCAATACATTATAATGTATTGTCATCAGCAAGCGCCTGCAGTTAAACAAATAAACTTGCAGGTTGCCCAGGCTTTTTACTACGTTTACAGCAGCGGTTTAAATACCTACGCTTTGTACTTGGACTGTTATGGTGGCAATGGCGGTTCGTCTGAACGTTATCGTCATGCCATGTCTTTGTTGTTCCGCAATCTAAATCATAAAATGAGGATGGAAATATTAAATATGAAGGTATGTTAAGTTTTAAGGTATTAGTTATTGTGTAAAGTGCAAAAAGCTTTTGCTTTTTTTTAATCATGTGATATACATAGTCATTCCTCATATGATGTTTAGTCTGACAATTACTTGGCACGATATGATTTATCTTTCTCTTCGTGAAAGGGTATTAAAACGAAATTTTATCCATAAATAATTTCATTGAACTACTTCTAGCTTATCTCTGCAATACAAATTTTTCTATATATTGATTAATTGTTTTTTCCTCGTCCGTAGTTAACCTCTGGCGGAAAAGCAAACTTAGTTCCCCCTTGTATCAACGTTACTGCCTCGACAAATTGGCTTAATAAACCCGATGTCCGAGCTGCTTTGCATATAAAAAGTGATCTCCCAGAGTGGTCTGTCTGCAGGTTTGTAAAAGTGTTTTCTTGTTATCTTCGACCGATTAATAGTTATTGACGATTGAAAACTTTGGATTTAAATTAATCGCAGTAACAGTGATATTTAATGCTATCATTAATCTAAAGTTTAAAATATTACTTTTTTGAAAGTCTTGATATTTCTAATCCCTTTTATGTTATAATAACACATTTTCTCAAAGACCTAATCTGTAATAGTCACAAAAATAAGTTCTAGGTTGAATTTTTTTCTAGAATTCATTATTAACCTTTGCGAATTCTAGGTAGAGTTTGTTGGTTTGCTGTATTATACTTTTTGAAATAAGTTTTTTAAGGTTTAGTATATATGTTGTATATGTAAGTATCTTGATTTATGATTGCACAAACTTTTTGACATGGTTTGGCAAAAAAAACAACGCTATTTTTGTTATTTCGGATGCGGTGTCCTAGAGTTAATTGTTCTTTATGCTTACCCGAAGTCATTGACGTGATTGTTTTTTGTTGGCCAATTGTTTTAAGTTTGGGATCTAAACCGCGCCTTCATTAGAATGTAGTAGATGCTACGTTTTAAAGTTTTTAATGTAATAACAACTTTCTAATATAATCTTTTTGTCATGATTATGCTTAGTAAAAAAAAGATTCAAATTAATTCTACAGGTATAAACTTTTAGTTGTTTTTACGTTTGTTATACTTATTTCTGACCATCTTGTCATGAAATTTCAGTTCACCTGTAAATGCTGGTTACAAAACCATCTACCAGAATATGACAGCTCAATACAACGAAATTTTGAAACATCCCAACCTTCGTGTTCTGGTATACAACGGTGATACCGATATGGCTTGTAATTTCCTGGGTGATGAATGGTTCGTTGACGATTTGAAACGACCAATCAAACAAGAGCGTGGTCCTTGGTATGTCGAAGGCCAAGTTGCTGGTTTTGCGAAGACGTTTGACAGAATTACATACACGACGATAAGGGTGAGTTGTTGAATAAGCCCTCGTTACATAAGTAAAATAACTCAATATTTTACAGGGTGCTGGTCACATGGTGCCCCAATGGGCTCCCAAATATGCCTACGTCATGTTTGATAAATTCATCAACAACAAGCCATTTACTGTTTAATTACTGCATGTCCAACTGAATTGATATATATTTTATAATTAATTATTTGTGCTGTGATTGTGCTATATGTTTAATCCTTATTTTTTTTAGAATTAAAATTTTTCTCATTACTGTTTCGATTGTATATGCTTGATGATTTCTGTACTATTTTTTTGTTTTCTTATTTGATATAGTATTTTTTTTAACTAATTTTGTTTTATATAAATCTTGGTCATTATTTTGCTAAATTCTGTTGGTTGTTACCTTTATTTTATTTTGAAAAATTGTCACAATAATCATTGGTTTGTTTACATGCTATATTTTATGTCTCTATTATTTTAATAAATGATACTTGAAATTTTTTTCATTTGAAAAAGCTGTAATGCGAAATCTAAAATGCAAGAAAATAATTTATAGAAGTCCAAATGATTGCGTCACAAATTGTACAATCTTACGATTTGATCTAGTTCCAGCTGTGTTGCAAACTAACTGTAGAAGCCGCAGCGCACCTTCGTTTGGCTCTACACCAGTGGGCGTCTGACCTAAGATGACCCACTGCAAACTATTAAAGCTGACTTGGATTAAATGCGTCAACTGATCCGAAAAGAAAATCACTATACACTGAACAAGACCTAGGTGTTCACGCCAGTATAATATTTTATTATTGCCGGCCACGGCGGGATCGTATCGACGATTTAAATCGTTAGTCCACTTTCTATAAATGGACAGAAATAAATATACGGTATAAAAAACATTCAAACATCAACTACTCACTTTTTGCTTTACAATACCACGAATAACCTTCCGACACACTATCGCTGGCGACGACACGTCTATCTGCCACTACGACGATTTCCAACTGAATGAAGGGAAACCGCCACCGAAGCAAACGACCACGCCGCAGCCAGTGAAGCGCATCGGATAAACCGAAAAGAGAAAAAACGGAAAGGGAGTAACTATTTAGACGCAACATACCGGCCCCAAAATATCTGCTGCTGATATTTTAACAAAGTCTAAATCGCGAATAAATTTAAGATATCCTGGCCTATCAAAGGGGCAAATGACACAAACGTGAGCGTTTCGCACTGAACAACAAAAAAAAACATTAACTAATTAAACAACAAAATCACATAAATTGTCCAACGTGTCTGGATATGGATGGTTTAGTCCGAGCCTTCCAACAGGCATAGTTTTCGTATGTCTCTGACGATGGAAGAGCTTTCAGTTCGTACACGAGCAGAGCGCACCACCCCATCAGGGCCAGGATAAGTCTCTTCAATAATTCCTTTAGGCCACTGACCTCTGCGCGATTGTTCACCAATAATTAACACTAAATCATTTTTGTCGTTGCTGCAGCAAAGGGAGATATTCCTTGAGCCAACGGCTCCAGAACTGATCTGACAGCAGCCCAACGAGTCTCCAAGACTTCCTGTAACCGTCAGCTTTCGTAAACACTCCCATTGGGAGGGAGGCCTCAAGATATCCTTTCAACAAAGCATTTGGAGTCAATGCTTCTACGTCTCGTGAATCTGCAGCAACTTTGGTGATGGGGCGACCATTGAGGATCCGCTCGACTTCAATCAAGAAGGTCGTGAACGTCTCATCAGTCATCGTTACTCCTCCGGCAATTGCAGCAAGAGTTCTTTTTACTGATCGAACAATTCGCTCCCAGGATCCTCCCCGATGGCTGGCTGCTGGAGGATTGAAATGCCAGCGGATTCCTCGTTGTGCGAATCGGGACAGCAAAGTCTCCTGGTTCCACCTATTAACAGAAAGCCGGAGCTCTCGCTCGGCAGCGGTGAAGTTCGTCCCGTTATCGCTATAAACGTCGGTTGGGACACACCGTCGGCAGGAAAACCGCTGGAAGGCCAGAATAAAGGAGTCCATGTCAAGGGAGTATGCACATTCCAAGTGAACCGCGCGCGTGGCCATGCAAACAAACAGACACAAGTAGCGTTTTGAACACCTACGGCCTACTTTAGTCATATAGGGGCCAGCATAATCTACACCCACACATGTGAAAGCTGGTTTACCGGGGGACACACGTGGCTTCGGAAGAGGGGCCATTATTTGTCTACTTGGTCTGGGGGTTTTAATTTTGCACTTAAGACATTTCCCAACTACTCTACGAACGGTCACGTATCCCTTTATTATCCAATAAAACTCTTGTAGCGCGCACAACGTATGTAGTGGACCTGCATGGCCTTCCCGTTCGTGATAATGCGCGATAATGAGCTCGGTCACGTGGTCTCTTGCGAAAAGAAGTACAGGGTATTTTCTTTCAAGCGGTAAATTCGAATGGCGGAGGCGACCTCCAACGCGTAATACACCCTTAACCTTGACGGGGCACAACTTTCGCAGGAGTGATCTACGTAACTCTTTTGACATGTAAATGGTAGCAAAGTTCTCGTTATCTTCTAACAAACTTAACTCATTTGGGAAATTACCCTTTTGAACAAGTTTAATAATGTCTGTAGTAGCTCCCTCTAGATCAACCGTAGTCAATATGCGTTTAGTTGGCACGGAGAGAGTTTTAACGTTTTTGACTTTAGCAAGCAACAGACTTTTACAATGCCTCAACCAAGCAACCGCGTTTCGAAGCCGCGCAAAACATGAATAGTGTTCTAACAACCGGGCCATAGGGTAGTTAATTACATTTGATATAACTTTCATCACGTGATTTACAGAGCGTAGTTCTTGACCTTGTGTATCTAGTGTCAAGGGTTCTGGAGTGTGTTCTATTTCTTCCTTTGGTATTTTATGAGCGTAACCCGGCTTTACGTATTTATTCATCTTCTCTTGGAAGTTTATGTAAAGTTGTGTATCTGCCTTGAACGTTTTTGGCTGACACGCTAGTCGTCTTACCGATACAAATTTGTTGTCAAGGAGCTTTAGACTATCCGACTTCCAGGGGGGAGCTATCTGATATTGTCCCTCTATCCTGGGAACGTATTTCTCCATTGCTTCCAATTCCTTATTGTCATCTACAGAAACGTCATCACCAAACCTTTCATTCTTGGTTACAAAGTCTACGTCGTACATCTTTTGCGATTGTTGATGTAGAACGGCGTTATCAATTTGCACAGAGTTTACACTGAACTCTAGTAAATTATCTGACTGTACGCAAGTGGTAGGCCCAACAAGACTCCATCCTAGCGGGGATTTCACTACATTGGGACCCCCCGAACTATTTATTCTGTACTCTAAAGTTCGGTGCACTTCTGGAACATCTGCACCAATGAGAAGTTCGACTTTACCTTTGACATCTGGGAACGAGATTCCCCTTAGCACTTCAGCGTGAATTACTTCATCTTTAGGTGAAGAGATGCTCTGTTTTAACGCAGGTAGGTGAGGGACACTAAGAACCGAACGTAAGTTGATAATAGTTTGCTCGCCATAGCCTCGCACATTTAGGCGTGTCTCAAAACCTTGCTCATTATCAACCCTACCGAGGGTGGAGAGAGTATATTGCACCGACTTACCTCTAGCACCCAGTCTCTTCATAAGTGCATTGGTACAGAGAGTGGCATCAGATCCTTCGTCTAAAAAGGCGTATACTTTCTCGTGTTTACGACTAGTGTCACTCCAAACAGTCACTGGAATCACCTTTAACCTTACGTTGCGACTGGCCTTGGCTTTGGCATTAATGGTTCCACAAGTGACGCTGCTCTGGGAGCAACTAGACTCCGGCGTCCCAGGATTTAGATTCTCTTTTCTGGCTGATACCATTGGCCTCACACCTAGCGAACTACCGGCCCCGTCAGACGTCTCCCGCTCCTCCCTGAACGAGCCAGGAACCGTGTGACGAGGCTTAAGCGACTCTCCATGCAATAGACTGTGATGCCGACCGTCACAATAACGACACCTCGTCTTTGACCTACATTCGCGAGCAATGTGGGTACCCAAGCAATTGAAACAGAGTTTAGCTGTTCTTACGAGATTCCAACGATTTTCAATAGATTCCTTAATAAATTTATCGCATTTCCAAAGTGCGTGAGAAGCTCTGCAGAAAGCACACGATTGCTCTCGGGGGTCGAGAAGAGCGTTATTTACGTTCTTAGATTTGCTTTGGCCCACATTTACTGAAGCCTTCCTGAACGGATGTAAGTTACGAGCGCTCTCAACCGATGACTTGTCAACTCGTCGGCTCATGAGCTGACCTAAATAACTTCTCTCCACAGAAGCACGTCGTTGTATAAACCCGGACAGCTGTGCAAACGCAATAGGTTGACCACGCTCTAACTGTAAACTGACCTCAGCCATGAACTTATCTTGCAAATAGCGAGGGAGGCGCTTAAATATTTTTGAGACAGTATGCTGCGTGTCCAAGCCAGCACTAGGCGTGCCACCACAAGATATTTCACAGTTTTTCATATCCCGCGCCAACTGTGACAACGCATCATAGTCATTCGGCTTTACCGGCGGTCCCTCCGTCAGCTTACTCACATACGCGTCGACAATTGCGTGCTCTTGACCGTAATACATCTGAAGTATTCTACGCGCTTCAAAGTAACCTTCCTCCGGAGAATTTGCCATTATACAATTTTCGATATTTTTACGAGCCTCACCCGCGCACGATGATATTAAAAGGTCCAAGCGAACAGACATATCAACAACGCCCCTGGCAGTATAAGCGTCAAAATGTCTAATAAAACGCTTATAATGCAGGGGGTCGCCAGCAAACAACTCTCGCTTATCCTGCGGTACAATCTGACGGCGGTTGATCTGACTTGTCATCAAATACAAAGCGTCGACTAATCCTTGCATGCTTTGATCATTCTGATTCAGCGTCTGGCTGTCGTATGGCGCAAGCCCATCGGCCACAATTGGTCTACCACGTGGTTGCGAATGACTGGCGGAATGCTGGTTCAGTAAGTTTCCTGAATTTAGATTGGGAGGGCCAGGGCTCCAATATTGCTTTGGGCAACGTTTAGCTGGTTGTTCAGTAACAGGAAAGTCCCTTCTAGGTAATGAGGGGTCATAATTATTAACATAATGCGCGTCCGGCTTATTTAAGAAATCGCACGAGTCACCTTTGAAACTATCACTATTACTATTACTGGGAGTAAGAAAGGCAGGGGGAGGAGGCCAATAATCAACGGTTATTAGATCCGAAGAGCAAGGGTTCTGGTCATTGAAATCACGTGACAAAGCAAGCTCTCTCTCACGCAATTCCTTTTCACGGCGGTCTAGCTCATGCATTCTAATTTCCCATTGTTTACTTAAGTGATTATCGCTTAGCATGCCGTCGCCACGTGGAGCAATCTCTTGCTCTAAATTGTCAAAGAATTCGAACGAATTACTGCATTCAGCGCTAGCCATAATTATAAAAGAAATTAAACCCAAAGCTCCAATACAACTAAGATATAAGATAAGCCAATAATCAATCAAATAAATCAAATCCAAAATGAGCCACAATCAAATAAGATGCAATTAAAAAGCGGTCTAGTCAAAATTAAGATCAAATATAGCCAACAAATCAAACTCAGATTAATTATAGAGTGGTCAAATCAAACTTATTACAATAAACAGAATGTACAAAATAACACAATTTTAACGAATGCTAGGCAGAAAGGAAAGCGAGTTTATGCAATGTAACAAGTTAGCGATTCAAGTGTTTACTATTCAGCAAAGAAAACGATTTAAATATATGTAGAAGCCGCAGCGCACCTTCGTTTGGCTCTACACCAGTGGGCGTCTGACCTAAGATGACCCACTGCAAACTATTAAAGCTGACTTGGATTAAATGCGTCAACTGATCCGAAAAGAAAATTACTATACACTGAACAAGACCTAGGTGTTCACGCCAGTATAATATTTTATTATTGCCGGCCACGGCGGGATCGTATCGACGATTTAAATCGTTAGTCCACTTTCTATAAATGGACAGAAATAAATATACGGTATAAAAAACATTCAAACATCAACTACTCACTTTTTGCTTTACAATACCACGAATAACCTTCCGACACACTATCGCTGGCGACGACACGTCTATCTGCCACTACGACGATTTCCAACTGAATGAAGGGAAACCGCCATCGAAGCAAACGACCACGCCGCAGCCAGTGAAGCGCATCGGATAAACCGAAAAGAGAAAAAACGGAAAGGGAGTAACTATTTAGACGCAACACTAACATTATTTGTTTCTATATTAAGCAAGCTGGCCAACGATCAGAAAGCACGTGGTTCAACAAAAGTTTGGTTTAGATGCACCGAGTTTTTTATTGTGTATTTTCTTCCTTTTTGGAAGTTAAATGTAAACGTTCTTAACAACATTGTAAAACAATAAAACGATAGTAAGTTATCGTCTCGAAAATGCATTTAGAACCTAGATCATTCAAGCTTCCTTCCTATTCTACCCCATATGATTTCACCCTCTAAGCCACACGTTATCACTTTCGTCTTTTTAAAATTCACTTTCAGTCCCTTAATCTCAATTACACTTCATTTTAGAAATCTTTTCTTAGACCAGTGGTTTTCAACCTTTGCTAGCACGTACCATCTCAAAAATTTCTTTTACTTTACCTACCACAAAGCTGATTGAAATATTAATTATTTACATTTACTGAAACACCGTTTTCAACAATTTTAGATGGCAGCAAATTTCTTGGAATAACTTTTTGTTGGGTTGTTTTTACAATAAGGAAAAAGGTCTGAGCATGCGATACTGTTTGGCTTCTCTGCAGTGGCTTGCGGTGACCTCTAAGACTAGTCATGCAATTGGCATGCCAAAACCAGGTCGTAAAATTGGGTATAATCAGGATCAATTTTCGTCCTAGATTCAAGGTGCTCTCTAAAAAAAGGTCATCACTTGAAATCATTCCGAGTACGGTAATGCACTTTTTATCCTCAAAATGCAATGATCTCTAAAAAAAAAAAGTCATCGCCTGAAATCGTTCCGGTTAATGCACTTTTTGTCCTCAAAATGCAGTTCTCTAAAAAAAAGTTCATCACTTCTAACCAGTCTCCAATTTCTTACTTTTTGTCCTAAATTCACAATATTCTCCAAAAATTAAACAAAAAAATAGGTCTTCGTCTCGGATCGGCCTCAGATTTCATCCGAAACAAGTAATATTTCTCATGGAATCCAACGGTATTTACCTCAACGCGCAAACGTTCGTCATGTCATTCCTAAAAATTTGGTCAGCCCTGACCACACGCCACTGGTTCTCTGTTTATCGGCTAGAAGTCTAACTTTCGTACAAAAGCTTGCAATGTAGAATTAAGATATGCGATAGAGCTGTTTGGATCTTGAAATCCAACTTATAAATTGAGAGTATAAAATACAGCTCGTCACAAGAGAAACTTGTAGTGGTTAGGAGCGTTATGTTCAAGTTTAATTGCAGCAGTCCAAACTCAGAAGGTGAACCATTAGTTTGATTTTATTTACTTGTGGTCGTCGTCGTTTGAACGGCATCCACTCCAGGTCAGACACAAACAGGACTGGGGCCGAGGGTTTATCCTTTTACTACCCCAGACTGCTGTACTGCCTAGATCAGATGCTGGCAGTGATGTCATTAAGCCAGCATCGAGTTTCGTCATCCAAAACCATCAGACCTCGTGCTCCATGTGGTGCCTGATGTATAGGGCACGCTGTTAGTACATGGTCTACGGTTTGCTCAGAGGCGCCACACTCGCAATTCGGTGTAGGAGCGAGACTCCATTTGTGCATGGACGAATGGAATTGCCCAACACCAGTCCGCAGGCGGTTGAGCTTAACCCAAGCTGCTCGGGGTAAGCCCATCCCAACAGGCCTGGCACCGGTCTCGGGCACAAAAGCACGAGGCTGGAAGCACCTTCACAGTACTCCGTTTTCCATTTGTGATTTGTCCATTTAGAAGCGCGGATGCCAAGTCTGGCAAGGTTGTCCAAAAGATTCCGCGCAGCTGGCACAAACGGGCGTCTGGATCTTAGTCTCTTTTCGCGAGTATCTGAGGACCCACTTAACAGACCATACAAGATATGATCGGGGTCCAGAGATCCACGGTGAACCAAGGAGAGTGTCGCTCCCATTCGGCGAAGCTCAGCTGGCTGGATGCCTGAGAGTATAGGTAGGTGGTCTGTTGGAGTGGGACACATCCAGTAACTATGCGCAAGGCGTCATTCAAGATACTGTCAATGAGGCGAGTGTGAGCACTGCGACACCAGACTGGTGCACAGTACTCAGCTGCTGAGTAGACTAGAGACAAGGTGGCTATGCGTAGTGTTTTAGCACCGGCACCCCATCCCGAGCCCACGAGTCGCCTCAACAGTGTGACGCGCGAGGATAGTTTTTTGCGCAATGCCACTAAATGGTGACGAAACGTGAGCGATCTGTCCAGTTTTATCCCAAGATAAGTAGGGGTTCGACAGAACGGTAAAAGTCCACCGTTGTTGTAGACCTTTAGCTCACGTTTGGCCTCTCGGTTATTTAAGTGAAAGGCTGCCGTCACCGTCTTAGTGTAATTGAGCTTCAATTTCCAAGTCTGGAGATACGCTGACAGTGTGGACATGTCTTGGCTTAAGGTCCCCTCGAAGTCTTTCCAGTTTCCAGAAGAATGCAACAATGCTAGATCATTAGTATATGCAAATTTTCTGAAAATCATGGAAGGAAGATTGTACGTATAGATGTTAAATAGTAGGGGAGCCAAGACCGATCCCTGAGGAACGCCGTTTTTAAGACGGCGTAGCCTGCTTTGCTTGCTGTCACCGGTGGTAAGGGTGAAACTTCGATTTCGGACAAGCTCCATGATCATTTTGACCATGTGCTTATCCGGAAGTAGTCTCAGCAGCTTGCAGGTAAGGCCACGATGCTAAGTGTCATAAGCAGCTGTCAGATCGATAAATACGGCACCAGCCTTCTTTTTAGCCTCAAAAGAATCCTCGACGTTCTGGGTTAGCAGAACAACTTGATCTACGGTTGACTTCCCGCGTCGGAAACCAGCCTGCTCTTTAGGGAGCAGTGGATCGATTAATGGTTCAACGCGGGTGTAGATAAGCCTCTCGAGGATCTTGTAGGGGACACAGAGCAGAGATATCGGTCGATAACTCTTTGGGTACCCCACGGGCTTTCCGGGTTTTGGGATTGCGACCACAAGCGCTCTTCTCCAGATCTTGGGAATTTTGAGTCGGCGCAAACAGGAAGAAAGGAAGTCACGTAACCAGGACTTCAAAGCAGCTCCGGCATGGAGTATAAGCTCGGGGCAGATGGAATCAGGTCCCGGAGCTTTACCTGGTTTTAAATGTTGAAGGGCAACAGCAAATTCTCTCTGTGAAAAATTGTCAGAGATATTTACTGCGTCTGGTGTTGTGGCCCTTCAAAGGTCAGACACTTCTTGAAAGACAAGTCGAGATGACTTGCGATCAACAGCCTCGTATTTCCCATTTCTAACCAGCTGAGATGCAATAGCATCGGCTGAAACGGGACAGTGACGAGGAGAATGTTGTGACCTACCAGTAATTGTTGTTCAAAATACTCCATGCTTTACGACTAGAGTGTGAGAAGTCAATGCTCCGAACTGCTTCGGACCATCGATCCCTCCGCTTTCTGTCAAGCTTGGCAAGCAAAGCTGTAGCAGCCAAGCTTGAGTCGTCTCCCTGAGGAGACTGCAGAAAGGTTTTATAGAGGGATTCACACTCTGCATCCCAACACGGAATATAGTTATTTCAATACCCGCGTGGGATAGTCTTTTTGGCTGCTTTCTTAATGGTGTTACAGAAGTCCTGGTAAGCCGCATCCACATCAAGTGTATCAGGCGGCAACAAAGTCTTTGCGAATTTATTCGTCAAAGCAATGTAGTGACTCCATTTGGCCTTGTGGAAGTTCCATCGCTTAACAGGCATGCTTGGCACTGCCATAGCAAACCTTGGTGGTATAAAAGCGATGGTCGATGTTGTGACCTGGGGAACTTGTCAAGGACACGTCTATCCGGTAAGCGAATGTTTGGACCTACGCTGGCGAAAGCTAGATCCGGATTGGTGGCAGTGTTCCAGCGGCCGGAATAAAAACTGGCAGCGTCCTTGGCATTGTATAGGAGGGCAAGACAATTAACACTTGCCCATCCAGCCAAGCACTCACCGTCCGGACTATTGCCATCGTAATCCCAGTCAGCATGACGACAGTTAAAATCGCCAGCGTACAGACAGGGGTGAGGAAACACTGGGAGATCCAGGGTTCGCAATCGCGTTGGCGGTGGTTTGCAGACGTTGACTATTTTATAGCCATCAACGTCCACACACAACCACTCGATCTCCGATGTCGGTGAAGATTGGTCCAAAAACATGTATCTCAGTCGCTCGTGGACAAACGTGGCAAGACCATGCTTCCTGCTTAAAGAAGACCCAGCTAGTTGGTAATTTGGTAGTACCAACTTTTCTGCATCAGTGCAGTGGGTCTCATGCAGTAGGATGACGAGTGCCTCAGACTGCATAGCGAGATGATGAAGAACGTGAGGCCTTCGATGTTCAGCTGAAGAATAGTGAGTCTTGGGAAGACATTGTTGGCAATGTGCCCTGAAAAGGGCAGTTTTATCCTGGCATTGCCCCGTCCTGAAAAGGACGTTTGCCGATTAGCAGACTTACACTGAACATCGGAATGGGTGGATACCCTTCCGTATTGGTAGGTTCGGTTTCGTCTGTCATTTTAAAATCAATGAACAGACTTACTCACGGCCCAGGATGCGTGAAAGCACCTACCATCTGGGCCAAATCTATTTACTTATTCAAATAGAATTAAAAACAAAACAAATATTAAAATTAATAATTACAATAATAGAAACGATTTAATATAACAGAAGTTAACTTATCTAATCGACATCTCCCGGAGAGTAACTCAATATATTACGATTTGTGACTGAGCCACATCGCTGTATACAAGTGGGTATATCACCCCGTGATCACACAATATGGAACAGCAGGATGTGAAATTCGAAATTGCATAAAAATAGAGCATGTGAAAGTTAAAATTCAACGTTTTAAATCAAATTTTATAACTCCAATAATAAGTAAAGTTGTGTTTCGTGTGAAAATATTTGGGCTGCCCAATTAATCGCAACAAACTTCAGATTAATCAATTAATGATTTCTTTGTGTGTAAAATTCGAACAACTCTTTTATTAATTCAAAAACTTTTCTTATTATATTTCCTTGTCACAGCCAAAGTAGATTTGCATAGAAAAGGAGCCATTTATCTTTCTTGATTATCATAACATCATTGTACATTCGAACACAAACTATGCAGCAATTTTATGACAGACACTAGGTGTCAGATTAAACTAGAGCTTGCCCTTTGAAAATGGCTAAAATAATTGCGGTACAACTGTTTAAGCAACTTCTTCAAAAATTTGACGCCAAAGTAGACACTCTAATCATTCTGATAATGTTATGATTTAAGAAAAGAAAGGGTGTTTCAAAAAATTTGACTTGTAAATATTACAGAAACTAGATAGTCGAATCAAATGAAATTTAATAGGGCTAATGTTGAGCTGAACAAGATTTATTCCTGTAAATTTGAATAAGAAATTCAAGGGCACGTAAATTGCATAAAAGGTTTTAGAAATGTTCAATATGCGCACCGCTTGTGACACGGCACGCGTGAAGTCGGTACTCCGGCTCCTCCTAAACATGCTTCCGTATGTCTTGGGTAACAATCTCCAGTGCGGTGGTGTTTCTTTGTTAACTACCTGTCTTGCACAAAAGTTAAACCCAAGACATGCGGAAGCATGTTTAGGAGGAGCCAGAGTACCGCCTGTAACGTGTGCCGCGTTACAGGCGGTGCGCATATTAAACATTTGTAAAACCTTGCATGGAATTCACGTGCCCTTGAATTTCTTTTTTAAATTTACAGGTATAAATCTTGTTCAGCTCAACATTAACCCTGTTAAATTTCATTTGATTCGACTATATAGTTTCTGCAATATTTACATGTCAAATGATGTCAAATTTTTTGAAACACCCTGTATTTGTTAGAATAACACCAATAAATATCTAGAAAGTACAATGTAATTCGAGTCTTGGATTTTATTGGAATCTAAAAACTATTCATATACCACTTAAAAAGGTCACGCGTACCACAGGTTGAGAACCATTGTCCTGTAGCGATCGCCACATTTTCACGCTTGACATAATTGTATTTTTTTGTTCGTTTATTCATTTTTTCTTTTTGGATAAAAAAACGAGAGAGTCTTTGTTAAGTAAAAAAGCACATGTAGAATAACTCTGGTACTGTTGGCTTTAAAAATAAAGAAGATCTGTAAAAGTTTGTGAAATTTACATGTAGCTAGATATATATACATGTATAAACCTCTAACCGCTACATATTGGTGACCCCGAGTGTAGATCTTGGATTTCAAGAATTTAAAGTTTGAAGAACTCAAGTCCTCAACAATTTACCATAAAAGATAAAGACTTACGTATGTTGTAATAATGCTCAGCTTAATATCACTTTATGTAATACTTATGCAAATAGCAATTAGATTTCTTGCATTTTATTATTTGTATGCAAAATATTTCCAGTTTTCTAATAATCAAAATGAAACTAGTGAAGACTTGCATAACACTAGTACAGTTCCGCCATCTTGTTTTCATCGAACTAATAGCAACCATAGCGACGTCACAATGAATAGTTATCAAGGTTTGTTAGAGAGCTTGTCTCAACTTAATAGAAATGTGTCTTTAAGTCTACCAACGTTCTGGGAAAAAGAACCCATCGCTTGATTTAAATGTGTGGATGTTTTTTTTACTTCTCAGCGTATTTGTAAGCAAAGCGAAATGTTCGACCATGTGCTTAAACGTTTACCGCCTAAATATTTGGTGCTATTAAGTGATATTATTACAGAGTGTTCGCAATCTATTAATTCTTACGACATTTTGAAGCGTGCTTTAATATCGCGGTATACCTTGTCGGAAGACGCTCAATTAGACAAACTATATAAAATCCAATTAGGTGAAATGTCCCCAATCGAATTTTTAGCAAAGCTTCGGGGTTCTTTGGTAAGTTTTGATCACAATGAACCTACTTGCAAAAGGCTTATAAAAAAAGCTTTCTTTGAGGGTATGTCCGTAATGGTTCGTCAATTACTGTCGGCTTCTGGCGAAACAGACGTTGATTTACTAGCACAAAAAGCCACTGATATTTTATCTGTAAGCCCCGCCAATCCTCCCACTGATGATAAACCGCAATACAAGGTCAATGAGTTTTGATAAGCAGTTGGGAAATATGTCGGACGCCGTAGACGAATTAAATCGAAAGCTTGAAAAGTTTACCTCCGACCAGCGTAATAAAGGTTCCGCACCCACATCAACAATTTCTAAGAATGGATTATGTTTTTACCACAACCGTTATGGCAATCGAGCTCATAAATGCATATCCCCTTGCTCTTGGCATGCAAATGACGCAATGTCTCATTCTCAAAAGAATCATTTAAACTAATAGCTCCGGTAAAGAAAGGCGACTTTACTGGAGGAAATAATGAGTGCTCAACTCTTACGTCGCAACTATTGTACATAAAATGTTCTATTACTAATTTGAAGTTTTTGATTGATACGGGCAGTTCTTGTTCTGTAATTCCTGTGGACCCTAATTCTCGAGATCATCCGCAGGATTATTTGTCTGCTGTTAATGGAAGCTCTGTCCCTACGTTTGGTTGCAAAAATATTACTATTGACCTGGGAGGTCCTGTGCCTTTAAACTGGGAATTTTGCATTGCTGAGACGTTAAAACCCATCATTCGAATAGATTTTTTATCGCACTTTGATATCAAGATTGATCCTAGAAGAGGAAGATTGATATTTCCTGAAAACATACCACAATCTGAAAATATTAAATCATTCTGCTGGTTTCATCGACGTTTTGGTCCTCATGCACAGAAGTGTCGTAATCCTTGTTCTTTTTTATCTAATACTGAACTTAAGCCTCGTTTGTGTAATGTCGAACCTCCGGTTTATAACTTAGGACAGGGTGGTCCAACTTCTCCACTCTTGTGGGCCACTTTTCAAAATTATTCGAGTTTGCGGGCCTCAGTCGGCTAAAAATTCCTATTTTCGTTCCAAAATTAGGGTGTTCTCTAAAAAAAAAAAAAAAGGACTTCACTTGGAATCGGTCTCTAAAATTCCTATTTTGGCGCAAAATTATAGCGTTCTCCAAAAAAAATTACGGCTGCTGCTTCTGATCGACAAGACTTGTGCAAAATTGATATGCGGCATGCGGCCCGCGAGCCCGTAGTTGGACCACGCTGTTATAGAAGATTGCCGCTACTTATGATCGACCAGACTTGAATTGTGCAAAATTGTTCCGCGGGCCGCACAAAATTGCTTCGCGGGCCGCATGCGGCCCGCGGGCCCGTAGTTGGACCACGCTGACTTAGGAGATTATCAGTTTTTGGAAGCTGAATTTCCCGAAATGTTCTCTGTTTCGAAATTAAGGCTTCCTTTAAAACATGATATCGTTCACTACATTGAAACAACCGGTCCACCCATCAAACAGCGGCCACGCCGTCTTTCTCCCGAAAAACTTGCTGTTTTAAGAAAGGAATTAAGTCAGCTTGAGCAATTGGGGATAATTAGACGCAGTTCCTCCCCGTGGGGATCTCCCGTTCGTATGGTAAAAAAATCTAACGGATCTTGGCGAGTAGTAGGAGACTATCGGCGTCTGAATCAAGTAACCGTCAAGGGCTCTTATTCCATTCCTTTCCTTTCCTTCATGACTTTACCGAAAATATATCCGGTTTCACAATATTTTCCAGCATCGATTTGTTTAAATCATGTCACCAAATTCATATTCACCCAGAACATATTCCAAAACCGCAATTTGCACTCCGGCCGGAAATTAGGAATTTTTAAAGATGTCTATGGGCCTAACTAACGCTGGCCAAACATTCCAACGCTTTATGAACTCTCTATTTCAAGACTTGTCATTTGTCTTTGTCTATATAGATGACATATTAATATTTTCGTCCTCCATTGAAGAACACCGAGCTCATCTTCGGCAAGTATTTGAGCGTCTACAACGCAACGGATTAATTATCAATGCAGCTAAGTGCTTATTCGGCCAAAATCGGCTACGCTTTTTAGGGCATATCGTTTCAGATAAAGGTATTGCCCCTGTTGCATGTAAGGTTGATGTCAGAAATTCTTTTTCGACCCCACAGAACGCCCAATCTTTATGGCAATTTCTGGGCATAGTCAATTTTTATAGAAAGTTCATTCTTCAATGCGCAAAAATTTTGGCCCCTTTAAATTCCCTCCTCCAGGGGATTCCTGTCGGTCGCAATAAAAATCTTTCTTGGAACGAGGAAGCATCGACTGCGTTTGAGGACATAAAAATAGCTCTGAGTAATGCAACACTACTAAATTATCCTCAGCACGACAGTCTGACAGCATTGTTTGTAGACGCAAGCGATAAATTCTGTGGTGCTGTACTCAGTCAGATTGACAATAGTGGTTCGCACAGACCATTGGAGTACTTTTCAGCCGCCTTTTCTGATGCCCAAAAACGGTATAGTACTTTTGATAAAGAATTGCTGGCAGCTTATTTGGCAGTACATCATTTCACATATTTCTTAGAGGGACGTCCGTTTACACTTTACACGGACCACAAACCATTAGTTGGTGCTATATCTAGAAAAAAATTCCTTTTAGTAACAGGCAAGCTCGACACCTATCGTTTATCTCAGAATTCACAACTGATGTTAGACATATTGAAGGAAAAAACAACGTAGTTGCCGATTGCTTGAGCCGTCCTGAAATCACTGCTGCTCTTTCGCCTTCTTTCATAGATTATACCGAGTTGGTTTTAGCACAGAGGGACGATCCATCGATTCGCGAGCTCTCTCAATCGATGACTTCATTCAAACTATCTGAACGTGCGATTCCTAATTCAGGCCTTTTGTTACTTGGAGACACTAGTACGGGAAAATTTCGCCCCATCATTCCAAATTCATTACGATACACAATTTTTGAGCGCATGCACAACCTTTCCCACCCAGGCATTAAGGCTACTCAAAAACTCATCGGAGAGCGATTTGTGTGGCCGAATATGAGACGGGATATTGCTGAAAAGTACCGTACCTGCATTTTTTGCCAACAAACGAAAATTACCCGACATCAAGTTACACTTTTACAGCATTTCAGAACCCCAGATGCCAGATTTGCACATGTACACGTCGATATCGCCGGTCCTCTTCCCGATTCTTCTGGTTACAAATATTTACTGACAGTTGTAGACAGATTTACGCGTTGGCCGGAGGCCATACCCATGAAGGATATCACTGCGCAATCTTGTGCAGATTCTTTTCTTTTACATTGGGTGGCCCGTTTTGGATCTTCTACAATAATCACTACAGATAGAGGGGCCCAATTCACGTCTCTCCTTTGGACAGAAATGTGCCAATTTTTAGGTTCAAAATTATGTCACACAACAGCTTTCCATCCGGCTGCAAACGGATTAAACGAGCGATTCAATCGCAGTCTCAAAGTTGCATTGAAATG
The DNA here is from genome assembly GCA_963680785.1 of Diplosoma virens. NCBI lineage: Eukaryota > Metazoa > Chordata > Ascidiacea > Aplousobranchia > Didemnidae > Diplosoma > Diplosoma virens. Next base: position 8,185,109 of record OY796890.1, on the reverse strand, counting down.
TCAATCTTCTCCCAATCTTTGGTATCAAAACTTGAGTCTTGTACTCTTAGGCTTGCGATCGGCCATAAAAGAAAATATGGGGTGTGCTACAGTTGAAATGGATTTAGGGACATCTATACGACTCCCCGGGGAATATTTTGAAAATTCGACTCCTGTAGAGTTGTCCGAGGAAGACACAGTCTAACCAACTTCACAGTATGCTAAGACACTTTGTTCTTTCATGAACTCATTACGTTATACTGTACCACGTCATCCTAAAAAACAACAAACTTATGTCGACCCACTTCTTTTCCGGTGTTCCCAAGTATTTGTTCGCATTGACAGTGTAAAATCTCCGTTGCAACGACCTTATTCGGGACCTCATTTTGTACTTGAACGACACGATAAATATTTTGTCATCGAAAAAGACGGTCACACTGACACCGTAACAGTTGATCGTTTAAAACCGGCCTTTGTTGAACCTATATCTCCCACTGGCTCTTCAGTCGAGGGGGAAACTTCCGAGACTCTATCTTTTTCGCCCATATCTTCGAGTGGGATTGATAACATTCTTGCGGGAGACCTAGACGAACTCCCCGCTAATCGCGTTTACTCCCTCAGAGGCAGACTAGGGGAAAGCGGGGCAAAACGGGACGCCTAAGAATTATTGCTAATATTTCCCAATACAAACAACAATTTTACCCATTTTAGTCATTGCTGCAATCACATGATGCAACAGCACCTACAAACAAACAATCGACACTGTTGTTAATAACCACAGGAAATGAGGGCTAAATAAAATTTTTTAAAAATTGTCCCGTTTTACCCCGCAGCTGGGGCATAATGGGACAGGTGTCCCATTACGCCCCAAGTATTGCTTTTTCTTAAACTGTCGCAATAAAAGTAAATTTTAATGCATACCTCACACTTTTGAGTATGTTTATTGATATTAGCTTCTAATTGCGGTCATTTAGCATATCAACAACTTCTATCGATAACCAATAAATAAATAACAGGTGGACACAGAAAAGTATAGTCAGTTAAACGGGTAAGCTACAAAAACTCTTATTTCACATAGCAGTATGTATGCCATAAATAAACAGCTTTGTTTGTTATAGGGAGAGGAGGGAAAGTCGGTCTAATAAAGAAGTGGTCTCTAAAAAAGGTCTGCCACTGCATTCTTCGATCCCCTCCCCCTCTCTTTTACACATGATCTGTGCTATTAATTAAATAATTATACTTTCAGTATGCTAATAACATCATAAACCGTTAAACAATGTTTAATAAATACTTAAAGCATTAAACAAGCAACATCAAAAATTGCCATCAAAATCACTGAACACAACCATACACTATAGCAATCTAACGTAAAAATTTGCAAATACAAAAGCATTCAAAATATTTTTTATCAATAGTATAAGGACTAGCTTAGTAGCTTACTGATGCAAATTCTAAAACACTGTATGATACTCCTGAAAATAAAGTTGCTGTCGAAAATTAGCTTTAAAAAGTTGTAGTTACAAATACAAGCAGACTAAGCAGTGCATACATACACCTAGCAATTCACAAACACAAGTAATGCCCACAAACTTGCTTTGGCACAATGCAGAAACCTTTAATGTCAAAATGTAATAGCTTACAGACTGCAAATTATAAAACAAACAACTTAAAACAGCTGATAGAATGATAGCTAAATAAGAAAAATTTTAACCAGAAATGATGCTTTTACATTAAGCATAAAATGCTAGCATATGGTAACATAGCAAGACTAGCTAGCTTTCAAAGTTTGACTAGGCAACTTTAGACATTATGTTTTCAACTTAAGATAATTTCACATATAGGCAGTTTGCAACGCAAATTATCATCAGCCTGATTTGCAAGATATGATACTGTTTATAAGTTTATTCATCTTAACAGTGGGGCTTTCATATAATAATGCAAACAAGTGACTTGTCTATAAACAATAAATAGCATTGTTCCTGCCAAAAGTTGTTTAGCAGAATTTTGAAATTCTAAATTATATAACTTATACAAGCCGACAAAACCTTAGCATCAAGTATTTAAATACAATTGGCATATGATACAAAGTTTCTAATTCTTATTTATTCACAGTGGCTACAAAATACCGGTATTGGTTATAAAGTAAAAAAATTGAAACCACTAAAATTAATAACTTAACCAAAAAAATTTAAATTGTCCACCACGCTATTTTAAGGCTAAAAACCATCAGACTTAAAAAAGAGACAATGTTTTTGGTAATATCACATTACTATGCACTAACAAATTGCGTACACATGTCACATTTATAAAACCCTTTTCTATTATTATCTGTGCATTTTTCATGAGACCAGTCCTTACACTTGTGACACTCGTCGTCGTCGTCGTTTAAAGAGGTATCCACTCCAGGTCAGACACAAACAGGACTGGGGCCGAGGGTTTATCCTTTTACTACCCCAGACTGCTGTACTGCCTGAATCAGATGCTGGCAGTGATGTCATTAAGCCAGCATCGAGTTTCGTCATCCAAAACCATCAGACCTTGTGCTCCATGTGGTGCCTGATGTATAGGGCACGTTGTTAGTATATGGTCTGCGGTTTGCTCAGAGGCGCCACACTCGCAATTCGGTGTAGGAGCGAGACCCCATTTGTGCATGGACGAATGGAATCGCCCAACACCAGTCCGCAGGCGGTTGAGCTTAACCCAAGCTGCTCGGGGTAAGCCCATCCCAACAGGCCTGGCACCGGTCCGGCGCACAAAAGCACGGAGCCTGGAAGCACCTTCACAGTACTCCGTTTTCCATTTGTGATTTGTCCATTCAGAGGCGCGGATGCCAAGTCTGGCAAGGTTGTCCAAGAGAATCCGCGCAGCTGGCACAAACGGGCGTCTGGATCTTAGTCTCACTTGGCGAGTATCTGAGGACCCACTTAACAGACCATACAAAATATGATCGGGGTCCAGAGATCCACGGTGAACCAAGGAGAGTGTCGCTCCCATTCGGCGAAGCTCAGCTGGCTGGATGCCTGAGAGTATAGGTAGGTGGTCTGTTGGAGTGGGACGCAGGCATCCAGTAACTATGCGCAAGGCGTCATTCAAGATACTGTCAATGAGGCGAGTGTGAGCACTGCGACACCAGACTGGTGCACAGTACTCAGCTGCTGAGTAGACTAGAGACAAGGCGGCTATGCGTAGTGTTTTAGCACCAGCACCCCATCCCGAGCCCACGAGTCGCCTCAACAGTGTGACGCGCGAGGATAGTTTTTTGCGCAATGCCACTAAATGGTGACGAAACGTGAGCGATCTGTCCAGTTTTATCCCAAGATAAGTAGGGGTTCGACAGAACGGTAAAAGTCCACCGTTGTTGTAGACCTTTAGCTCACGTTTGGCCTCTCGGTTATTTAAGTGAAAGGCTATCGTCACCGTCTTAGTGTGACTGAGCTTCAACCTCCAAGTCTGGAGATACGCTGACAGTGTGGACATGTCTTGGCTTAAGGTCCCCTCGAAGTCTTTCCAGTTTCCAGAAGAATGCAACAATGCTAGATCATCAGCATAAGCAAACTTTCTTGAAATCATGGAAGGAAGATCGTACGTATAGATGTTAAATAGGAGGGGAGCCAAGACCGATCCCTGAGGAACGCCGTTTTTAAGACGGCGTAGCCTGCTTTGCTTGCTGTCACCGGTGGTAAGGGTGAAACTTCGATTTCGGACAAGCTCCATGATCATTTTGACCATGTGCTTATCCGGAAGTAGTCTCAGCAGCTTGTAGGTAAGGCCACGGTGCCAGACAGTGTCATAAGCAGCTGTCAGATCGATAAATACGGCACCAGCCTTCTTTTTAGCCTCAAAAGAATCCTCGACGTTCTGGGTTAGCAGAACAACTTGATCTACGGTTGACTTCCCGCGTCGGAAACCAGCCTGCTCTCTAGGGAGCAGCGGATCGATTAATGGTTCAACGCGGGTGTAGATAAGCCTCTCGAGGATCTTGTAGGGGACACAGAGCAGAGATATCGGTCGATAACTCTTTGGGTACCCCACGGGCTTTCCGGGTTTTGGGATTGCGACCACAAGCGCTCTTCTCCAGATCTTGGGAATTTTGAGTCGGCGCAAACAGGAAGAAAGGAAGTCACGTAACCAGGACTTCAAAGCAGCTCCGGCATGGAGTATAAGCTCGGGGCAGATGGAATCAGGTCCCGGAGCTTTACCTGGTTTTAAATGTTGAAGGGCAGCAGCAAATTCTCTCTGTGAAAAATTGTCAGAGATATTTACTGCGTCTGGTGTTGTGGCCCTCCAAAGGTCAGACACTTCTTGAAAGACAAGTCGAGATGACTTGCGATCAACAGCCTCGTATTTCCCATTTCTAACCAGCTGAGATGCAATAGCATCGGCTGAAACGGGACAGTGACGAGGAGAGTGTCGTGACCTACCAGTAATTGTTGTTCAAAATACTCCATGCTTTACGACTAGAGTGTGAGAAGTCAATGCTCCGAACTGCTTCGGACCATCGATCCCTCCGCTTTCTGTCAAGCTTGGCAAGCAAAGCTGTAGCAGCCAAGCTTGAGTCGTCTCCCTGAGGAGACTGCAGAAAGGTTTTATAGAGGGATTCACACTCTACATCCCAACACGGAATATAGTTATTTCAATACCCGCGTGGGATAGTCTTTTTGGCTGCTTTCTTAATGGTGTTACAGAAGTCCTGGTAAGCCGCATCCACATCAAGTGTATCAGGCGGCAACAAAGTCTTTGCGAATTTATTCGTCAAAGCAATGTAGTGACTCCATTTGGCCTTGCGGAAGTTCCATCGCTTAACAGGCATGCTTGGCACTGCCATAGCAAACCTTGGTGGTGTAATAAGCGAAGGTCGATGTTGTGACCTGGGGAACTTGTCAAGGACACGTCTATCCGGTAAGCGAATGTTTGGACCTACGCTGGCGAAAGCTAGATCCGGATTGGTGGCAGTGTTCCAGCGGCCGGAATAAAAACTGGCAGCGTCCTTGGCATTATATAGCAGGGCAAGACAATTAATACTTGCCCATCCAGCCAAGCACTCACCGTCCGGACTATTGTCATCGTAACCCCAGTCAGCATGACGACAGTTAAAATCGCCAGCGTACAGACAGGGGTGAGGAAACACTGGGAGATCCAGGGTTCGCAATCGCGTTGGCGGTGGTTTGCAGACGTTGACTATTTTATAGCCATCAACGTCCACACACAACCACTCGATCTCCGATGTCGGTGAAGATTGGTCCAAAAGCGTGTATCTCAGTCGCTCGTGGACAAACGTGGCAAGACCATGCTTCCTGCTTAAAGAAGACCCAGCTAGTTGGTAATTTGGTAGTACCAACTTTTCTGCATCAGTGCAGTGGGTCTCATGCAATAGGATGACGAGTGCCTCAGACTGCATAGCGAGATGATGAAGAACGTTCATCTTGCTTGCAGTGAGGCCTTCGATGTTCAGCTGAAGAATAGTGGATCTTCGGAACTTGTTGGCAATGTGCCCTGAAAAGGGCAGTTTTATCCTAACATTACCTCGTCCTGAAAAGGACGTTTGCCGATTAGCAGACCCACACTGAACATCGGAATGGGTGGATACCCTTCCGTATTGGTAGGTTCGGTTTCGTCTGTCATTTTAAAATCAATGAACAGACTTACTCACGGCCCAGGATGCGTGAAAGCACCTACCATCTGGGCCACTTGTGACACTGAATCCAATCTTCTTTGGATGGGTGTTTGTATAATTCACCACATACAATGCAGTGATATTCTGCAGAAAAATATATTTGACGTTGTTTGGATTTGTGTGGCTTGTGTTTGCGTTGTGGTCCTACATTGTATTGCTTTTTGTTAGAAGACTGGTAGTGGTTTTGCATGCTTATTTTTCTTTGATATGGAGAGCTGGTTAGCAATTCTGACTGCTTTCCTTTTCTTTTTCTGCTCTTTATAGCAGCATGTGGTAAGGGGGAAAGGTCAATTACATTGACTGAAACATGTTGATTGTTTTGCAACTTGTTACAACAGAAGTGCTTTCCAAATTTATTCTGGTTGCACTTGTAGTTGACTAAAGTGATTCATTTATCTTGCTAGTGCTTATCTGATCAGCAGTAAAGGTAACCACTGCTTCAAAGTCCTTATTATCGCTTGTTCTGGGTATTTGCAATTTTGTAACTGTTGACTGTGAAAAATCTTCATTGTTTGGACAACTTGCAACAGCGGAAGTGCTTTCTAAATTTATTCTTGTTGTACTTGTAGTTGATTGAAGTGATAAACTTCTTCCAGTGCTTACTTCATCATCATTAAAGGCAAGCAATGCTTCTAATTCATTATTTGTTTGGGGCATTTGTAACTATGTAACTGTTGAAGGGGCAAAATCTTCATCACCAAAAATATCTGGGTTAAAGGGCACAATCCCTGCAGATCTGAATCCATTTACTGCTTTTTGAACAGTAGCAGCTTGTTCATAAGCATGACAAAAGAGTTCACTCAATTCCCAATCGTTGACCCGCTTTCCAGGGTTGCTAACTAACCATTTATCTATTTCTCTGTTGTAAAAAGTTTTTAATGGTCCAAAAAATGTTTTGTCTAATGGCTGTAATCTATGGGATGTGTGGGGAGGAATTGGGAGCATTATTATATGGTTATATAGTTTTCTTTTGCAAAAATAATGGCTTCAAGAGACAAATGGCTACAATGATTGTCTAGAATGAGCAGTGCTTTATTGTCAACCCTTGGGCAAGTATGCTGCTTAAAGTAAAATAACAATTGCAAGAAAATGTTACAATCAATCCAACCAGATTTTGATGCAAATCCCTTTGAACCTTGTGGAGCACCTTTTAGTAATGCAGGATGCATTCTCTTTCTAGGATATATAAAAATTGGTGGTATGTAATTACCAATAGCATTCATTGAGCAAACAGCAGTTACTGTTTTCCTCTTTCAGCACTGGTTATACTGCCGACTTGTTTTGTATCTTTTTTTGCAATCACTTTTCCAGGTTTTTGTACACATGTTATCCCAGTTTCATCAACGTTATAAATCATATTACGTGTAATTACATTTTTTTCCAATATAGATTTTAGCAAATTGAAGAATCTATTTACCTGAACTTTATTAAAACCAGTTGCACGATTTAAACTTGTAGCTTCTGGTTGACGTATACTAAGCTCTGGATGGCGTTTTAAAAACGCAGTTAGCCAGTCTTTCCAGCCTTTTGATTGGCACTATTAAAAGGCACATCAAAGTGATTAGCCTCAGCAATATCAAAGGCAAGCACACGCAATGATTCTGGTGTTAAGCCAAAAAACATATCTTGTAATTTTTTGACATGTTCAACAAGTTGATTTTCTAAAGATGGGCTTAAAGCTGTTTTAAAATGTCCCAAACTAGTGGTTCCTGGATTGTTAACTTTTGCATTCACATGTCTTTCCTTCCAGGGTGCTCTTTGGAACATTGTAGAAAGCGGCTGCTTTTCTGATTGAAAGGTTCTTCTTTTTAACTTTTTTCATTGCTTTGTTTAAATTACTTTCCAACCATTTTGACCTTTCAGTCTTTCTGACATAATTTCGTACCATGATACAATAATTTAACTAAAATAAACCTTAAAAAGTGTCAAAGTTGTATGACCAATAATATAAGCCTAGGTACTAAATTAATATGTTTTAGATTAACATTTTAGCAACCAAAACAAAAATTCAACAAAGACTAATAAAGACAGATTGCAGCCTTAAACAAGCAAAAACAGGCCTACATAATTTTTTAAAAGTTGATTTTTAGTTTCTAACCCTGGTGCTATAGGTCTACAAACAAGATTGGCATAAATCAATTTGCATCAGAATTCAACTTTTAAACTTATCAATTGCTCAACTGAGAAAAGCAGGCACTGTCCCATTATGCCCCATTGACTGTGTCCTGTTTTGCCCCATGACAGTAGGTTAGTTCACACCCCTCAAAATTTTTTATCTTAAAATTTTGTGACTCAACTAATGGCTTATATCTAACAGTAAGAAAGTACATCACATTTGGAATCAGTGACGAATTAAGTACAAGCAATATCTTTTTTTGAGACTTATTTATTTACTGAAGAATTTTATATCAATATATCAACTTTTACATTTTAACGAGCTTCGACCTTGTTGCTTTACCTGCAGTCAAGCTGTCTCACCGGAAAATAGTCTTTATGGTAACGTACTAAATATTTTCTTTTGGGAGCTCTAGAGTATTTATACAAGAAATAATTGCAAAGTCCCGTTTTGCCCCGCGTCCCGTTTTACCCCGCTCTCCCCTAATTACAAAACCTATACGCTATCGGGACTAGTTTTTATTTTTGTTTTTTTGATGTCTTGTTTGGTTCGACGTTTTATTTTGCGTGTTTGCTTGTATAGTGTGATTTTTTTTTGCCTCTGTCGGTGCATGTAGAATTTTGTAGTATTTTCTATTGCAATCGCTTATTTTTATTTTTTTCTTCTTTCAGTGGTATTTTCCTTATTGCAGCCATACCACTTGGGGGGGGGGGAGATGCGTAGCGATCGCCACATTTTCACGCTTGACATAATTGTATTTTTTTATTCGTTTATTCATTTTTTCTTTTTGGATAAAAAAACGAGAGAGTCTTTGTTAAGTAAAAAAGCACATGTAGAATAGTTCTGGTACTGTTGGCTTTAAAAATAAAGAAGATCTGTAAAAGTTTGTGAAATTTACATGTAGCTAGATATATATACATGTATAAACCTCTAACCGCTACAGTCCCTCCATCGTTTCGCTCATCAGTAATAAACCAAATATTGTCTTGGGTATGACTTAAAATTACATCCGATGGAATTTCTAATACAGTAGAATGCACCTAAATGACTCCCACTGTATAACAAAAAACAAAAGTGTCGACAAAACTTCACTTCAAGTGATATCGACTTGCGCTATTTCAAAATTAATTTCAATCATGTCCCGTATTGATATCGATGCTGAATTCAATGTCACTTGAAAGATGATGACTTTCTCGCCATTATTGCAAACTTAGAAATCAAGAAAGCAAATATTGCTGCTGTTCTCAAACAGCCCGAGGACTTTTTTCTAAAGATCCACTTCAAAATGGTTGCTCGTTTTCAGGTCTAAAACTACAACGATATTCGTACAACTATTCACTAAACATTGACCGTGTTAACTACCAGCCCTGCTGATTATTTTCTCATGAGAATGCCTCTTTTGGGAATTCTTACGCACTTTAAACCTCAAGGTTAAAAGGACTGAAGGCATTTATTGTAACAAATTTGAGGTCATGAAAGCTGCGCACGTCATGCGAAGGCGTGTGCTATGTATAAACAATGGAGAAATAGTAAGGCAATGAAAGAACTGGAGAAAGCGAACTTTTGGCAAAATGTTGTAGAAAGATTTTTAAATGTTAGGTTGATGTTAGCAGTGGTGGATATTGGGTGAGGCAAATGAGGCAGTTGCCTCGGGCCCCTCTCGATTTTAGGGGCCTCCCCACGAAAATAGCACATATACAGTTTCATTTTGCTGCAGATGTTTTTTAGAGATTATTATGCAGTCGGGACGAAAAATGGGAAATACAAGATCGATTTGAGATGAAGACCTTTTTTTTAGAGATCACCATGATTTTGGGAGAAAAAAGTGAAAGACGAGATCAAAGCTCTTTTTCTTTTTTAGAGAACATCAATTTTTGGAAATCCTTGCCTCAAGCCCCTGAATTTTAATATTCACCACGGGATGTTAATAATGTCCAACTTGTCTTTTCGCGGATTCATTGAAGAACTTTCGAGGAATAACAAGGTCAATTTTCTATCATTTAACTTGTTGCTCAAAGAGATAAACTTGAGACACGAAGTTTTGAGACCGAGACGAGACGAAACTTTGGAGTACCGAGACCAAGACTGAGACACGAGACTTTACATAAGTTTAGGCCTACCGTATTTTTGTTGCCCAAAAAGAGGACAGGTTTCGCCAGCAAGCAAAATGCAAGTAGGATAAGACCATCCCACTAGGCTATATTCAGCAAACGTTACGGCAAAAAAGTAGACACTAAAACAAGACAAATTTATTTGAGATTGAGCCCATGAATATTTTGCAGTTCCCTTAACTTTTTTCAATAAGGAAGGATCAGCTTTAACGTCATCGTAAAATTGCTTACACAAAATATGATTGGAATTGTACACAACCTTTAAGATGTTACAAACGGACTTAACTAAAAGGCTGTCTCTTTCCTTGCACCATTGTGTCTGCATCATAGAAAATATGCGTTCTACATTTGCATTATGAGCCATAATGCAGAAGAAGAATTGGGCGATTTTTAACAGTTCACTATAAAACTCTATGGTTCTGCAATGTTTAAAATATTCTGCCCATTTTTCATGGGCCTTCATTTCAGAAAACGCAACTTCATCAGTTTCAAGCCGGCTTTGCACAAATTTGCACAAGTTTTGGTATTGATCGAACAGTTTAGCATCATCAACGTCAACGTTTTTCTCTGCCAGATACCTCACGCATCGTTCAACGTTATCCCATTCTTTAATTTCAGACAAGAGCATCCAGTCAAAACATTTGAATTCAATAAATGAAGTGGTCCATTCATCCAAGTAGGCAACACAGGAATCGTGCAATGAAGATACATTGGACATGAATAAATCACACTCCTGCTCTTTTCCCTCTTATCTGAGTTCTGCCAGTTTTGATTTAACTTGAACAGATACAAACATCTGTATTTTCCTTTGGAGAATGATTGTCTTTACAGATTGAGATTAGCAACAACTTCAACAAGAGATATTTTTGATTGTTCAATGTTTTGAACGTGTTTATGAAAAACATCTACAAATGATTGCAGATGCTTCAAATAAAGTTCACTCAGCGAATTTTCAAAAAAATGTTTTAAAAGAATAGGTGGCTTGTCAATGGATAAGAGTTTGAGTTTGAGTTTGAGTTTATTTCACCAAATAAAAAAAATTCACGAAAGAAACAAAATGCAAAATAAAGCAATTTGGAATGTTGGTAAGGAGCACCGAGGAACCTTTCGGTTTTCTAAGTCAAGGTGCTCCTTGAGAAAAAAAAGAAAATTACAAAATCGAAAAACGAAATAAACGAGTAAAACAATAATAACGGCAGCACAACAAAATTCATAAGATATCTGTAACGAACTTCGAAAGAAAACAAACAGGCACAGTTGTTACAATACAAACGCGAATAACACTCCCCTTGAAGGATAGTTACTGAACAGTCATACTAAACACAGGGCCCCTGAGTATCTTAATTTCATGCTCACACGAAGCCGACAAAAAAAAAGTTTTTTTAATAACTGGAAATTAAGTAATGTTTATACTCTTTTTTGAAAGAAATAGTGTTTAAGATTTTAAGAGAGCTATCAATCTCCATCCACAATTTTGTTCCTCTGAATGATAATTGGTTTTGGGAAAATTTTTTTTTGACGCGTGGTAGAAAATAATTAAAGCTGTCAGCACATCTGGTTTTATGAGTATGCCAATTAGTAAGGTAGGTAAATTGTCTTTTGAATATAAATGGACGATTGTTGTGATGAAGGTTATGCATAAATTTGGCCAGTTCTAACTTATAAATTTCATCAAGTTTTAAAATTTTTAACATTTTGTATTGAGGATTGATAGAAAAATATTTTGATGATTTAGTAATTAATCTAACAATATTATTCATTCTTATTTGAATTTTGTTCAGGTAAATATTTGATGCATTTCCCCAGGAGATGACACCATACTGAACCCGACTGTGAATAAGACTGTGGTATAACGTGACCAGGGTTTCCCTTGTTACATAATTACGCAATCTGCAAAATAATCCTCTATATTTCGCCAGTTGTAGAGAGAGATAGGAAGTATGAACGGACCAATTTAATAGTTCATCAATATAAACACCAAGGTATTTTATATTTTGAACTCTATTAATAGAGGTACCATTGAAACTTAATTGAAAAATATAATCAACTGGTCTATATGGTGTTTTGTTAATAAGTAGAAAATTTGTTTTAGAATAATTTAAGGATAATTTATGTTTCAAAAACCAATTATTTAAACTGTTCAGTTCATTATTTACACGAGTCTGTAGAGTATTTAAATCGTTATCAGCTAAAGTTAAATAGGTGTCGTCAGCGAAAAGTGTAATATCAAATTTAGAAGCTAATGGCATGTCATTTATATACAGTAGGAATAAAATTGGGCCTAGGCAGGACTTTGTGGAACGCCGCAAGAAATTTTTTGCAGATTAGATTTGGTTTCAGCTACAACTGTGTATGAATATCTGTCGGTGAGATAACTCTTGAATAAATCTAAAGCTATACCACGGATTCCAAAAAATAAGTTCATTTTTTTTAATAAGATTTTATGATCGACAGTATCGAAGGCTTTAGATAAGTCAAGAAATAAACAACAGCTATATAAACCATTATCAATGTTATTGATTAATTTATCATAAATATTGCTAATGGCTAAAGTGGTAGAATAATTCTTACGAAAACCGAATTGATGTTCACTTAACAATTTGTATTTGTCGAGATAATTGATTAATCTATTAAGAATGAGTTTTTCGAAAAGTTTGTGAAACTGAGAGAGAAGCGAAATTGGACGATAATTCCTAGTTTTACACATATCGCCTTTTTTAAATAGAGGAAATATTTCGGCTACCTTGAGACAATTTGGAAAATCACCTTGCAAAAAAGCAAGATTAAATAAATCGCTGAGTATTGGTGCAATTATTGGTTTGCTAAATTTTATAAATTTCGTGTTAATGTCGTTATGTCTTGTTGATTTTTTATTATTTAACATAGATATGAGAGAAGACACTTCATCTTCATTTGTCGGCGTAAGAAAAAATGAATTGTGTAATTTATTGGACAACTCATTAGTATTAATAGATTTAGGTTGCTTTAGTGATTTTGCAAGATTGATTCCTACGTTAGCAAAATATTCATTAAAGTTATTTGCTATATCAATCTTGTCAGTTATTGTTTTGCCTTCATCGGTAATTAATTTGGTTGGAGAAAAGATTGTTTTTTTCTTAATATTGACTAATTCATGTATGGTTTTCCAAATTTGGTCTGGTTTACTGCGATTTTGCACAATTATATTGTTATAATACATACGTTTAGCGGCCTGAATCGTTCTATTCAAAATGTTTCGGTAAGATTTATATTCTTTAAATTTATTCAAATTTAGGGAGCTTTGGAATTTAGAATACATTTTATTTTTATGATTAATGGAATGAATGATACCACGAGTTAGCCATGGTTTATGCTGCATTCTAAATTCTTTTCTACTTCTTTTTCTTAAAGGAGCATGTCTATTAATTGTTTGAGAAAATAACTGTAGAAATTTTTGAAATTGGGAGTTAACAGAGATATTATTTGATACAATGAAATCAGAAAAAACATCTGAAAGATTAGCTAAAAAATTTTCAAGTTGGAAAGATTTCATATCACGAATTAGCATATGGTTATAACTATTAAGATTAGTTTGCTTTTTTTTTGTTGGAATAATTACAAAAACACCGTAGTGGTCGGATAGATCACATACAAAAATACCACTATACAAAGTTTTAAGATTATTGGTGTATATGTGATCAATCAACGATTTTGTTGATATAGTTATCCTAGTAGGCTTATCAATTAAGCATTTTAGTGAATTACTTATTAGGCTATTGGCATATGAACCAACCGTGTTATTGGAGTCCAACTTAGTAAGATCAATGTTAATGTCTCCCAAAATATATAATTCAGTATATTTATTATTAAAATGGTCACATATATCATATAACGCATTTTCAAATTGAGATAAAACCGATGATGTGGAGATAGGATGACGATATATTACTCCTATAACAATTTGTTGGTCGTTGCTGTTTTTTATTTTAATCCAAATATTTTCTACTGATGATATGTTGATTGATACATCATTCAAGATTTGATATTCGAGATTATCTATTATAAAAAGGCCGACTCCACCAGCGTTGGATTCGGTATCTACATGAACAAAGTTATAACCGTCCAATTTAACGTTCATCCTAATTTCACCTTTTCTCAGTTTTGTTTCAGATATGGCAATAATTTCAGGTTTCTTTTTAAATTCAGTTACAAGATAATGCAAATAGTCAATATTTTTTTGCAAGCTTCGTGCATTAAAGTGAATCGCAAAAATTTCATTATTTTGTTTATTCTGAATAAGGTTTTTGATACACGATAAATAATGGTAATTTGATTTATTAAACAGTATTTCATTATACTCAATACCATCAGAAGAAATTTGAAAGTTTTCAATAGCACCTCTAGAATCAATATTATTGTTCATAGCAAAAGGATAGTTCTGTTCATTAGGCCTACTTAAAACAGTTTGGGAATCTGACCTGCAGTAACCTTTGACACCGTTTTGAAAGCCCGAGTGCAAAACGGCGCCGCACTGATTAGCTTGATTAACAGACGTTGTATGATTATTTTTAAAAGATTCCATGCAGATTGCGCAATCAATGTTACAAGAATCACATTTTTCACACATATTGGTTTTTACATCATCATTACCACAAGTTTTACAAACAAGTTTAACAGCCATTTGAATTGAAAATAAAAAGAACAATGTAAAATATTGTAACAATGAAAAAAATTTTAATTTGGATTACAACCAGTCATACAATTATGATTCAACAAAAGTGGTTTATAATTTAGTTTTACAAAGTCAATACCAATATTATGTTTAAATAAATCGTCTGGAGATGTGATATAGAGCCACTTACCAACACCTTGATCTTTTTCATTTTCTTGCAATGCTATCCCAGCTTGTTTCGCTGATTTTTTCATTCGAATAGATCCATTAATTGTATGATAGAGTACAAAGTCATTTTTACAGATATCTTTAACATATTTAAGCAATTTAGCTCGAAGAGAAGTCAAATCTTCAGTTAGGTAAGCATTTTTGTAAATTAAGCTATTTTTGAGTTTAGACTTGGCGTACATGAATTCATAACGTTTTTTGTAAGATATAAATCTGACAATAATCGGACGCGGTTTGGCCACTGAATTGCTGTTACGCTTACCCAATCGGTGGGCTCTAGGTATATCTAAAGCTGTTATACCAATGTTTAATTCTTCAACAATTTTCATAACGACCTCTTCACCATCATCCCTATCACTATCATTTTCTTGTATTCCGTGAATTCTCAAGTTTTCTCGACGGTCATATTGATCTAATTCATCTATTTTGTAAATTGACAAGTTCGCCATTTGTTTTAATTTTTCATTTTCAACTTTTAATTGCGAAATTTCTAGCTTGTTTTGAACAACTTCATGCTTTAAATAGCGAATTTCTTCTATTAGCCCTTTAACTGTAGAATTAATTTCGTTTAGCTGTTTTCGATCTTCATCGTTAAAGCCAGAACTACTGCAGCAAGGTTTTTCTTTTCCTCGAGTCATTTTTTAAAACGAGAGAAGAAAAATACACGTCTTTACTGTACGAGTAGTTTTTTTGATGCGACTGAATAGCAGGGTACATATGGATCATTCTAGAAAGGCTAGGATAAAGTGAAAGCCATCTGGTCACGCTGTGGGAAAGGAGTTTCTTGAACTCTATTTCCACAAATACAGTGTAATCTTTCAACTGCTCTGTACGAACAGTATAAATGAAAAAATGCTGATAGGTCTTGTAAATAATACTTTCAAAATCAAGACTCATTTGATTTACACCGTGGTGTAAACAGTTGTTCAGAATATGTGCTGGGCAACCAACCCAACCAAAGCAGGTACCTCACTTTTCAAATGAATAAAAACGTTGTTTCCTCTCCTTCGGCGTATACCACCAAAATTGGTGTTGCAATTATCACCAGTAAAGGAAATGCATTTGTCAAAGAGTTTCCTTTTCTGCAGTGTTTCCTTAACTGCATTTGCAATAGTCAAAGATGTTTCATCTTTAAGGCTTCTGACATCAAGCAATTTAGACTGTATGCCTCCATTTTTTCAGTCAAAATATTGTATGACAATAGGAAAAAGTTTTGTAGATTTGTGATTACTGCCATCAGTGGATACTCCGAGATACATGATCTCATGTTTTTCTATATCATTTAGCACACATTGAACAGACGCTGGAGCAAGTAGCCTACGTTATTTACGATGGCTTCAATTTTTTTGCGAGCACAAGAGAACTTCTTTGCAGTGCTGGAATCAGGAAATATCTTTGCCATCAAAGTGGATGTGCAGTCGTTAGATTTATAGCTGTAATGGTGCTTTACAGTATAAAATGCCATGGTGGCTTCGGCAGCTGCAACTTCATCTTCTGATTTCGTGCCAGGTTTACAAAAATAGTCAGTCACTTTAGAAGATGAAGTTTCACCTCTAATTGCTTGTTTAAGTTTTGTGTTTTTAATATGGTCATCGAGGCTAATACTGCCTTTGTTTGCCACAGAAATAAATGTTCCATATCCACAAGTAATGCATTCAGCTTCAAAGTCGCTACGTCCTTTTTTGAAAGAAGGATACTTCTGCCGTAGTTCATCAAAAAACATATTTTTTCTCTTTGGCATTATTGTTTAGTTTTATTTACTTTATCACAACTCGTCTACTTTATCAGAAAAACCTACACCTACAGTCACTGCTAAATGCTCTCTCAACTCAACTCGTTTGCTTTTCTTTCTCACAATTACTGTTCTTAACGTCTGACAAGCGAAAGTTACTTGTGAAATTTTAAATTGATTATTACATTTGTGATGTAACAACAGAACGAAAAATTATCAATGGGTGTTATTACGGATTTGCAATAGAGCAGTATAAGAAATAAAAATCTAACTTGTAAAAAAGAGGACATTTGGCTACTTTTGAGTGTCCTCGGAGGATTATTTATTTTTTTTGAAAAAAGAGGACAAATCCTCTTAAAAGAGGACGTATGGTAGCCCCACATAAGTTGCTTTAGTTTAAGTAGGCACACCGTAATTACCGTATTTCCAAAGTGGCAAATTGGGACGTTCGTAAAAAGAAAAAATTCGTACCTAAAGAGTAGTCATCTCTAAAAAAAAAGTCTGATTTTATCTCCAATTTCTCGATTTTTGTCACAAAATCATAATGTTCTCTATAAAAAAAGATCTACACTATGATTTTGGGACAACAATCAAGAAATTGGAGTCAGAATCAAAGTAAAGACCTTTTTTTAGAAAAAACTTTGATTTTGGGACGAAAATTAAAAAATTGAAGACAAAATCAAAGTCAAGACTTTTTTTGGCCTTCACCCTAAATTTTACACAAATTTTTTTCTATAAATGTTACAAAATTTGGGCAAAACTTCATTGCCTTCCCAATTTTTTTCAGCTGGTACACCTATTCCTACATTGCTGCAACCTGCAATGTCTGAAGTTGGACTCAAGATGCAGAGGTCCGAGGCCAAGACGAGACTTTGAGGTTATGAGACCAAGACCGCGAGAAACGTTTTTCAAGACATGTCTCGAGACATCCACTTCTGCTTGCTAAATATGATACTGTTTTAGACAAGCTTTTTCAACTACCAAAAACTTCTCCAAAATATTTAAGTTCTTAAATACAAAATGAAATATTAATAGTATCACTACTTGCTAAAGAAGTTCTTCGTAGCATAAAAAGCGAACTCCAAAGCGCTGCTTTTTTGCTGCTATTCTTGATAGCACCCAAACTGTTAGGAGAAAACCCAGTTCAGTGTAATATTTCATAACGTCAAAATCACTTAGCCTGATGATGGAACGCCATCAGAACTGAAAGTTATTCAAGCGTTATTTACCTTACTTTTCAAAATTGAGAATTCATTTGCAATAGGATTGCACAAACTAATAACAGATTCCATTCAGCAAAAAGGGGTTAACATAAAAACACCCACGGACAAGGATGTGATGGCGCTGCAATGGTGGGCAGAAAGTAGGCTACTCTGGTTTGCAAAAGAAAATTCAAGATGTGGCCCAAATACTTACTACGTGCATTGCGTTTCGCACAATTTAAATTTGATGTGAAAAGATGCCATGGAAACCGTGACTGAGACCTGTCAATTTTACGACACAATTGAGTCAGCATATAATTTTTTCGGACATAGCATTATGCGGTAGCAAAAGCTTCAGAATGTCGATGATCCTTCTTTCTTAAATCCTACGTTAAAAACCCTAAATCTAACTCAGTGGTCCGGACGATATGATGCTATAATGCTTTGAAGAAAAAACTTTATGCCGTTATTAAAAAGTTGATTTACATTATTCTTACCAGCACGACAGCCAAAAGAAAAAGATAAAGCTATGACATGACAAGAAAGAAACAGATGGAAAACTTTGATTTTGTGGTTAGGCTGGTTGTCCAATGTTTTCAAGCCAAATACTTTCAATCAAAACGTCTTTTGAAGAAAAGATTGCACGTTTAAAATCTGCCAAAGAAATGGCTTCGTTTCTGATTGCAGAATATGTATCGTTTGTAATATCTTATAGGCTACAGACGTTTGTATGGCATAATTGGTGTATCTAACACTAACAGTTACAGTAACTAACTACTGCAAACAGACCTTTTTTAAAACTCAAACTGATCAAAAAATTTCTTCGAAGTTCCATATCTTAAGAGAGACTTAGCTGTTTGGTAGATAATAAACGAGCTAAAAATTTAGATTTTCGAAAGTCATTCAACTGTTTGCAAGTGCAAAAGCAAAACAGAAAAATTTTTAGTTTCTATCCATCTACAAATTACTTAATTTGCATATTAACGTACTGTATTTAATTGATTTGTGTCTTTTGGGGTGATTGTCAGTGCGCTTTAGTTGTTATTGAGCTGAAGAATTCTTTGCATTTTGCCGAAATATTGTTAGTAATTGTTTTGAGTTTTATGTCCTTGAACTTTTTCATAAAAAGCTTCTTGCTATTTTGTTAATTAGCAAATATCTTAATTGAAAAATTTTTTACATAACTCGAAGTCGTCAAAAAAAAAAAAAAAAAAAACAGAAAAAGCACAATGGTTCCTGTGCTGAAAAAACATTCCAATTGAATATCATGCACAAAAAAAATTGGGGCACCTGACCAGTGGCGGCTCGCGCATTGGAGTTGCAGAGCTGCAGCACCTTAAATATTTATGCAACGGTCTTAAATGTTATCAGCAACCGCTTCAAAAATTAATGATTAATTTTTGAAGCGTTGCTGATAATATTTGATAATATTTACAACTGCTGCGTAGATATTTAAGATGCTGCACAACTCTGCAGCTCCAATGCGCGAGCCGCCACCGCCCATAAAGGATGTTTGCATCAGGGCCCCAAATCTCAAAGTTACGATTCCAATTACTTACTGTTTGAAGTTTAGTAAAAAGTACCTTCAAAAGAAGAGTCGATTATAAATGCCATTGCGCTATCAGACTATGGTTAAATAGCGGTAAAGTAATATTGTGAAAGTTGTCTTAGAGTCAAATTTTGCTTAATCCTTTAACATAGATTTATATTTGATACATTAGAAAAGCAAGTGCAAACATTTTTCTTGAATAACGCAAGAGTCAAATTTTTTTAAAATTTAAGTTATTTGTATTTTGATCGTTTTGGAAAGCCTAAGCGAAGAAAGATGGGAGTAAGGTCATAATGAGCTCTCTATCATCTAAAGCTGCAGCCGTATTTTTATTAATAATTGAACAATATTCTCACTCGTTAAGGACTTCATTCGTTATGATATTAGTTATAAGTTCAATTTTGGTTAAAAAGAACTGTAGTTAAGTTGTCTGAAGAGAAGCTGGCTCGTTCAAAAATTTAACAAAATTCGATTGCTTTCTCCGTCCTCGTAATGCTGAACGTCTTGCATAAGGTTGACAAAATCCTCCCAAGTCTAATAACCACCCTTATATTTAAAAATGCGTATCTCTGATACTCGGCAAGAAAAACTACAGTTGTAGATAGAGATGGAGACAATTTATTTTTTATCTGCGGTTAAATACGTGCGTAGCAACCAGCGACGCGCCGTGAAGCTTGTGGTTGTTGAGGCACTAATTTTTTTTTAATAATGTCAGTACTAATTTTATGGCTTGCCAAGACCACCAAGCAGGGAAAATACCATAAAGTGGCTTTCCTAAGGATACAACAGAATGGCGCGAGTTCGTCTTGAACCGAAACCATGATGATCACGAGCACGGTGCTTTAACCACTCAACCATGCTGCCGTCGAAAAAATGTTCGTTTTATGAAAAGCTTGCAAGATTTTTCAGTTTCTTTTAACATTAGAATTAGGGCGTCGAACCGTTTAAAATAGCGTTCCGGTTCAGGTTTAGGTTTGGCCAATTATATTTTTTTGGGTTCAGTTCCGTTTCAGGTTCGGCAAAATTTTATTTTTCGGGTTTAGTTGTGGTTCAGGTTCAGCAATTTTTTTTTCAGGGGTTTAGTACCGGTTCAGCTCCGGTTCGGGTTCGAATTATATTTTTTTGTCTATTTCTGACAAGCGTAGGACTATAAACATGATTTGTAACATGATGTATTATAGGCATCCGCAGACGAGCTTCCTGAAGGGGTGATGGCACAGTCGTAAACCCAAAAAATATTTAAAAAAAATTGTGGTACAGTTTTAAAAAAATTAAATATTAAACTAATTCACCGGCATGGGTCTTGGACTTGGTTGCAAAACCAAGTCTTACCAATAATTTTGAATAAAATAAATATATAGTAATGATCTTGCGAGCGCCAAAAGCGAAAACGGAAGTTTGTTATTGTTTCCTGATCTCAAAACGTTCTTATAGATAGTGTTCATATAGGTTATGAATTTATATAGATCTTTCTTGGACTAGCCATTGATACACCTATCATAGAAGTTTTTGGTAATTTTTTAGTGACGGGCCTCACGCAAAAGGTTTACTATATAGTTATGAGACGTTATTACGGCTCATTTCTACTACGAGCGTAGATTAGAGTATTCTTTGTTTCTTTTATTGATTATTTTGTTTCGCCTTGCGCTTAAACGCGGAAAGAAAAAAAAAACAATAAAACCAATAAGAATACTCCGTTCCACGCTGGTAGTAAAATTCGTACCACGTTCCACGCGGACCTTTATCTTATGTAGTCTATACTTTTAAAATTTGAAACAAATCAAACATTTAGTCGTTCAAGTTCATAATAATTAAAAAAGTTGACGCATAAAGGCTCGTTTTCACTACAAGCGTGGAATGGAGTATTCTTTGCTTGTATTTTTTTTGTTTCGCTTAGATTTTAAGCTCGGAAAGATGATTAAAAAACAAAGAATGCTCTATTTTACGCTAGTAGTGAAAACCTGAAAATCAGCCTCAACTTTCAAAGGTTTTTAATGCATATTTATATATTACTTCGTAAAATTTGAAATTCAAAAAGGCAAGCACCCCTTTTGCTTCCCATGGCGGACGTTCATGTATCTAGCGAACATTTTTTGCTTTATTTCTCGCCTGAAAAAGTCGTTTATGACGAAACATTGCGGTAATAAAAAAAGATTGATTCAGCCATGGACTCCTAAATCTTTAGGCTTCTTTAAAGATACTGCAACGGGGAAAATTGGATAATTTAAATTTTTTATTTGCTTCAATGTTACGTCATAGATTTATCTCTTAAATTTGATTATTTAGGAGTCCGTGATTCAGCCAAATCTTTACTGAACAAATTTAAGAGATAAATCTATGACGTAACATTGAAGCAAATAAAAAATTTAAGTCATTCAATTCTCCCGCTGCATTATCTTTAAAGAAGCCTAAAGATTATGAACAGCTCATCCCAAATTAACCTTACCGCAAAAGTGAAGACCTTTTTAGATTTCAACATACAAATCAGCAGAAATGCCTACGTACAAATTAATCGGACACCTTGCGTTAAACCATTGTTTTTACATTAAACTAAATACACTTATGATTACTGCAGGCCTATAGGTAACCCTGTATTATCTCTTTCAGTTTCCTCTCTTGTATAAAAAATATAAAAAATGTAAAATAGCCAAAGCACACTTTTAGCTTAATAGAAGCTTTTTTGTTTTTATTTTAAGAGTTCAAGCTTAAAAGTTCAAAAAATTCTTTGCATTTTGCCGAAATATTGTTATTAATTGATTTGAGTTTCATGTCCTTGAACTTTAAAACTTTTTTGTGTTTATTTTCGCTTTTATTTTAGGATTATGAAAAAAACAAAAAAAATCAGTTCATTTTTTAACATTTTTTTTTTAAAAACGTCAATGAAAACAGCACAGGAATTAAAGCCAACTTAAATCAACCAAAATTTTTTATTTATTTTATTTTATCTCTATATTTAGGCCTATTCTCCTGACTCGCAAAAAAGCGACGAAGGTGCTAATACATAAGGCAAGCAATTATCCCAAACTGCTTCCAAAGATGCCAAGGTGTTACTGTTGCTTTGAAATTAAATAGAGATATGAATGAAATTTAGAACTGCTTGCTAAGACCACCAAGCATGGAAAAGTACTATAAAGTGTCTTTCCCAAGGATGCAACAGAACGGCGCCAGTAGGTTTTGAACCAAGACCATGTTGATCACAATCCCAGACCTTGCACTGTTTACAACAAGATGAACAAAAAATTATCTGTGAGAGAATGTTGAACTAAATAACATAATTTTGTAAATCACCTCTAAGGTAACCTTGGATTGCTAAAGAAGCCTTTTTTTACTTCAATACTGGTACTTGTTGTGACCTCAGTTTTGGAGAATTGCAAGGAAGAGGTAGAAACATGAATGTAAAGCATTAGTTCTTGTTTCATTTAAAATGAAATCTTTTGTTATCTGTAAAATTTTTAAAAAGTTTTTTTAAACTTTTTTAAAAATAACTGATAACATTTGCTTTTTGTTCTTGAATTGTAAGATTCGTTTGTGCAGGAAATTTGATTTTGTTAGACATGAAAGTCTTGTATTTTTTGGTTTTTACTTCATTAAAGTTGGTTAACTGTGCACCTTCAGAAGATTTAATTACCAGTCTTCCTGGACTTTCTCATTTGCCATCATCATACAAGCAATATTCTGGATATTTAACTGCTAGTTCAACCAAACATTTTCATTATTGGTGAGTAGCATTTAAAATTTTTGCAATTAAAGTATATTGTAATTGCAATTACGTTTCAACATCATTTGCCTAGATATTTTGTTTATATTAGCGGTACCTTCAAATACTACAGAAACCGCATGAAGCCGCATGGAGCCACCGTGTAAACTTCGAATACTACAGGAGCCGCATGAAGCCGCATGAAGTCGCATGAAGTCGCATGGAGCCACCAGGAGCCGCATGGAGACCCTTTAAATAAAATCTAGAGATGTATAAAGCCGCATGGAGCCGCATAGAGACCCTTTAAATAAAGTTTAGAAATGCATGGAGCCGCATGGAGATGCTTTAAATAAAGTCTAGAGATGCATGAAGCCACATGGAGCCATCGTGCAAACTTCAAATACTACAGGAGCCGTATGGAGACCTTTTAAATAAAGTCTAAAGATGCATGGAGTCGCATGGAAATGCTTTAAATAAAGTCTAGAGATGCATGGACACCCTTTAAATAAAATCTAGAGATGTGTGGAGCCGCATAGAGCCACCCATAGCCACATGGAGATCCTTTAAATAAAATCTAAAGATGCATGAAGCCGCATGGAGCCACTGTGTAAACTTCAAATACTACAAGAGCCGCACGGAGACCCTTTAAATAAAGTCTAGAGATCCATGGAGCTGCATGGAGCCGCATGGAGTCACCGTGTAAATTTTAAATACTACAGGAGCCGCATGAAGCCACTATGTAAACTTCCAATTCTGCAAGAGCCAGATGGAAACCCTTAAATAAAGTTTAAAGATGCATGGAGCGGCATGGAGCTACCGCATAAACTTCAAATATTACAGAAGCCGCATGGAGACCCTTCAAATTAAAGTTTAGAGATGCATGGAGCTGCATGAAGCCGCTTGGAGCCACCGTGTGGACTTCAAATACTACAGGTTCCAAATGGAAACCCTTAAATAAAGTCTAAAGAGGCATGGAGCTGCATGGAGCTAGATGAAAACCCTTTAAATAAAGTCTAGAGATCTATGGAGCCGCATGGAGCCAAATGGAGCTGCATGGGGCCGCATGAAACTACCAGGAGCCGCATAGAGCCACCGTGTAAACTTCAAATACTACAGGAGCCGCATGGAAACCCTTTAAATTAAGTCTAGAAATGCATGTTTGAAGATGAATGGAGCCGAATGGAGCCCCACTATAAACTTCAAATACTAAAAGAGCCGTATGGAAATTCTTTATATAAACTTTAAATACCGCAGCAGGAGCCGCATAGAGATCTTTAAAATATTATTTAGAGATGCATAGAGCCGCATGGACCCACAGTATAAACTGAAAATACGACAGGAGCCGAATGTAAACTCTTTCAATGCAGTCTAAAGATGCAAGGAGCCGCATGAAAACCTTTAAAATGTTTAGAGATATGCTCCAGCCACATGGAGACTCTAAATATAGTTTAGAGATGCATAGAGCCGCATGGAGACCCATAAAATATTGTTTAGAAATGTACGGAATTGCATAGAGCAACAGCTTAAACTTTCAAATATTACAGGAGCCGTATGGAGTCAGCGTAAACTTTAAATACTACAGGCATGGAGACCTTTAAATAAAATGTAGAAATACATGAAGCCGCACAGAGACCTTTAAAATAAGGCTTAGAGATGCATGGAGCCGCATGGAGCCACAGTGTAAACTAAAAATACAACAGGAGCCGCATGGAGGCTCATTAAATAGAGGCTAAATATATAAGGAGCCTCATGAAGACCTTTAAAATAAGGTCTAGAAATACATGGAGCCGCATGGAGCCATAGTGTAAACTTCAAATACTACAGGAGCCGCATGGAGACTTTTTCAATAAAGTGTAGAGATACAGGAAGCCGCACAGAGACCTTTAAAATAAGGCTTAGAGATGCATGGAGCCGCATGGAGCCACAGTGTAAACTGAAAATACAACAGGAGCCTCATGGAGGCTCATTAAATAGAGGCTAAATATATAAGGAGGCGCATGAAGACCTTTAAAATAAAGTTTACAAATGCATGGAGCTACATGAAGACTTTTAGTCGGCGAGCTGCTTGCCAGTAATTAGCTTAGTGGCTATAAATAAAAACTAAAAGATCAAAAAAAAAATATTCAACAGGACCCTAATGTCTTGCATCTCCGTTAGCAGGTAATTTTTGATCCATTTTTTGATCACAAAATTATAAGACTCAATACGGTACAACCCAGAAAAAATGCTGGAAAAAAAATCGGACAAAGGCAGCGAAAATAACCGCATCAAACAATGAACAAACTTACAAAATAAGGAATGCTTTGTACTTTAAACACTCTTTGAATTAAAATCTTATTTAAAAAACTTTTGTTGAAAAAAAATTGTCGCTTTATATCAATGCTTCCCAACCTTTTGTGGCGACCCAAATTTTAAGCAAAAACCGACAGCAAAGCTTTGGCGACCTAATCTTTTTTACAGACTTTATTGCAAGTATAAAAATCTCTATTTTTGTCCCAAAAACGTAGTAATTTCTAAAAAAATAGTTTTAACTTTGAATCTGTCTCGGATTTTTAAATCTTTCTTCAAAAAAGTGATTTAACTTTTGCACAACTACAGTAGTCGGTGAGCCGTATCGCCATTACTACAGATTAAACCATGACCCACTTTTAGGTCGCGACCTAAGGGTTGAGAAACACTGCTTTGTACTTTCAGTCTGATACAATAGTATTTCTTAACCTTTTGTGACTCATTTTACGATTTTTATAAAGCTTACCACTCTTTTCGCGCTCTGTTTAATGTAAATATATTGCATGTAATATTAATGTAAAAAGATTTAAAAAGTATTCCATAAATTATTGTTGCGACTTAAAAAGAAACCCGAGATAATACACAAGGTGAAGCAACAGAACAGCGGTATGGTTTATCCTTGAATGTGACGATAGAATCAAAATCAAAATTAAAATTAAGAGCTGCTATTTGATTGCTTTTGTAAAAAAGCTAGAATAAGCATAAGAATAGAACGAACACGCAATAGATAGTAGCGGCCTTTTACCTTTCACAGTTATACAAAATAAGATAACAAAAAGTTACAATCGCTACACAGCTGCTGCGGTATTTGAAATTTACTCGGCGGCAACATGCGGCGGCTACAACGACTACATGCGGCGGCTACAACGGCTACAACGGCTACATGCGGCGGCTCCATACTTCTCCAAACAACTTTTTAGAGATCTCCATACGGTTCTTGTAGTATTTGAAGTGTAATCTGCGGCTTCATGCGGCTCCATGCATCTTTACACCATATTTTATAGATTTTAATTCGGCTCCTGCAGTGTTTAAAGTTTACACTGCGGCTCCATATGGCTTCATGCGGCTCTAAGCCACTTTTTTAAAGGTTTCCATGCGGCTCCTGTAGTATTTTCAGTTTACTCTGTGATTCCATGCATCTCCAAACAATATTTTAAAGGTTTCTATGTGGCTCCATGCATCTCCAAACTTTATTTAAATAATCTTCATGCAGCTCTTGTAATATTTGAAGTTAACACTGTGGCTCCTGTAGTATTTGAAGGTACCCTTAATATTAGTTCTTTTAATGTCCAAATTGTTGGTGTAACTGATTTAAATTGATCTGCAACAGTTATTTTGTCCATAACCATACATTAATGTAACTGCGCAAATATTTAAAATATTTCATAAATGAGATTTTTAACTTTTTGCTTAATTAGTTTTTTTATATATTAAATCATATGTAATCATTGTCAAAGCATTGTTGTGTTTGCAAATTCATTTCAGGTTTGTTGAATCACAAAATGATCCTGCAAGTGATCCTGTTGTACTTTGGTTAAATGGTGGACCTGGTTGTAGTTCTTTAGATGGCTTGTTATCTGAAAATGGACCATTACATGTATGGTTTGACATTTTAGGACAGTGTTTTAGAAAAGAATTAAAATCTTTTGTTTTAGGATAGTGTGCAGCATGGTCAACAGTTTTATTCCTATAAGCTGTTTCTAGAAAAAATGATTTGATTAGTTTGAAACTGTTAATCAAACCATTTTATACAGTCAAATCATTTTTGAAGACTTTTTTACAGATACATTTAAGCAGTGGTGGGCACAGTACTTTTTAAAAGTATTGCGGTACCATTGCTTGGTACTTTAGAATAATCCCAATTTAATAGTAATTGACTAAAACTTCTCTATCATACATTGAATTTCAATTGACATTCAATGTATGACAGAGAAGTTTTAGTCATTACTATTACATTGGGATTATTCAAAAGTACCCAGTAACAGTATTGCGGTACTTTTAAGAAGTACCGTGCCCACCACTGCATTTAAGTATGATAAATAAAGCATATTTGGAAAGATCTTTACAAAATACTTGTTAACTTAGACTAAATAAACATATGATGTACTTGTGAAATGATTTTTATGTTGAGGCAACTGTTGTAAAAATCTTTTTACTATGTAAAAAATTAAAATTGCTGTATTGATGGCAAATAAAATTTAGATGGTGGCAGTTCTATTTTATACGTTTTTTTTACAACAAAATAGAATATTAATGCAAGTTAGACAAATCTGTTTTGTAAAAAAAAAACATGGGCTTTTTTACTTTTTTACAATGTTTTTATTTCTTTCATTTTTACTTGTCTGTCATTTTGAACGTTTCTCTTGTATAAAATAACTAAAATTGATTGGAGTACAGTCATCAGCTTTACTCAGAGGTCACTCTGAGTGATTTTTTTGATGAAATTGACCAGAAATTTCCTACAACACCATGATGGAATAAAAAAGAAACCAAGAGAAAAAAATCTCTTCAAGAAATGATAGTAACCATAAAGAAATTCAGGTTAGTTTCACAATGCAAGATGGTTGCAATTAAATGCAAGGGAGATTGAATATAAGAGAGAAGTAAAAACAAAAGAAATAGAAACATTTGAAAAAAGTACAAAAGTGCCAAAAACAGTTTATGGTTCTTTTCTCTGTAAATAGACTTAGAAACAGCTATGAATTGTCATGATATTATAAAATACAAATAAAAAACTTGTCTAAAGTGCAATATCTTGTCATTTCCAAAAGTAGGTCAGGATTATTTCTTGAAAGTTTTCCAAAGTTTACTGCCTCACATGTTGTCTTGTGAATCAGGTAAATAAATAGACATGATAATGACTAGCACTAGATTTACCAAGGTGTTGAAATCGACACCAAACTTTTTAAAAAGTTGCATATTATCATCATTTTTAATTATTTAGTGTTTATGCTTCATGACTTTTGCCAAAATTTTTTTTTTATGTTACTGATTTTTTGCTTGTTAAGAAATTTTTAAAGGGGATATGTGGCTATAATAAAAACACAACCCTGCTTTTTACCAAAGTGTCAATTTGGACACCAATAATTCTAATGATTTTTGAATAGTTTTATTAAAGTTATTTAAGGCAAACTAATGTTTGATTAGAGTTGTGCTGAAAAAATTATAAACTAATTAATATTTTTGTTCACTGTTATTTCTTACGAAAACAAACAAACAAAAGGCAAATATTTCCTTGTAATCCAATGTGGTAATTTGTTTGTAATTACAATAAAATTACTAGGTTGAGAAAGACCAGTAGTTATGTGGCCACAGTAAAATTAAGAAAATGTAAATTGGTAAACTTATCATCTATTGCCTGAACAAGCTAGATATAAAAAGAGAAACAGGCTATGCTATCACAAATTATGCAGTGATAAAGAAAGTTATAAAATTGCAACCAAGTGGTTATAATATGTAGGCAACAGTAGTTGGTGGTTATTAGCTATAATACTGCAGTTTATTAAAATTTACTAGATCATTGCTAAAACCACATGAAGTTAGGCTCAAAGTTTCTGTTTCGTGAAAACAATTGGATAATATATTTTTTTTAGCAGTTTTTATATTTAGGCTTCTACGAGGTGTGTCCAAAAAGAAACGAGACTGGTGTTATAAAAACTTTATTGAAAATATTGAAATATATCAAAGTCAAATTCTTTCAAAGTAATCTACTTCCACTTGAAAACACTTGTACATTTGCTTTTTCCACGATTCAAAACATTTTTGAAAAGCATTTTCTGGGATCTTTTTGAGCTCTGTCATTGCAGCCATTTTGTGGAATTGTTTCAGAAAAATGGGTTTCTTTCAAAACAGATTTAATCTTAGGGAAAAGAAAAAAGTCACACAGGGCCAGATTGGGGGAATAGGGGGGTGTTCCAAAGTTGCAATGTTTCTTTCTACGAAAAACTGACAAATACTCAAAGGCTGTGTGAGCAGGAGCATTATCATGATGGAGCGTCCATGCATGGGCTTCCTAAAGGCTCTGCCTCTTGTCATGCACTGATCTTATAAGGTGCTGCAGAATCTCTATATTTAGACAGTTTGGTTTACCGTTTGGCCTTGGGGTAGGAATTCAAAATGAACGATGCCTTGAATATCGAACACAATGAGCATCACTTTAACTTTCAACTTTGGGATAAGCTTTTGGGAAGCCCATGCATAGATGCTCCATCATAATAATGCTCCTGCTCAGACAGCCTTGAGTATTTGTTAGTTTCTCGTAGAAAGAAACATTACAACTTTGAAACACCCCTCATATTCCCCTGATCTGGCCCTGTGTGACTTTTTTCTTTTCTCTAAGATCAAATCTGTTTTGAAGGAAACCCATTTTTCTGATATTGATTCCATCAAAATGGCTGTGACGACAGAGCTCAAAAAGATCCCAGAAAATGCCTTCTAAAAATATTTTGAATTGTGGAAAAGACAAATGCACAAGTGTTTTCAAGTAGAAGTAGATTAATTTGAAAGAATTTGACTTTTGTGTATTTTAATATTTTTCAATAAAGTTTTTATAACACCAGTCTTGTTACTTTTCAGACACACCTTGTATTGCATTTGACTAAATCATGAATGAAACGCTAAAATCAGCTCTGATGCAATTTTGACTTGGGATACTAACCAACAACAGCAACTGAAGAAATAGTTGAGATTTCTGACAAAGCAGCATTATTGAGTGACAGCAGCAACAGCAATGGTAAAGACTCAGACAATGATGAATGCACTTGACAAATACAAATCCATCAAGAACTGCATCTACATATTCTATAATAGGAAAAGATGGTACAGAGTGGAAAAATTGCCATTTTCAAATGCTGGAAGAGTTGAAGGACAGAATGTTTTTACTGGTTCTCCAGGGGTTCCACAATTTGTAGCTAATGCAATTATAACTCCTTATGATGCGTGGAAACAACTGATTCACAAAACTATTGTGAGAACAATTATGAAGTATGCAAATGAAGAAGCAAAAAGTTTTTTTATTGCACTCCAGTATGCACATGGTGTTAATGGAAAAAATCATCTGGTGCATTTTTTTGTGGGATAGAATATATGGCATCCCTATTTTTTACAAAACAGTGTTTCAAAATCATTTTATCAAGATATTAAAATATTTAAGATTTGATTACAAACCCAGTAGATCAAAAACAGGACCTAACGCCAACAGATTTGCTCCCACAAGGAAAGTGTTTGAAATTATTGTATTTTTGTGCCAAAAAAAATATATCTGCAATTTTTCTCTAACAATTGACAAACAACTGATGCTGTTAAAATCCAGATGCTCTTTTATTACTTTCATGTCAAAAAAAGCCTGACAAATATGATATTAATTTTTGGGTTCTTGCAGATGTACAAAATATGTTGTAAATATTATTCCATACCTTGTGCACAAGAAAAAGAAAAACATGGAGACATACCTTGGCATAATCAGTAGTTATGTTTTTAGTACAATGTGTCAGGAACAAAGGTTACAACATAACCTGTGACAACTTTTTTATTTCTCTGACTGTGGCAAAAAAGCTTGCTGGGAGAAAAACAACGATTGTGGGAACAATTAGAAAAAACAACCAAGAGTTGTCAAAAAATATGACTGAGCCTTCAGAAGAAGGGTTATCTTCAAGCAGATTTTTATGGAATCAAAATTCCCAAGCAATGTTTGTGAAATATAAGCCAAAGTGCAAAAAAGTGTTCTACTCTTCATTGTTTTGCCAATTTTGGATCATAGCACTGAAAAAAAGAAACCAGAATTTTTTTTATTTTACAATAAAAATATAATTGATGTCAACTGTTTTGATTAAATGGCTCATTTTTATTTGACAAGTTTGGCATCTTGAAGGTGGCCATTAAGTGTCTGGGCAAATATACTTGACATTGCTGCAATTAATGCTTGGATACTCTACAGAAAATCTACTAATAAAAGCATATCAAGAACAAACTTTTTACTGCAACTGATTGATGCACTCAGACACAAACAAATAGAGAGTAGTCCAGAAATACCTACTGCTGCTTGCAATCAACTACTAAGTAGAAAGTGTAAAAAATGCAGAGATTTGATGGTTGTGCAAATGCTACTGTTTTGCTCTACATTATTTGCAAGGAACCAACTTGTGGAAAATGTGCAGTACCTGATTACAGAGTAGTGCATGTAAAGTGTAAAAAGTGCTAGATGCTCCATTTGTAATTGCTGCTTTACTTACTTGACTAAAAGTGTAGCCAACTCTAATCAATTATACTACTGTACAGGGTGTCAAGAAAGTTCCCGATCCTAAACAAAATTATATAGGGCTAATGACAGAAGGTTAAATCAACAAAAGGTTTATTGTGGTGATAGAACAAAGCTCCATGAACATAAAAAAATCTGGTTTATTCAAAATGACCCCCATCTGTATCAATAACACGTTGGAGCCTCTGTCAGAAATTCTGACAAGCAGCACGAAGGGCATCTTGAGGAATTTTCTCCCATGCTCGTTTCAGGGAAGCTCGAAGATCCTCCAGATTGTTATGGGGTGAAGAACAGGCTTCTTTTTCCAGAATACCCCACACACAGAAATCCATAGGATTGAGATCGGGCAAAGATGGTGGCCACAAATCTTTGGTCCAGAATGAAGGAAAGTGCTCTTTGCACCACTTCTGTGTCTTCTTTGATGTGTGAGAAGGCGCGCCGTCTTGTTGGAAGGTGAAGGACTTATTTTTGAACTTTTCCTTCATCGATGCAAGGGCAGGGGTTAAAGTATCATTGACATATGAATCTGTATTCACTTTGACCCCCTCTTTAACAAAAATGAGGGGAGATTTCCAAGATTTGGAGATCGCACCCCATACCATCACAGATGAGGGTTTCTGTCGGCGTGAAACGAATCGAAGATGATCAGGGAGGTCCTTGGGCGACTTTCCGAGAATCCTGTCATTCTGGGTGTTGAACTTCGCCTCCACCGAGAAGAGTTTTTCGTCTGAAAAAACGATTTCGCCTTTCTCCGTGCCTCCCTTCAGATGGTTCAGCAGAATTTTGGCCCTCTCCTTTCTTTTTCGCTTCTGGAGGTCAGTTAGGAGTTGTCTTGTCCTGATTTTGTATGGGGACATTTTGAGATCCTGTTCAACAATTGTTCTGACAGACTCATGGCTGATATTCATGTCTTTAGCCGTTTTCCTCAAGGATCGTTTCGGGTTCCTCCAAATTCTCTCCCTGAGGGCCTTGATCTTCGCTGGAGTGTGAGCAGATCAAGGTCGTCCACTCCTATCCCGATCCTCCATGGTTCCAAGTTCTTGGAAGCGCAAGATTGTATCGCGAACAGTCGATTTTGGTGCTTTTAGCAACTTCATAATTTTAGAATTTGAATGTCCCACACGATGAAGTTGAATGATTGCAGCTCTTTTACTCATTTTATTATTATTTTAGCCAAAAAAATTTGAAAAGTGTATCTGAAACATTGAAAAGGAGGATTAAATGGAAAAATGACATACAGAACTTCTCATAATTCATTGAAGTTTTTGAATTACATTAAATTTAAAAATCGATCAGGAACTTTTTTGACACCCTGTAAAACAAATTTGCTTTTTACTAAAAAAATTTTGGTTTCTTTCTATTTTTATTTTTTCTGCTTCAAGTTTTGTAGCCATGTTTTACACAAATAAAAGAAAAAAACATTTGGGGGACTGCAGTATTATGTGCATCTGAGTACCATTAAGTTGTTCCAGGCAAATGTTTACGTAAATATACTATTTATTAATCTAAATCAAAGCAGATATTGCCTAAACGTAGTTTTTATGGACTAGATTTAAAATAATTTTTCTTTAAAGTATTCAAATATACTTTCCTTTTTAAAATATTTTATTGTCAAAACCTGAGAGAAGACAAAAAAAAAGTCATTATAGAAGTTAAATGGTAAATCCCGGTTTTTGTAATTTTTTCCTTTAAAATGCAAATGAAGACCAAAAATTAAGAAAATAGGTGTTCACCTAAAATTGGATGGCAAATCCAGGTTCATTATAATTCCTCCCTAAGTTGTGTCCCCATGCTAAAATGCATAACCACGCCCTTCATCAAAATCATATTTTTAAGTAACAATAACAATGTAACTTGAAGAAAAAAGCTGAATAGTAACAAATTGACTGTGTTTTTGATGTAAAACTACAAAAGTGTCAAAATCAGCACCACGGTAAAAGCAGGTGGACAAAAAAGCTGATAAAGCTAGTGTTAAATACAATCTCATTTTAGGTCAATGATGATGGAGAAACTTTATATAAAAATTCTTTTAGTTGGAACAAGATTGCAAACGTCATCTATTTGGAATCCCCTGCTGGAGTAGGATATTCATATGATGATAATGATGATGTTAAGACTGATGATGATAAGGTGCATTGCCCTCTCTGTTTAATTTGTTTTGAATGTAATTTTACCATTCTTTTTTATTTTTAAACTTTTAAAAAGCTGTTGTCAAACAATTTAAAAATATTTTTTAATTTTG
This sequence comes from Diplosoma virens, assembly GCA_963680785.1. NCBI lineage: Eukaryota > Metazoa > Chordata > Ascidiacea > Aplousobranchia > Didemnidae > Diplosoma > Diplosoma virens. Next base: position 8,151,383 of record OY796890.1, on the reverse strand, counting down.
GCTATTTTTAAGTTTAGTTTTAGATGAATTTTTAATTTGCAAAGATTATTGTATTTCAATCCATGTTTTTCTCATTTTTACTAAGATTATTTAAAAGTTAAAGTTATAAATTTTTACAAAAATGCAACTAAAGTTTATTTGTCCAAGGTTGTAGAGGCCTTAACTTTAAAAAACTGTGGAACAAACATTTTGGCCAAAGCATTAAAAACTTTTTTTTTTTTAAAAAGATCAATATAGAATAAAATCCATTTTTTATGGAATAGAGTTGAGACTAAAGTAGCTTTATCAAAATACCTTGCTGTTTTTAAATCATGATTTTTTTTCATATATTTGAATATCTTTTTACTACAATTGCTAGCACGAATGTTATATTAATTTGCAAATATTTTAGGTTTCAATGTTGAATTACAATGCTGTTGTTGACTTCTTCAAAAAGTTTCCTGAGTTTCAAAAGAATCCATTTTTTGTGACTGGTGAGAGTTATGGAGGAATATATGTTCCTACTTTAAGTTTAAGAATCATTGAAGGTGGAGCAAATATCAACTTTCAGGTATGCTTTTATATTTAGTAGGGATGTACCGATACTTAAGTATCAGTATTGGTGGTATCGGCCTATTTTTATGGTATCGGCTAGTAGTATCGGTATCGGTTAAATATAGCCAATACCTGCCGATACTTTTTAAGCACAAAATAAATATAAAATATGTTTCTTTTTCCCTGGAAACATATTTTGGCTTTGTCACATTGTCATACTACTAGTTTCAATAATTACCACATAGAGTTGTTGTGCCTTTCTAAATTAATTGTTTAAATCAAAAATTCGCCATTTTCTTAATTGGGCTTTGCCAGGAGGCAGTTTAAAAAGCGCTGTTGTCTAGTGCCAAGCGATTGTTGTTGTTTTATCGCATTAACAATGATGCAGTTGTGTCAATTGTATCTGTGACTAACTGCCAATATCCTTCCATTGTCACTGTTGCCCTGGACCACTGTTTTGATTGTAGATTAACGCTCCTGAAGTGACTCTGTTCCCATTGTTGAGAAAGAATGAGTATAGAGTGATCCTTCGCATGTGGTCACTGGAAAGATTTATATATATAGGGCAGCAACAAGAAGAGATTATTCAGATTCTAGATGTTAGTGCTCTGGCAAACGTATTGTATGCATAATTTAGTTGTGTCAATTGTATCTGTCCAGGACTGCAAGCAGGCATTAAGCTTTAGTGTGAAACTTTATTAATTTCATAAGACTCTCATATGGCTCTATAAATTTGGACAGGCAATTTGTGAAGTGTAGTTAAATTAATTGTGAATCGTAGCATTGTGTGCATAATTTTGGTGTTTGTTTGAATTTTCTTTTATTCGTTGATGTCATCGTTTCTCTAATATAAGTAGTTTATAATATAAAACCCGTCTGACTACCTAGATTGCTAGGGCTCACCAGTTCAAAACTTGTAAAAGCTATCTGTGAAATCCACGTAGGGTTCTCCTTCAGTATCTGAATGTTATTCTGGTTAGCAAGAGAATACTAGATAGGAAGAACGTGACACATGTAATTAACAATTTGTAATGTATCAATAATGACCAGGGTAGGGGGGTCTTCCAAATAGAACCCAAACATGGTGCAGCACTGAATATTATGTTTATATAAATATACATATTAAAAATATTCTGTAAATTTCAGTTTCACTTTTAGTTTTAAAGGCCATGATTAATAAAAATGACTTCTAATAAAAGCATTGTATGGAAATTTTTTAATGTTAAAGCTACTGATGCCAAAAAAGTTATCTGCAATTTATGTAATAATGAATTTTCAAGAGGAGGAAGTGATGAAAAAACATGTAACACCAGCAATTTAAGAAAGCATTTACAATGCAAACACAAAGATGAATTGGAAAAGGAAATAAAAGCCACAAAAGAAGCAGTGGAAAAATCATGGTTAAAGCGAAAAGGAGCTGATATAACAATGATAAAATCTTCAAAGATGTCAAAAGCTGGCAGTAGTTGCTCTTATAGCCCAAAAGACACCAGGTCTACTCAACTTACTTTAGAAGAAACTTTATCATTGAAAAAGATTTGGGACATCAATAGTTCACAGGCAATTTCAATCCACAATTCAGTAGCTGAAATGATAATTGTTGACTGTCAGCCATTTTCCATAGTTGAGGATGTAGGGTTCAACAAGCTTATGAAATGTCTAAAACCAAACTATGAACTGCCCAGCAGAAAATTCTTTAAGGAAAAAATGATTCCAACAATTTATAAGTCTGTGTAACACAAAGTGCAAACTCTTGTTGACAATGCTAACAACATCAGTTTCACTACTGATATATGGACAAATATAAGTAATCATTCATTTATCAGTATTACTGGGCACTGCTTAGATGAAAACTTTACATCTAGCACTGTAGTTCTTAGAGTAGTACCATTTGATGAATCGCATACTGCTGCAAACATATCCACTTTGTTGCTAGGTGTACAAAGTGATTATAATATTGCAAAGCGTAAAATTCATGTTATTGTTTCTGACAATGCTGCAAATATTACCAAAGGCATACACATTGCTGGGTGTCAAAATTTACCTTGTTTTTTACACACAATTCAGTTGGTGATTAAAGATTCCTTGCATGAGCAAAAAATTATAAGTGATGCTATAGCTCAATGTAGAAGCATTGTATCCCATTTCAGCCATTCATCCTTGGCATGTGCCAAATTAAAGGAACTTCAGGAACAACAAAATTCCTCAGCATTCATTAGTCCAGGACGTTGCCACGTGATGGAACAGCACGTTTTTAATGTTGCAACGAATAGTTGAACAAAAAAAAGCAATTGTATCATATGTATCTGATGCTCAAAACCTTTTATCTTTGGATGGAAACAAATGGAACTTGTTGAGCAAATTAGTTTCAGTTTCAAGAAAGTTTCATGAAGTCACAGTATCACTAAGCAGAAGACAATCCTTGATATCTGAAATCATACCACAAATCACTTTTTTGGAAGCTTTTATTATGAAAGTCCAGAAAAATTCAATTGCTGCACATGGTATTGGCACCACTTAGTCTAAATTGCAAGCTGCAATCATTCATAGATGTGGCAAATACTGTGACAACCGTGGCATAATTTTGGCAACATTTTTGGATCCAAGGTATAAGGAGCGATTTTTAAAGAATACATTTCAGTCCAGTTCAGTTGGAGTGTATACACATGAACATTTGCAACAACTTGTGCTTCAGACTTAACGAAACCCTGAAAGACAAAAATGAGACATCAACTAGTGGCAGTAACACACAAACAGAAGATGTGGCCATTGTTAATGAGACCAGTACCCTATTGAATCATAGCAGTGATTTAGACCAATTTGACTTTGACCAATGCTTTGCTGAAATGCAAAAAGAGCCCAATAATCACTGTGCCTTAAAGTCAAAAGAGTCTCTTATTGAATCCGAACTTCAGAAATATATTTTGGAACCATTGATTTCCAATGACAAAAATCCTCTGGAATGGTGGCAACAGCATCTGGTTTCTTATCCTTTATTAAGTGGTCTGGCCAATAAATTCTTATGTGCTCCACCATCTTCAATAGAAAGTGAAAGGCTTTTTAGTACTGGTGGAAACATTTTCACGCCATACAGAAATCAATTGCTTCCACAAACAGGGGAACAGCTGATGTTCTTAAACTACAACATCAGATTATTTGACTTTAAGTACAATTAAATCACTTGCTTAATATTCTGAAAGACCTTTCTTTATGTACTGATACTACACTTTTAAATCTTTTTTTTTGCTATGAATTGTACTTTACACACTTAATTTCGTTTTGACTTCCCAAAGTGTTTTTGCTGGAGAAGCTGCAATTCAATAATTCCTTTAGTCAACTTTTTTAGTTTTTATTTTGACTTTGATAAAAAATTTGTTTGATAAAAAGAGTATGCACTTGGTGAATGGTTTTGATTCTTTAAAGTATTGTATACATATTTTTTAGTTCTGACTTATCAAGTTGTTTTTTTTTTTTTTTGCTAAAAAAGCTGCAGTTTAGTAATATATACTTTTTAGTTTTGACTTGTGAGTGCTGTTTGTTTGATAACAGCTGCAATTGGCTAATACCTTTTTATTAATATGTTTTTAACTTACACTTGCTGAAGTGTTTTAATGACGTTGTCAAGTTTGTTTTTTTTCTTTGCTTACAGCATTATTACTTTCTCATTTTATTTTATTTTTTGTGTTTTTGAGGTACACCTATTTTTTTTAAATAATGATATTCAATCCATTGCTTTAGTATTTTACTATAAAAACTGTCTGCTTGATTTGTTCAACTTTCTTTTATAGATTTGCAATATTATTATTATGAATAATGATCGATAAATACCTAGAAAAAATTCAAATGCAATAACAAGCTGGATTTAGTAAATACATTCTTTGGTGCTGCTTACAAAAGTTTTTATTGATGGTGCTCAATAGATGAAAAAGTATCGGTGTATCGGCAGTATCAGTATCGGCTCTAAATGCTGGTATCAATAGTAGTATTGGTATCGGCTTAAAATGTGGTATCGGTACATCATTAATATTTAGTCATTTCTGTCTGTTTATTTTTTGTTAGTTTTTTAGGGTCTTGCAATTGGAAATGGGCTGCTAAACTCTAAGGAAAATGACAAATCATTGATTTTTTTTGCTTACTACCATGGATTATTTGGTCAAAGGTAAAGTTGTGAGTAATATTAACTGTGGTATCATATTTCCTCATCGTCATTTGATTTAAAATATTTATTCATGTATATAACTATCAAACAGAAATAAAAAAACAGTTTATTGAAACAGACTGTTTTGCCTATGAGGCTCATTAGAGACCCAATCGCTCTGACTACTAAAGTTATTGAGCACTCTTTTGAAGAGCACCAACAATTTGGAGTTATACTTGTATTGATTTATATATACATATTTATCAGAACACAAATATTTAAAAAAATAATTTCATTAAAATAATCCCAACAGACTGTTTCACCTATTAGGGAACACAACACCTGAAAAAATCAATGCTACTTACATTGAAAAATAAAATAAAAAATTTTTAAAGTTAAAATGAATGTTAAGCCTCAGATGAAAACTTGCATCCTACAAAAATAATGCCACAAGCAGGTTGTATTTAAAGAATTATTTTACTTAAGTTAGTGATTGATTATCATATAATTACTTTTGTTATGATAAATGAATAAAATGATAAAATCAATCAAAGTTCAATGAGCCAAATATTTAATAAAGAATTTAAAAACTAATATTTAATGAAGAATTTAAAAACTAAAACCAACTAACTTGTAGTGAAAATTTAATTTCAACCTATAAAGACTATGATCAGTTTCTTATTCAAGTTGAATCTATTCGAATTGAAAATTTGAAAAAATAAATTAACTAGTTTAATAAAGGCTTTAGCCTTTATTTACCTCATCTCACTTATGCTTCTTCAGGCTGGTTTCTTTTCTCACCTCCCACCCACATCACCTCTGTGGACAGGATGCATAGATACTCGTGTAGAGTAATTACAGGCTGTCTATCATCTATCTCCCTGCTTCACCTAGAAGTGCTTCCTCCACTACGCATCACCCTTACCCACCAATCTCTCTCTTTCTTTGAACAAGCCCTCAGACTACCTTCAACCTTTCCTCCAGCTTCTCTTGCAAATTCTAACCCCTGCACACATCTTAAGAAAGGATCATGGAGGTCCTTCTCTCGATCACATAACCTTACCCCTAACCTACAACTATCTCACAAACCCCTAATCCTTTGTCCTCCTAAACCTCCATGGTCTACCCCTTCTTCTTACACTATCTCACACCAACTCTCTTCTCCATGCTCTTGTAATGACCCTCCCCCCTTTGCAATGCCACAGCTACTTCCCACCTATCCTCCCTATTCCGCAGCAACACCACTGCCTGCACTGATAGTTTGGTTCCTGATGGGCTGGGGCAGGTTGGTGCAGGGATCCACATTAAGTGTACAAAGTGTCTCACTGCTACCTCCCTCTCCTTCTTGACTGGACTCTGGGCCACCAGGTACAGTACCAAGACCTATGCCATTCTTCATGCTCTTGAGTGGTGTATCTCTCACTCCAAGACATGTGCATTTGAATCTGCCACCTTGTTCTCTAACTCTCTATTTGTCTTGTCAACCCTCTCTGCTCCTTTACCTTACTTAACTCCCAAGTCCCTCTTTGACACTGAATCTCTCCTGGTCATTCTTCCCTCCCAGGCAATGACTTAGTAGACTATCTTGCTAAAGTTGGAGCCTCTCTTGCCCCTCCACAATATCAGTGCTTCTCTCACCACTTATTTCCTTCCAACAACTTTCCCTTTACACCAGTTGGAAATGCAGTATCCAATCTGGTTTCTTTCAGCATCAAATCTCTCCAGTGTCTTCAAAGGAGCTTACTCTCCCTCACTCCACTCACTATGCTCTCTCTCTCTCAGTTATGCTGCAATGAGCACAGCACTCTTTTTGACACATATCTTCACAGGGTTGATCGAGCTGAGACTCCTTCATGCAGCAACTGTGGTTCTGAATCACAGGACCTTTTTCATCTCATGCTAGACTGCCCTGTACTTGACTCTATGTGTCTGGCCCTCTCTGGCCACTCCCTCTCTATTCTGGACCTCAGGTCTTGTCTGTGGGGAGTTGCCTGATTGTTGAGACTCCATGGAGTTGATCTGGGCTCCCATCCCCAGGAATGGGTCAGGTAAACCTACCACCACCAAGACTTTGCCTGAATTCGTGTCTTGAATTTAAACATTCTGTATTTAATTGAAATTGTGCTTCTTTCAATAAAAAGAGTTTAAAGTTTTACTTGTTTGCCAAACCACTCATGCTACAGAAGCTTTGTAGAATGGGTACTCACAGCATTCTGTTGTGTCCTTTGGAAACACACCTTATGGCACTTTTCCCTGCTTGGTGGTCTTGGCAAGCAGTTTTAAATTTAAGTCATATTTCTATAAAATTAAAAAAACAAATATAAAAAATTTCAAGCGGACTGCCATACCTTGGAATCTCTGGAAGCAGTTTGGGGTAATTGCTTGCCCTATGTATTATTGCCTCCATCGCTTTCCTGCAAGTCAGGAGGATAAATATAGAGATAAAATAAAAATAAAAAAAAAAATGTTGTGGGAAATGTTTGGAAAACAAAATTTTTATAACTGATTTGTTGTATGGTGGATTAAACCAGATAATTTTCCTTTTTCTGTGGTTTTTTACTTTAGCTTTCAAGTGGCAAATTTTAGCTTTTTATTATACCCTTTAAAATTCAATCCTTTTTCATAGATCAGCTTAGCTTTTTCAAAATCTTCATGGTTGCAGGACTTTCTTGTAAGTCTTTTATCAATCATGTTGGTCATTTGTTTTTTATTGAAGGTTGGTGATTTGATTTGGAGTTACAGTAATCTCCCGCTTAAGTTTGCAACTTGAATCTGAACAGCCAGTGTGAACTTAGCTGGTAGGTGTGAATTTAACATTTATACCTAAGCGAATATTACGTAACATAGAACCTGTACAATTATCAGTTAAAGTGAAAACTCTCATCATTTAAGCTGGTATTTTTAGATTAATTGTTGCATTGGATTTAGATAAAAATTAATTTTAATCGGGCAAATTAATATTATTCACATAATAATGTCAAACAAGGTTAAGCGATTGAATTAGTCAAAAAGATAAGAAGTAATCTTCAAGTTGAATTAGCCAAATCTCCTAGTAAAAGAAGTATCACACAACAATACAGAGTGGGTGAAGCTACTATTAGAAAAGTCTGGTCGAAGCATGAAGATATTAGTAAGCATTCTGCTCTGATGTCTGAAGAAGCAAAAAAGAAAACATTCAGAGGGTCGATGGGTAGGTTTACAGAGATAGAAGATACGTTATTCCTGTGGATTGATAGCATGTGTCAAGCAAACCTGCCTGTTCCACCTTTCCTCGCCATTTTGAAAGCAAAGAAAATTGTTGAAGAACTATTAATATCATTTGTTTTTTTTATGACTTCAAAGCATTATGGCAGTGGTTCAGCTGATTTGAAAAATGCTGTGGAATACAACAGCTTCTTCTTCACAGTAAAGGAGTAGAAGTGGACAGATAAAGTCCTGATTTTGTTGCAGCTTTGGATAAGTTATATGCCATAATTGCAAAGTATGATCCCAAAAATGTATATGACATGAAGGAAAAAGGCTTATTTTTTTGGATGCAGCCCAAATACACCTTGCTTATTGAGGATGTTAACAGCACTAGAGGGAAGAAAAAAGCCAAAGGAAAAGTGTCACTTGTAGTTTGTGCAAATGCCACAGAAATACACAAAATCCCATGCACATTAATTGGAAAAGTCAAGTTTCTGGCTTGCATTAAGAATTGGAAATGGCCTGTCAGGCACATAAGTCAGAATAAAGCATGGATGGACGTCTCCACATGCTGGAAATGGTTTGAAGAATTGTTTTATCCTGAAGTAAGAAAGAGAACAGGATGCCTAGTTCTATTAATGGATAATTCTCCTGGTCATTTTCCAGCTTTTGAGAGAAATAACATCAAAGTGATATTTTTTCTACCCAACTGCACAAGCTAGAAACAGCCTTGCAATATGGGAATTATCGCAGCATTAAAAAAAGATATAAATATTTATATCTCAAAATTTTGGATTTTTATGAGCTGGATGAGAATTTAAGAGCAAGCAAAAAGACTCCCTAGAGGAGCAGCAGGTGTTGCTTATGATAACCCTGCTCATATGCTAGATGCAGGTCAATATATCAAGTTTGCTTGAGATACGATATCAGATGTGACGATAAAGAATGCATTTATCAAGGCTGAATTAGTAACTTTGAAAGGTGGAGCTCATGAAGAAGTATATATGATGGCTAATCTATTGTAAAGCTTGAAAGCATTAAATATTCCTATAGATGAAAGTATTCAGGATGAGTTTGTGCATGTTGATGACGAAAACAGTGAATAGTTTTCACATGAGATTTTGGATGACATCAATGATGTTTTGGAAAGTATACAAGCAACAAATGATAATGAAGATGAAAACGTTTACACTTTGGTCCAGTCTTGTGCACATAGTCCAGCACCAATAAGGAACAATGTTACTTTTTGTGGGTTTCAACACATATACAATAAAGTTCTTAAAGTTGAGGATCAGTTATTGTGCCGACATGCAAGCTTAAGCAGGAAATTACTATAATGAGCTGCGAAATTCCTTTGAGCTTTTTTAGCAAAAATTAAGCCAGGTTATTTTGGACGCAAAACGCAAAAGAGAACGAAACATGTATCAGCTGACAATTCATGACTTGTTTAAATCGTGAACATTTTTATGACTTGTCTGATTTACTGTAAATATCAATAAATTTTTGTAATAGTTGAATCTTGATTTTTTAAAAATTTTTTGCAAACTTAATCGGGATGCGAACAACGGGTGCGGACTTAATCGGGAGATTACTGTAATGTATAAGAGTGTGTCTCCCGGTTTTAGGTAGGGCCAAAATTTTTCCGTTTATAAGTTTAGTGTAATGTCCGGGAAATCTGCTTGAATGCGGTTCGCTTGGGTAGTAATTTTCAGGCTGTTTTCTTTAAAAACTTGAGTAATTTTTTTTTAATTGTTTCTACTATAGGTTCTGACACAATTAAGCCATGGTCTTTACACAATTCAATAGAATGTGTATCTGTTATGCAAGATAATACAACTGCATATTCAAAATGATAAGCCAACCAGCTTCCAGATCTTTGCTTCATCATAAGAACCTGGCAAAGTTAAACTTTGTCATTTCAATGTTACCTAATTAATCATATTCATGTAATTACCAGTATTTTTATTCGTTATTAAACCTCTATCAACACATTTACCTGTTCATTTTTCTGTGTAAATTTTCTATCATGGCATGGGCATCTATTATTTTTTCTCTTATAAAATTGCTTTTAAATAAAGTTTAGCCAGATACTAGATTTTATAATTTGTTTTATTATGATTAAATTAAAATATGGATGAAATCTTTAAGTTTTGATTGTTTGTGTGCAGCTTGAAAAACAGTTTATCTAAATCTTGCTGCGACAATGGCTGGGGCAGAGAGACTTGCGATTTTACAAAAGAAAATGCTGAATGTCAAAGTGGGGTGAGTTGTAATATGCCATAATCGTTTTCATTAACATCTTTATTTCATTTAATTCTTGTTTACAACAATTTTAACTTTGAAATGTACAAACTTTTAGCAAGGTTATGCATGTGTAATAAAAGTTTTGTGCTTATTTTAAAAGTAGCTTACTCAAGACCCAGCACATAATCCTTGAGTTTAAATTTGTTTCAGATATTGTTTGGCAAAAAGAGAAAAAACTAAGGTATTTTTTTACATGATTCCCAATTTTAACCCAATTTTAAATGTGATTTCAGTGCAAATCTGGAACCTGAATCAAAGCACTAAATGGTTCAAAGCGTTGCCTGACGGCATTTGTGATCTTCATATTTGGTGATGCTGTTGGGCTTCTAGAAAAAGCACTTTGAGTCACTTTTCATTGTTTAACGATTTTAAGAACCAGCCGTAAATTAAAGTCATATCACTTTTAAAATAACTTCATTAAAACAAATTTAAAAATTTTATGTAGAAGCATATCCAAAGCGATCAGCTTAGGCACTAGGGTTTGGGTCTTGAGATCCCAGATGGTTTTTAAGTTTTAGACAAACTTTCCTGGAAATCCCGGTTTGTTGTATTTGAGTTGAAAGTAATGATTAAAAGCAGAGGTGCTCAATATGTCAATCGATTGCGACCTATGACCAAAAGGGTTTGGATTGCAAGTGAAAACCTTTTTTTTAGTTCTCACGTGCCATTGTGGGAAGAAAATTGAGAAAGTGGTTACAGATTAAAAGCGAAGACTTTTTTGTTTTCACCTGCTATTTGGCCCAGATGGTAGGTGCTTTCTCACAGCCTGGGCCGTAAGTAAGTCTGTTTATTGATGCTAAAAATGACAGACCGAAACCAAACCTACCAAAATGGAAGGGTATCCACCCATTCGAATGTTCAGCGTGGGTCTGCTAATCGGCAAACGTCCTTTTTAGGACGGGGCAATGCCTGGATAAAACTTCCCTTTTCAGAGCACATTGCCAACAAGTTCCGAAGACCCACTATTCTTCAGCTAAACATCGAAGGCCTCAATGCAAGCAAGATGAACATTCTTCATCACCTCGCTATGCAGTCTGAGGCACTCTTCATCCGACTACAGGAGACCCACTGCACTGATGCACAGAAGTTGGTACTTCCAAACTACCAACTAGCTGGATCTTCTTTAAGCATTAAGCTTGGCCTTGCCACGTTTGTCCACGAGCGACTAAGATACACGTTTTTGGACCAATCTTCACCGATATCGGAGATCGAGTGGTTGTGTGTGGACGTTGATGGCTATAAAATAGTCAACGTCTACAAACCATCGCCAACGCGATTGCGATCGATTGCGATACCCAAAGAGTTATCTACCGATATCTCTGCTCTGTGTCCCTTACAAGATCCTCGAGAGGCTTATCTACGCCCGCGTTAAACCATTAATCGATTCACTGCTCCCTAAAAAGCAGGATGGGTTTCGACACGGGAAGTCAACCGTAGATCAAGTTGTTCTGCTAACCCAGAACATCGAGGATTCTTTTGAGGCTAAAAAGAAGGCTGGTGCCATATTTGTCGATCTGACAGCTGTTTATGACACTATCTGGCACCGTGGCCTTACCTGCAAGCTGCTGAGACTTCTTCCGGATAAGCACATGGTCAGAATGATTATGGAGCTTGTCCGAAACCGAAGTTTTACCCTTACTACCGGTGACAGCAAGCAAAGCAGGCTACGCCATCTTAAAAACGGGCTTCCAGAATAGTCGGTCTTGGCTCTTCTCCTATTTAACATCTATACGTACGATCTTCCTTCCATGATTTTCAGAAAGTTTGCATATGCTGATGATTTAGCATTGTTGCACTCTTCTGGAAACTGGAAAGATTTGGAGGGGAGTTTAAGCCAAGACATGTCTACACTTTTAGCGTATCTCCAGACTTGGAGATTGAAGCTCAGTTACACTAAGACGGTGACGGCAGCCTTTCACTTAAACAACCGAGAGGCCAAACGTGAGTTAAAAGTCTACACCAATAATAGACTTTTACCGTTCTGTCCAACCCCTACTTATCTTGGGGTAAAACTGGACAGATCGCTCACGTTTCGTCACCATCTAGTGGCATTGCGCAAAAAACTATCCTTGCGCGTCACACTGCTGAGGCAACTTGTGGGCTCGGGATGGGGTGCTGGTGCTAAAACACTTCGCATAGCCGCCTTATCTCTGGTCTACTCAACAGCTGAGTACTACACGCCAGTCTGGTGTCGCAGTGCTCACACTCACCTCATCGACAGTGTCTTAACGACGCCTTGCGCATAGTCACTGGATGCCTGCGTCCCACTCCAATGGACCACCTACCTGTACTCTCAGATATCCATCCATCTGAGCATCGCCAAACGGGAGCGACACTCTCCTTGGCTCACCGTGGATCTCTGGACCCTGATCATATCTTGTATTGTTTATGTGTCTTGTCATATCTTGTCTTTTAAGTGGGTCCTCAGATACTCGCCAAGAGAGACTAAGATCCAGACGCCCGTTTGTGTCAGCTGCGCGGAATCTTTTGGACAACCTTGCCAGACTTGGCATCCGCGCTTTTGAATGGACAAATCACAAATGGAAAACGGATTACTGTGAAAATGCTTCCAGGCTCTATGTTTTTGTGCCCGGGACCGGTGCCAGGCTTGTTGGGATGGGCTTATCCCGAGCAGCTTGGGTTAAGCTCAACCGCCTGCGGACCGGTATTGGGCGATTCTATTCGTCCATGCACAAATGGGTTGTCGCTCCTTCACCGAATTGCGAGTGTGGCGCCTCTGAACAAAACGCAGACCATGTTCTAATAGCGTGCCCTATACATCGAGCACCACATGGAGCACGAGGTCTGACGGTTTTGGATTACGAAACCCGATGCTGGCTTGATAACATCACTGCCAGCATTTGATTCAGGCAGTACAGCAGCCTGGAGTAGTAAATGATAAACCCTCGGCCCCAGTTCTGTTTGTGTCTGACCTGGAGTGGATACCTCTTCAAACGACGACTACGATCTGCTATTTGGGACAAAAATGGAAAAAATGGATACAGATTGAAGTGAAGACCTTTTTGTATTGGTCTTTAGTATATTTTTCAGAAAAAATTTAGTGACATTTTCCTATTCGCGTGATACTTCTTGCAATCCGGGGTTAAAAGTCCGGCAAATCATAAACCCCACTATGCACATGACAATTGCAATAATCAAATCTTTTTGACGTGTCCTGCAAGTCAAGCTGGTGAATACTTGATACAATGATCACCTTTATTTTCACTTTAATAGCATTGTTACTATACCATGAGTCGAAATTGTTTTTTAGTTGCATACTGCTGCTTTTACTGCAATTGCTAAAGCATTGATTTAAAATGATTATATTTGTGCTATTAAAAATATCATGGCTTTGCTGCAATTGTCTCGTGATCGTGAATGCGTACTTTTACGATCTGCATTCTTTGTTGTATTTTAACTACTCTGGTTACATCTCCACAACCGGCATTGATAAATAATTGATAGTTATCATAATTAACAATGTCGATGCTAGCTTGTGTCAATACATTATAATGTGTTGTCACACGTTAGCGGCTGCAGTTAAATAAATTTGCAGGTTGCCAAGGCTTTTTACTACGTTTACAACACCGGTTTGAATATTTATGCTTTGTACTTGGACTGTTATGGTGGCAATAGCAGTTCGTCTGAACGTTATCGTCATGATATGTCTTTGTTGTTCCGCAATTTAAATCATAAAATGAGGATGGAAATACTAAATACGAAGGTATGTTAAGTTTTAAGGTATTAGTTATTGTGTAAACTGCAAAGCACTTTGGATTTCTTTTGTCACGTGATATGTACGTATAGTCCTTTCTCATATGATGATTAGTTTGCGAATTATTTGGCACAATATGACTTTTCATTTCTAACAAAAAAAGGTATCAAAACGAAATTTTATCGATAAATAATTTTATTGAACTACTTCTAACTTATCTTTACAGTACAATTTCTCTTGTGTATTAATTAATATTAATTTTTATGCTATTTGTCCGAAGTTAACCTCTGGCGGAAAAGCAAACGATGTACCCCCTTGTGCCAACGTTACTGCCGCTACAAATTGGCTTAATAAACCCGATGTCCGAGCTGCTTTGCATATAAAAAGTGATCTCCCAGAGTGGTCTGTCTGCAGGTTTGTAAAAGTGTTTTCTTGTTATCTTCGATCATTAATAGCTATTGACGATTTAATGCCGCTTGCGGCACATTTGGGGACTTTTTTAAAATTCGCGGCACATTTGGGGACTTTTTTAAAATTCGCGGCACATTTGGGGACTTTTTTAAAATTCGCGGCACATTTGGACCAGATTTCTTGATTTTCGTTTCTAAAAAGTAGTTTTCTCTAAAACAAAGTCTTCACTTTGAATCTGCCTCAAATTTCTTGACTTTCGTTCCTAGAAAGCAGGTTTGCCATGTTGGCCTTTTCAAAGTCAAATCTGAGAAATTTGGCCTTGAGGTGTTTGGCATCCAAATGTAACGTTTGGTCTTTTGGACTTTTTTATATAACAAAATTTTATTCTTAAAAGTTAGCCTTTCTGTTTAAATATTGGAAGTTTGTAAGCAAATTGCTAGAATTTTCATTGTTGATTAAATCTTCAATCGTCATCACCTTAAATTTGGGACGTAAATAGAGATTTTGAACGGTGATAGAAAGTGATGACCCTTTTTTCAGTCTTCACCTTACATTTGGTCTGTTTGGAAAAGTAGTGTTCTCTTAAAAAAAGATCGCGGATCAATGAAGTAATGTTAATTTTTTTAAAATGTGCCACAGTTTTGCGGCACATTTGGAAATCTATCGCGGCACACAGGTTAAGAAACACTGATTTAAAGCTTTGGATTTAAATTATTCACAATAGCAGTGATGTTTTATACTATCATTAATATAATGCTTAAAATTGTTTTGAGAGTCTTTTGATTTTTCCAATCCCTTTTTTATTAGAACACATTTCCTCAAAGGTCTAATCGTAATCTGTTGTGGTTAGAAAATAAAATTCAGATTTCGTTTTTAAGTTTCATTAAGGTCCTCCTAAGGTTGATTATAAAGCTTTGTTGATTGTTGTACTTTTTGAGATAATACTTTTTAGAATTTAATAATTTCTGTTTAATATCGATATGCTATTAACGTGTTCTGTTTTTATTAAGATGGCAAACTTTTTTAAGTGTGTGATTTAAACCGCCCCTTTGTTAGAATGTAATAGATGTTATGTTTTAAAACTTTGTAATAACAATATTTTAGCGTAAATTTTTCGTTACGATGATGCTCAGTCAAAAAAGACTCTTAAATTAATTCTATAAAGTCATAGATGTTTTACGTTTTTTATACTTATTTTTGACCATTTTTTCTTGAAATTTCAGTACAGCTGTAAGTGATAGTTACAAAACTATCTATCAGAATATGACAGCTCAATTCAACGAGATTTTGAAACATCCCAACCTGCGTGTTCTGGTATACAACGGTGATACCGATATGGTTTGTAATTTCCTGGGTGATGAGTGGTTCGTTGACGATTTGAAACGACCAATCAAACAAGAGCGTGGTCCTTGGTATGTCGAAGGCCAAGTTGCTGGTTTTGCGAAGACGTTTGACAAAATTACATACACGACGATAAGGGTGAGTTGTTGAATAAGCTCTCGTTAAACGATTAAGGAACTCAATATTTTACAGGGTGCTGGCCACTTGGTACCCCAATGGGCTCCCAAATATGCCTATGTTATGTTTGACAAATTCATCAATAACAAGCCATTTACTGTTTAATTACAGTATATCCAACTGGATTAATATACGTGATCTTAACGAATCAATAATATGTCCTGTAATTGGGCTATATGTTTAATCGTTATTCTGTGTTTTTTTAAGATTAAGATTTTTTTGATCAGTGTTTCGATTGTATAGTATGTGCTTGATGACTTCAGTTCTATTTTCTGTTTATGCAATCCAATTTGATATAGCATTTTTCTTCAACAAATTGTGTTTTATATGAATGTTAATTATTATTTTGCTGAATCACTATATTTCTGTTGATTATTACTTTTATTTCATTAAAAAAAGTTGTCACATTAATCATTATTTTGTTGACATACTTCATTGTTTTAATAAAATTGGAAGATTTTTTAAATTGGAAAACCTTAAATAAAAATAAAAATGCATTGGATTGTTGGCGCCACCATATGTACAATTGCAAGATTTGATATAGTTCCAGCCGTGTTGCAAACTAAAATCAATCATTTCTGTATTAAGCAAGGTGGCTAACGATCAGAAAGCACCTGGTTCAACATTAGTTTGGTTTAGTTTCTTCAATTTCTGACTCGGAAACACTTGTTTACCGATTTGAATTATTTTCTTTTTTCTTTAGCTAAGACAGGGGTGGGCAAACTTTATTTAGCGAGGGCCACATTGTTCTGTCTGTAGCCAGCGAAGGGCCAGCTTCTACAAATTATGCTTTTATTATATAAAATATAATATATATTAATTATGTTTCAATTACATTCTATTAATAGACATGTATATATGGATTTTAAATCTGAAATAAAAAAAAATACAATTATAAAACAATGTGTTGTATTCAATGTTTAAATAATAAGACGTTCAAAAGTACAAGTATAAATGTTTATTAACATAATGTCTCTATCATTGCAGCACATTACACATATTTAGTGAGACATATGTAGCTGGTTACAGTTTTTAACAATCTTTTTAAATCTTGGCACAAAATTACTGCTTGATGTTCTCAAAATTGCATGTACATTTGAGTCAGTTAGCAAAGACCTGTTTTTAGCTTTATTGATTGTTAAGCATGAGAATGTTTGCTCGCAAATGTATGTTGAGCCAAATAATGATAACATTGTTGCAGCAAAATGTTTGAAATTTCTAAATTTTTCATCAGAAAGAGAACCGTAAAATTCTGCAAGTGACACTGTTCTAAATCTCTCTCGCAATGTGCCATCAGCTTGCAAGTCAATTAGTTCCAGCTGAACGTTTACAGGAACTGAATCAACTTCGGCTGTGAATGGAGTTGTCAGTAAATCAAATTTTGGCTCCATGTCTCTGAAGTCTGTAAATCTTCTTTCAAATTCTTGTCTCAGAGCATTGCACTGAGCCATGTACTTTTGAATACAGTTTTCTGGTACTTCTTCCTTTCCAAGCAGTGGGAAGTGACAAAATGATTTAGCTTCCATTTGTCTACAAAACAGAGACAATTTAGTTTGGAATGTTTTAACATGCATGTATAACTCATGGGCCAAAAGTCCTTTTCCTTGCAGTTTCATATTTAGCTCATTTAACATTTCCAAAATATCAACGGCAAACATAAAGTCATATTTCCACTCCTTAGATTCCATCTTTGTGACAAAATCACATGCAACCCCTTTAATGTCAAAAAACAAAGTATCTCACTTTTCAGATTCCACACCCTTTTCAATACTTTGCCGATGCTTAACCAGCGAACCTTGTTGTGATACAATACATCAATGTGTTCTGCTTCAACATCTTCAAGTAGAGCTTGGAATTGTCTATGGGAGAGTCCTCTTGCCCTAATCATGTTTACAGCATGTACAACTGGATCAACTACATGTTTGAGCTGTAATGTAGATTTACATAAACTTTCCTGATGAATGATACAATGGAAAGATAAAAGTGAGTGATCAGGGTGACTTTCCTTTATTCTGGTATCAATCAATTTTACAAGGCCTTTATTTTTCCCAGTTAAGGCTGGAGCTCCATCAGTTGTTATGCTCACCAACTTGTTCCACAACAGTCCGTTCCTTTCAATACAGTTTGTCACTGCATGGAATAAATCCTCACCAGTTGTTGTGTCTTTAAGTGATTCAACACTTAATAGCTCCTCAAATATATTGAAACTTCGATCTACTCCACGAATAAACACCAGTAACTGAGCCGTGTCCTTTACATCAGTACTTTCATCTAATGCTAAAGAATAGCACAAAAATCTATTGCTCGCTTCTTGCAGTTGCAGCAATAGATCCTCACTTAAATCAGTCAAACGGCGCACAACAGTTCTCCTTGATAAAGCCACACTCTCAAACTTGGATTTGGTTTCTGGGCACAAAATATTAACAACGTCAAGCATGCATTCCTTTATAAATTCACCATCTGAAAATGGCTTGTTATGCTTAATGATGTCGTATGACAGAACAAAACTGGCCTCTGTTGCAGCCTCACGTGCTGATGATTGCTTTACAAAAACATTCTGCTGTCTATTCAACCTTTCAGTCATATCAGTAGCTCTTTTTTTCCGATCATTTTCGGACAAATCATGGCCAAAGTTAGGATGCTTAGTCTGGTGATGTCTTAAATTATATTCTTTGAAAACTGCCACCGTTTCCTGACACAGCAAGCATACTGCTTTATTAGAAACGGATGTAAACATATACTTCCACGACCACTCATCCTTAAATATTCGACAGTCATGTTCAGTTTTACGTTTTTTAGCAGCACTCATGTTTGGGCTTATTATAGCCGTAATAACTAGTAGGCCTAAATAAGTAAAATCTAAAAAAGAAAAAGGATAGAATCGTTAGGGCTAGGGCTAGGCCTAAGCACACTAAGATAACTATGCGCTCGACTATCATCGTGTGCTAATTGAGTAGAAGCGACTTGTAAATAAGACAGTGATACTCGATCAGCGGAAAAAATCTAAAAGTGTGCTTTGTGTACGAGGGCGGGCCGCGGGCCACAGAAAACGTTCGGCGGGCCATAGTTTGCCCACCTCTGAGCTAAGATGTAGATGAATTAGGTTTTTTGCTCAAAAATTGAGTGTAAACGCAGTTAAGCTGTAAAATAAAATAATACGGTATTGTCTCAAAAGCTTCTTCTAAATACAATGTGATCAAGTTTTTATGATAACCATCTGATCAATGCATCACTTTTCCATTTTTGGTTTGCTAAGAATTAAGGTCGTAGTCTGCAATAAAATTTGATTTTTCGTCAGTGTTGTGGAGTTAAAAAAAAGCAAATCTTAGTTGGACATAATTATAGGCCTACAGTAGTTAATTTTTATTAATCGGTAGACTTTTTTTACGCAGCTTGCTAGCCTGTTGTTGAATGTGGCTGCTTGAGAAATTAAATATTTTTGTGGCCACGCAAAAGTACAGTAGGTCTAATTCACCAGTTCAGTGGTGGCCTTTGAAGGAAACCTGGTGCAAGAAAAATAGGGGGGCACTTATAAAATCTTTATGTTACCAAAATATAGTAATTTCTAAAAAAAAGTTTATTACTTTCAATCAATGCCCAAAATTTCCATTTTTTCCCAAAAGTATAGTTATCTCTAAAAAAAAGGTCCTCACTTTTAATCCCATAAATCTGCTGTAGTGGTCGCTAAAAAATGTTTACCACTTTCAATCAAGTATATTATCCTTGCTTTCGTACCAAAGTTAAGGAGCAGACAGGGGGGGGCACCGTCACGGTGCTACTATGAAGAAATATCGTAATATATTTTGTTAAGGAAGAAGCCACTTTTTAACATTTGTCAGGGGACCCAATGCGGCTGCTTCGTTTGCACCGTACTAAAGCTATCACTGATCTATACAATCATAAATTTTACGTAATTGGCGCAGTGGCATACACAAAAGCTTGTCAGGAACGGGTTTTGCAAGTCGAAAACACGATTAGTAAAAGTGGATCTGGTCATGGGCTGAAAACTTTTTCAAACATCGTACATTCCAAATTAGAGTAAGCATAAGTATGTTTTTTAGAGCGCCTTGCAGTTGCATGAATTTTTTGCCTAACCGTAAACACAACTATTAAATATCAATAAACTTATTACGAGTTTAGCTCACTGATATAATTGAATTAATTCAGCTCAAATCAAACTAAATTTTATTAATGGCTAATTGGCTAGCCTACAACCACAAAGCATTGCTTCAAAAGTACAGTATGAGAATAAATCACCTTGTATAGCTACATATTGAATTCTATTTGAAGAAGATGATAATCGCATTTGGATCAAGCAGACTATTGGGTTTTTTAATAAATTATATTTTCATTGCATTATAGTTTAATTCAGAAATATTCAGCTCCAACTGCTTATTGCAACTAAAACCAGTATATCTAGCTGATTATTTTCCTAGGCACTTGGCTTTGTAGAAAAGAATTTGTAATCTGTAGAAAAAAATAATTGTTGACGGAGGAATTTTAATAAAATGTAAGTTGATTCAAAATTATTAACTAATAACATAAACTGGTACGTTCTTTGTAGTTGCACCTTGGCACCTTGTTCCACTAAAATGATGACCGAAAAAAAGTTGTTGTCGACGTTGTATGATAGTATAGAAGGACTTACGCGCAAGTGCGACTTACAGCGCAACTTACGCTGCCGCCCATGACCGCGCGGTCGCGCACTATAACCTTTTTCAAAGAATCTTGCCGACTACCACGCCGCGCAGCATGCAATTCATGAAAAATTTACTTTTAAATTTTAAGTAAATAGTTTTTTGCATAAATGCGCATGCTATTGCTTGGGTAGCCAATTAGTTGCTTCCTCTTTATCTACCCAATGACAGAGAACAAATGCCAGGTGAGTAAACTACTACTACGTCGTCGTCGTCGTTTGGAAGGGGATCCGCTCCAGGTCAGACACAGACACAGACAAAACTCGGGGGCCGAGGGTTTATCCTTTTACTACCCCAGGCTGCTGTACTGCCCGGATCAAATGCTGGCAGTGATGTTATCAAGCCAGCATTGGGTTTCGTAATCCAAAACCGTCAGACCTCGTGCTCCATGTGATGCCCGATGTATGGGGCACGCTATTAGAACATGGTCTGCGGTTTGTTTAGAGGCGCCACACTCGCAATTCGGTGAAGGAGCGACAACCCATTTGTGCATGGACGAATAGAATCGCCCAACACCAGTTCTCAAGCGGTTGAGTTTAAACCAAGCTGCTCGGGGTAAGCCCATCCCAACAAGCCTGGCACCGGTCCCGGGCACAAAAACATAGAGCCTGGAAGCATTTTCACAGTAATCCGTTTTCCATTTGTGATTTGTCCATTCAAAAGCGCGGATGCCAAGTCTGGCAAGGTTGTCCAAAAGATTCCGCGCAGCTGACACAAACGGGCGTCTGGATCTTAGTCTCTCTTGGCGAGTATCTGAGGACTCACTTAAAAGACCATACAAGATATGATCAGGGTCCAGAGATCCACGGTGAGCCAAGGAGAGTGTCGCTCCCGTTTGGCGATGCTCAGATGGATGGATATCTGAGAGTATAGGTAGGTGATCCGTTGGAGTGGGACGCAGGCATCCAGTGACTATGCGCAAGGCGTCGTTAAGACACTGTCGATGAGGTGAGTGTGAGCACTGCGACACCAGACTGGCGTGCAGTACTCAACTGTTGAGTAGACCAGAGATAAGGCGGCTATGCGAAGTGTTTTAGCACCAGCACCCCATCCCGAGCCCACAAGTTGCCTCAGCAGTGTGACGCGCAAGGATAGTTTTTTGCGCAATGCCACTAGATGGTGACGAAACGTGAGCGATCTGTCCAGTTTTACCCCAAGATAAGTAGGGGTTGGACAGAACGGTAAAAGTCTATTATTGGTGTAGACTTTTAACTCACGTTTGGCCTCTCGGTTATTTAAGTGAAAGGCTGCCGTCACCGTCTTAGTGTAACTGAGCTTCAATCTCCAAGTCTGGAGATACGCTAAAAGTGTAGATATGTCTTGGCTTAAACTCCCCTCCAAATCTTTCCAGTTTCCAGAAGAGTGCAACAATGCTAAATCATCAGCATATGCAAACTTTCTGAAAATCATGGAAGGAAGATCGTACGTGTAGATGTTAAATAGGAGAAGAGCCAAGACCGACTATTCTGGAAGCCCGTTTTTAAGATGGCGTAGCCTGCTTTGCTTGCTGTCACCGGTAGTAAGGGTAAAACTTCGGTTTCGGACAAGCTCCATAATCATTCTGACCATGTGCTTATCCGGAAGAAGTCTCAGCAGCTTGCAGGTAAGGCCACGGTGCCAGACAGTGTCATAAACAGCTGTCAGATCGACAAATATGGCACCAGCCTTCTTTTTAGCCTCAAAAGAATCCTCGATGTTCTGGGTTAGCAGAACAACTTGATCTACGGTTGACTTCCCGTGTCGAAACCCATCCTGCTTTTTAGGGAGCAGTGAATCGATTAATGGTTTAACCTGGGCGTGGATAAGCCTCTCGAGGATCTTGTAAGGGACACAGAGCAGAGATATCGGTAGATAACTCTTTGGGTCCCCACGGGCTTCATTGGCTTTTGGATTGCGACTACAAGAGCTCTTCTCCAGATCTGTGCATTGGGTCTCCTATAGAAGGATGACGAGTGCCTCAACTGCAGAGCAAGGTAATGAAGAACGTTCATCTTGCTTGCAGTGAGATCTTCGATGTTTTGCTGAAGAATTGGTCTTCGGATCTTGTTGGCAATGTGCTCTGAAAAGGGCAGTTTTATCCAGGCATTGCCCCGTCAGGACGTTTGCCGATTAGCAGACCCTTACCAAACATCGGAGTGGGTGGATACCCTTCCATTTGCGCAGGTTTGTTTTCGGTCTGTCATGTTTCACACCAAGAACAGACTTACTTACGGCCCAGGCTGCGAGAAGGCACCTACCATCTTGAGTAAACTACTATCTTGAGTAGTCTCTTTCTAAAAGAATTGAATAAATGGCGCGTAAAGCAGCCCAAAAAATGATTTGAGCACTCTTGGCATCATTGGGCTTTGATTTTACTGTGGCTTAAAACCACAAATAAAAGATTAGCCAACTTTTTCAGCAAAACTTCACTGCACTAAAAAAATCCAAAAAGTCGAAAAGTATTGTCTGCAGTTATACATATACACATAGTTAGTGCCGTTGCCAATTTTTAAGCGCAAACGTCGAAACGGACTCCGAAACACTTCACTGATCTTTCTTGTTTTATTGTTGATCGAGAAAAATGTTCGGCGTCGTTTAAGACAAATTTTATAGCTATTAAACAACGACACAAATTTAAATCTGAAAATAAATAAAACAAATAAACAAGCTTTCGCTAATAAAATAAGTTAAGTAAGCTATTAGACGTCCAAAGTGGAATTAAACTGCAGAAAAGAAAGCCTGATGGGTTTGGTGCAAAATCAAACAATCAATTGTAATTTTGCGTGAAAAATAAAGCGCTCTAGGTAATTAAATCAAGAAATCAACAGACGATGATTAATTTAAAGCAGGGTGGTCCAATTTCTACACTCTTGTGGGCCACTTTTCGAAATTATTCGAGTTTGCGGGCCTCAACCGGCTAAAAACATCTATTTTTGTTCCAAAATCAGGGTGTTCTCTAAAAAAAAAAAAAAAGATCTTCACTTGGAATCGGTCTCCGAAATTCTTGTTTTCGTCCCAAAATCAGGGTGTTTTCTAAAAAAAAAAAAAAGGTCTTCACTTGAAATCGGTTTCTGGAATTCCTATTTTCGTCCCACAATCGTAGTGCCGCTGCTTGTGATCGACAAGGCTTGTGCAAAATTATTCCGCGGGCCCGTAGTTGGACCACGCTGGTTTAAAGTAAAGACAAAAGCGCCACATAACAAGAACGAATGGCAGTTACATTCCCCCCTTTAAGCACATAACAACACACATTGTGCTTAAAACAAGAACATAATTTGGTAGCGACAACAAATGACAAACTCAAATAACAAACATCACATTTCATTAGACACGATAAGACGCAGTTTTGTGACAGGTCGCAAAATAACGAAATGTTTAGTCCGCACCCGAACAGAGCGTACGAAACTGTAGAATCGTGATACATTTCTACAACGCGACCAATAAGCCAGTCCAGGGGTTGGGAACCTTTTTGGGTAAGGGAGCCATAAAGGCTACATATTTTTAAATGTATTTTTATGAGAGCCAACAATGTTCCTCTAATTTTTAGCTGTAGGGGAGACCGGGTCTGGTTGACACAAATTTCAAACTTTATAATCTAGCGAATAGTTGGTCGATTTTCAAAATTTTTTTTTGTTTTTTTCTGTAGTTAAAGTCTTCAGCTATAACTTTAGAGTATTTTTTTGGTTTTTCAGCAACAATAAACATGTTTTTGGACGGTTTTAAAACAGTCAATTAAAGTGTGACAACCTGGACAAATCTGTCCTGGTTGTCACAAGCATTGGGGTAAAATGTCACAGCTATTTGTGTGTCGACACTCACTCAGTTGCTTTTAAATTTTGCTATACGCCAAGATCAAACAAACAATTTATTGATAAAAAACAATACGAAAATATTATATACATGTCAGATGACAATTAGATAAGATCAGAGCTGCACTAGCTGTGTTTGAGGAAGGATAAGTAACCAAATAGGCATGCAATCTGCACATTTAGTTGCACAATAATGAAAAAATCAAATGTTTTTACGCTCTTCTTGAACAAGTTACACTGAGGCATTAATTTCTCTTTGGTTCTTCATCGGCATCACAGTTATGACACACATAACTTTGAGAAAAAGAAACGCATTTTTCATGTGCCCAATTTTTGCATGAGAAACACTGAACCCAAATCTCTTTTGACTTGCTATTGGAATAGGAGTCCATACATACCAGGCAATACCATTCTTGTTTAGCAAGGGCAGTTAGTTTTCTCTTCTCTTTTTGTCTTGTGGGTGAACTATTTTTATAAAACGAATTATACGAGGTCTGTTCAAAAAGTATCCGACTTTTTTGTATAAAGCACACAACACAATAAATTTTGCAAGTTTTATTCAATCTCCTTCAAAATATTCCCCTTGGTGGTTCACACACTTATCCCAGCGCTTCTGCCACTTCTCAAAACACTTCATAAACTCCTCCCCCGGAATGCTCTGAAGCTCCTCCGTCGCTTTTTTCATAATGTCTTCTCTTGACTGAAATCGCCTCCCTTTCAGAGTTGTTTTTAGCTTAGGGAACAGCCAGAAATCACACGGTGCTAAGTCGGGAGAGTAAGGAGCCTGTCTAATAAGTGGCATGCTGTTTTTGGCTAGAAAAGCTTGGACCACATGTGCAGAATGAGCGGGAGCATTGTCGTGGTGAAGCTGAAAATTCTTTGCTGCCCACATGTTTGGCCGCTTTCTTCGCACAGCATCACGAAGGCGACGTAGAATCTCCAGGTAGTACTCTTTGTTGATTGTTTGACCTTCTGGTGCGTATTCATGATGCACGATGCCACGGGAATCAAAAAAACAGGTCAGCATAACTTTCACATTGCTGCGGACTTGCCGAGCTTTTTTTGGGCGTGGTGATTCCGGATGCTTCCATTGTGATGATTGAAACTTGGTTTCTGGGTCATAACCATAAACCCAGGTCTCATCACCAGTGATGATTGTCTTGATAAATTCTGGGTCATGATTTGCAACATCCAGCATGTCCTCCGAAATTTCCTTCCGGAGTTCCTTCTGTTGCTCCGTCAGCAGCTTGGGGACAAATTTAGCCGACACTCTCCGCAGGTTCAAATCCTCAGTTAGGATTGAATGAACTGAGCCTGTGCTTATTCCCATTTCTGCAGCAATCTCTCGTACTGTTAAACGACGATCCTCCAACACTTTTTCACGAACCTGATCCATCGCCTCCTCGTTTCGGCTTGTGGATGGCCTTCCTGAGCGAGGATCACTTTCCACTGATGCACGGCCATCTTTAAAGCGTTTAAACCATTGCTTTATCTGAGTTGGGCTTAAGGCCTCATTTTCAAAAGCTTGTTGAATCTTTCGAATTGTTTCAACTTGAGTATCACCAAGTTTTTGACAAAACTTGATGCAATACCTCTGTTCGATGCGTTCTGTCATTGAAATGAAATTTTCTGAAAATCAAAAAACCGATGAACACGTACTACACGCCTGCACTAAATGCTTTACACAGAGAGATACGAATGACGAATCGGCCTGAAACGCTTCACGATTACGCGTGAAATGTGTGTGTGTGCAGCCACGCTTTGCACGGGCAGTTTGCTCATACCTTATTGGCGAGAGGGAAAAAGGTCGGATACTTTTTGAACAGACCTCGTATTGTACATTCTTAAGTAATCGCACCTTTTTGCTGGACTTTGCCTGGGCGATTGCTGTTTTAACTGGGGTGTCAGTCAGGATTTCTGACTTTCGTTTTCGCAACCTTTTTCTTTTGTTATTGCTGCGCGGTTGAGCTTTTGGAAATGGACGAACTTGAACTGGCGATATACTTTCTGATCTACTAAACAACGGACTGCTCAGCGCTTCCGATCCTTGCTTGGAAGGATTTACAGCTGCATCTGATGATGTAGAAGGTTGCTGTTCTATATTAGCAGCAGTGCTATTTGCAATCTCGTTATTTCCAAAGAGCTGATCTTTTAATAAGTTTTCCGGAGTCTTGTTGGAAGTCGTTCCTGCTTCTCCAGCTGCTGGCAATAAAATGTCATGATCAATTGCATATCTTGGCAAAAAGTCCGAGTCAGAAAATATTTGGCTGTTAAAGGAATATATCCCGATCGATTTAAAGCCTGCTTGAATATTTGATGGCGTTACAGCATTTGTATATGCAATTGCAACCAAAGCTGGCAAATCATAGATGGTCATTCCTTTACCGGGGTTTTTAAGATGCCACTCATCAGCCACTGTATTAAAATATTTTTTAAATGGTCCGTATATAGATCGATCCAACGGTTGCAAACGATGAGTACAGTGTGGCGGAAATGAAAGCATTACAATGCCATTTTCTTTAGCGAAGTCTAATCCTTTAATGCATATATGCGATTCGTGATTATCTAGTAAAAGAAGGCAAGGTTTTTCGTGGGTGCAGCGAACATGCTCAACAAAGTGCTTTAAAAAGTCCAAAAAGTGCTCTTCTGTCATCCATCCAGATGGATTTGCATCTCCTTTGCTTCCAGGTGGTGCTCCATTAAGGAAATGCCTTTGAAATTTTACTTGAGGGAAAATAAAGTAAGGAGGAATAGAATTTCCACTAGCTGATATAGTGCCTACTACAGTAATAAGTGTACCTCGCTCAGCCGATGTTATAGCGCCTATTTGTTTCGTTCCACGTCTTCCAATAATTCTATCAGGTTTACGTACAGTAGTTATGCCTGTTTCGTCTATGTTCCAAATTTCCAACGGCTGAAAGTTATGCCTATTTAAAACTAATTTCAAATTTTGGAAAAAAGAATTAACATTGTTTTTGTTAAAGCTACTTGCTCTAGCTAAACTTGTACTTTCTGGAGTGCGGAGTGACAATTGGTGGTGTCTTTTTAAAAAAGATGTAAGCCAATCAGGACCAGCTTGTTGTTTATCATACCAACTTTTTGGTATTTCTATACTGTTAGCTTTAGCAAATCTGTAAGCAAGTTTTCGGCATTCCTTTGGTTATAATCCAAAATAAATATTCGATGCTTTTAGAAGATATTCGACAATCATTATTTCTTGTGCATCTGTAAACACTTGCCTGTTTCTGGTGTACCCAACAGTTGTTATTGGAAATGAATCTTCTCCATTAATTTCTTCGTCAGAAAATTTTTTTCTATAACGTGAAAGTGTTTTGTAATTGATACCAAAACTCTCAGCAGTTTTTCGAATACTCTCTCCGGTACTTTTAATGTGTCGAACTGCTCTCAACATTTCATCAGGTTTAGCTATGCCTCGTTCACTTTTCCTTCTATAATTACGCGGCATTATTATAATTACTGTACATATATATAAACTTTCCTAAACAGTAAAATGAAAACATGATATTCTCACTGGAAAGTTAAAATATTTTTACAATTATCGGTTTTGTGCGTGTTAAATTTTGTAGTTACTCTTGGTTGGCCTATATCTCAAAAGCAAACCAGCAAGACCAATCATTTATTTTTGGAAAACACTTCATTTGATGTCTCAAATCTCCCAAGCGGTAAATTTGCTTTAACGTTTCTCAATGAAGCAAACACTATTTTAATAACAAAGACGCAAGAATTTAACAATTTTTTTTGCTGCCAACGTTAAAAAGTGGGGATTTCAAAGTAGGCTTACACTTATTGTAATAAATCGGTCTCTAATTTCTGCTTTTAATCTTTACATAAATAAATAAAACAGCTGTTAGGCATATTAGGCTTATATAAATTTAACATTTTAACATACCGTGATGAGCTACATTTTTAAAAACACACCAAAGCAAGGTAATTAAACAGTTTGTTTAGCATGGGGTTGGTTGTCACAATGTGACAACCTTTACTAATTTTTTTGTGACAACCTGTACAGACCTGCCATCTTGAATTCGACTAAACCTAATTCAAAAACTATACTATCAGCTAAATAAAGACTTGTTTTACAAAAGTGCCAATGCTTTTACACCTCCAACGACATATCAATGTTGATAATACGTCTATCCTAGTTGCTTCTATCCTTTTTTGATCAAAAAGAAAAAAATTTTGAATTTTTAGCAAAAAGTAGTATTTTAAACTTTATTCAAACTGTGCTTACTCAATCAAAGTCAAAGTACATCTGGCAAACAAAGAGGTAAAGACACGTTATTTAACATTAAAGTGATTATTGCACAAAGTTGCAAATACTCAAAAAACTGAATGTGACAACCAGGACAGAGGACAACCAGACCCGGTCTCCCCTATATGTGTCGGCAGAAATTTGTTCTTGACCAAACTTATTTTGATTTCTTTGTTTTCGGCTCAAAAACGTAGTGATGTCTAAAAAAAGAAGGACTTCACCTTGAATCTGACTCTGTTTTTTCGATTTTTGTCTTAAAACCGTAATAATCTCTTAAAAAAGGGTCTTCACTTTTGAAATCTTGTGTGCGCAGATCTTTTTCTTTTATGTACGATAATTTATGCTTGGCAACCAAAGAGCCATGTTATCAAAAGAGCCACATCTGGCTCGCGAGCCATAGGTTCCCGACCCCTGAGCCAGGCATTACGTGGCAGGCAAGAGTCAATAATTAAAACAATGTCTCGGATTGAAAGATTGGAATTTAATTTATTCCATTTTTGTCGTGCTTGCAACAAAGGTACGTATTCTGTTATTCAATGTGACCAAAATTCGTTGGTTAGGTATTGAATTTGACGCCAGTGTTTGCGTGAAAACAAATCATGTCGGCAAAAGGTACCAGGAGGCAATGCGCAAGGTGGCTTTAGTTGAAGAAAATGATTAGGGGTTAACGATTCTAAATCACTGGGGTTATCAGAACAGTAAGTGATGGGACGACTGTTTATGATATTTTCTACTTCACACATTAATGTATTGAGGGACTCGTCTGTTAAAACTTGTTCGTTACAAAGTCCTTTTAGTATTTTTCTGATTAACGTAATCAGTCTTTCCCAGACGCCACCAAAACGTGAGGCTTCAGGTGGGTTGAAAGACCAATCTATGCGTCTTTGCAATGAAAAATGGTAAATTTGCTCTCAATTCCAGTTTTCGAGGGCCTTTCTCAATTCGCGTTTTTAACCTACAAAATTTGTACCGTTATTAGATTTGATTTGAATAACTGGGGACGTTGTGCTAAAAAATGTCTGAGGGCTTGAATAAAAGATGAAGTGTCCAAATTAGAGGCTACCTCAATGTGAACTGTACGAATTGTTAAGCAGGTAAAAATAACACCGCACCTTTTAACTTTTGCTCGACTTCTTCACGTAAAAAAGGGACCAAAATAATCAGCACCTACTTAGGAAAAAAGTGTTTTAGTAGAATCTAATCTCTGTTTAGGCAAATTGGCCATTTTTTGTTCTAAACGGCGAGAGAATCTTTTACGGCAGTGTGTGCAATCTACCAAAACCTTTCTCACTGTCGAGTTGGTTCTGACGACCCAATACTTATTTCGCAATTCGGAAAGAACATGCTGCCGACCAACATGGCCAAGCTTGCGATGGATATCTCTAATTATAAGACTCGCCGCAGGGTGAATATTAGGAACTACTAACTTATAGGATGTTTCATTTCGTGAGGGAGTGGAACATGTTCAATGGGTTCACCCACTTTAAGCAAACCATCTTCTAGAAAGGGGTTTAGTTTGTACGAGGAGCTGGATCTCTTTAAGGGTTTGTCTTGTTTGAGACACAAAATCTCCTCTGGATAAGCGCATGCTTGCAGATGACGTAAATCAATTTTTCAGCTTCAAGAATATCTTGTTCATTTAGCGTAATAAATGGTCTCTTATTGAGCATCTCTCCCTTATTTAGGAAACGAAGAAATAATTTTTTAAAATAAATTGTTCTGGCATACATTCGTAACAATTTTTGCAGTTTGAATATTTGCTTACTAATTCATTTAAAATATGACTAGATGAAATGGAGGCCACGCAAGACTCACAATTTCTTTCTATTTTGGAATCGTTAGTAGCATCGTGTTTTGTTAAAACTGGTTGGTTGGGCCAAAACAACTTTGACTGCCATAAAAATTTCGGGCCAGATTGCAAGCGTTGTTGGTGAGCGGGCGCTTGTATTGTGAGACCACGTGACGCATCATCCGCTGGGTTTTCTTGAGTGGGTTCATAGCACCATTGTTCGGGCTGAGACAAATCTCGAATAAGTTGCATCTATTAGCAAAAAATGTATGAAAAACAGAAGATTCTTTGTTGATATGTCTCAGCACAAAAACACTGTCCGTCCAAAATACAGATGGTTCGAGCGGCAAGGAAAATTAAGTTCTGCGCGGAGTTTTTCATCTAAACGCACAGCAATGGTAGCCACGTACAGTTCGAGTCTCGGAGTCGTCAAAGTCTTCATCAAGTTTATTGTGTATAGAAAAAGAAACAATTTTAAAATTGGTTGAAAATATATTGTTTTAACTTATTGGTTTAAATATCAGATTTTGTTTTGATTAAATTGAAGAAAGATCGTTAATTACTTATGCGCTTGAAGTTTTACATCATATAATTAATTGTATCAGTTTTTTATACGCCAGCGTCAGTCTATGTCATTCGACCTTTATATACTGTGCATATCCAATATCTGTGTTTTTGTTGAAACTTTATTCAAATTTCAATTTTTGACCAATTTTAACAAAATAAAAAGAGGTTGCTGAAATGAAATCAACTAATAAAATTCTAATTACCACAAAAAATAACACAATCATTTTTAAGTGTTTAATATTGAACTTAACGAAAACGCACCAACAGAGGTTATTTGACCTGTTTTTATTCAAGCAGATGACACATCAAATGTAGCAGAGTTAAAAGATCCCTGCTCCAGCTTTTTTCTCATATTTTTGCTTGCAACAAGAACAAGCAGTGAAAAATATTTTACAACACTACGCACCGGTATTAAATTTTAGCATAAATGACTTAATTGGTCGCAACGATGCTTTATTTTTTATTCTAATGTCAAAATTCTTAAGTTACTATAAATTGAATAATTCTGAAAGAAAAAATGTCGGTGTCATAAGTTATAACCAAATCAATATTAAAATCCAAAATTACTCACGGCAGAAATTCATTTCGATTTTTTTAATTAGGCCTGTTATAACATTTTGAAATAATTATATAAAAATACAATGTGACACTTAAAATTTCAATTTTTTATTGGAATGAATTGTATTTCTTTTTATTGTATGAAAAGTTCATTTCCAAAATTGTTTAAAAAGTCCAGTGAAATTTGAAAACATTCGTTGTTGCTAAGATCGAAGCATTTTAATAATGAAATCAGATTTTGCTGAAATAGAGTTTCTTCTTCTGAGAACTGCAGTAACCTCCCTAAGAGGATTCCAACTGTGAAAAAATTTTACTTTTAATCATACTGTACAATCAATCAAACCGCCGAAGTCGTTAACTTTCTGAAACCGATCTCTCCTTTTCAGCCAATTTACGAAAGTGGACTATCTTTCAAAAACTCGCTTTTTTAATCCAAAATAATATTTTATTACAACATTTAAGTATTCATATCGAAAGAGTATGAATTTCTTTTTCTATACAAACTTGAATGACACTTTTTGCGCTACTAATTGTCGAAATATAAGCAAACAAAGAGAGAGAGAGAGAGAGAGAGAGAGAGAGAGAGAGGGAGAGAAAGAGAGAGAGATCTGTTTATATGCATCAAACCCTTTCAATAAATTACCGCTTAAAACACAAAAAAACAATGATTTTATATTTTAAAATTAAACAAACTGATAATAAGCCATATATATCAAATCAAAGAGCACTATTAAGATGTGACGCAGGGGTAGGAAGGGACAAAAGAGCGCGGGCACTTTCCGCCTTGCCTTCCTTCCCAGTTGTACAAGTTTTCTAAAAAGCCCCGTCTGAATAGAGTTAAAGGTACACAAATCGTGCATCACAAGAAAGTATATAGCATGAGCATTTTATAGTTGCATCTCGATGTAATCTCCCGCTTTCCGAACCGCCTTTTCCACCTTTTAATGTGTGCACATATTCCTTCATTGTAAAATTCTACAGGCTGCATTTTTAACCACTTCCTAATAGCAGTTTTGACCTCTTCATCACTGGAGAAATGTCGTCCAGTTTTTTGGGGCACGGTGTTAAAAGATTAAGACCTCTTATTCTAAAGTATCACGAAATTAAGCTTAATGGCATGCGATTTGATTATGATAACAATCACTCTTTATATTTGGTGAATTGCTTTGTGTCTTGTTTTAATTTTTAGAATATCGAGGTTCAGCTTTAAATTATTTTATTTATTTTGCTTTGTTCGTCCGTCAAAGTCGCACGCCACGAACGTATACACATTTGCTGCACCTGGTGACACACCTAAAGAGAGTCACTGAGAGAAACCGGCCCAGAAGCCGGAGATAGAGACTTCGAGAAACGTAGAAAGATTTGAATATCGTGGAAAATTCCACGTTATTAGACTTAAATATAAATTAAAAAAAAAATTATTTCTGAAAAAAGTTTCAAAAACCT
This sequence comes from Diplosoma virens, assembly GCA_963680785.1. Lineage (NCBI taxonomy): Eukaryota > Metazoa > Chordata > Ascidiacea > Aplousobranchia > Didemnidae > Diplosoma > Diplosoma virens. Next base: position 8,118,459 of record OY796890.1, on the reverse strand, counting down.
GAGAACTTTTGGAGAGAGAGCTTTGTTTTTTTTAAAAACACTCGTAGTTAAAGACCTTAAAAGACCCCTGCTATTTGTTTTTAAAAAAATTTTTTAAAGAATTTTTTTAAGAATCTAAGCTGGTTTTATGAATTTTTTTATTACATAAAAAACAAAAGATTACTAGATTACTTTTTAATACTCGCAATAGTAATTGAGTAATCGCAACAAATCTTGCTTGTCGTGCTGAGATTCTAGCATGGAGCATATGATTTCAACTATTGTTTTTTAAGAAATCTCAACAATGCAACAGTTGAATCATATGTTTCGCGCTAAAATCTAAGCACTACAAGCCAGATTCGTTGCAAATCATGTCATTACTCGGGGTCCAAAAATTATTTGTTTCAGTTTGAAAATTTTGATGTTGCAAAAACAACTTAAAGTTTTCTGAAACTAAAACGTATCATGTGTTTGCTTGGCCTAAAAAAAGTTACTTGACGTCAACATGACAAATTTTGATGTTAAAAAATGACTTTTGTTTCCTCAAAGTGCAACCAGCCGTGGCATGACTCGGTTTAATAGCGTGTTATATCTTTAGCTCAATATTAAGAATTTCGTTGTTGTAAAAAGAACTTCTTGAAAAAGCAAAAAAGCCATGTCATTACTGTTTTATGAACAAAAATCGCTTATATTGATGTTTGTATCTGTGCATGCAGCAGAAGGAAGAAAAATATTTCAAAAGCAGTTTTAGTAAGCTAGTAAGCCCTATATTTTTCCTAGTTTTTAGCCTACATTCAAAATTATTGCCATTGCCTACACATTATTTTAAAAGTTTTTAATTTTTGGGTCTGGGACTTTTAAAGCGGCTTCTCGTTCCGCGATGTGTCCAGAGCACCTGGACTGTCTCTTGTCTATTACACAAGGTTATCGTAGGTCCGAAATTTCTGTTGTTTTTCCCAGTCAATAATTTAAATACAAAATCTGGATGGCGGCAAAACTGTTCTTGTCGACGCTTTTCTGAAACAACATGAACAAAAAGAGACTTGTAGAAAAATCTTTAAATTTTCGTTCCCATTGCATGCTTCGAAGATCTTTGAAACCTTGATCATTTGAAAACCGAGGTGGTGTGAAAAAAAGTTAAAACCATATGTACGAAGGCTGGATTTTGTTGACAAGGAACGAGTTGATGAAATTGGGTGTGGAATGAAGTGAAGACTTTTTTAGAGTTCAATACTTTTTAGGGACAAAAATCAAAAAAATCGGAGACAGATTGAAAGTGAAGATTTTTTTTGGTCTTCACCTATAATTTGGAAACGATTTCGTGAAATTGGGTGTGGAATAAAGTGAAGACTAGACATATTGGGCCACAACAATGCAATTCAAGTTCTTTGGGACATAGCATTAAAAAGATTAAAAACCACTCATCTAAATCAAACCTCAAAAAAAGTTCAGCTGATTTAGATAAAAAACAAAAACAAAAATAAAAATTATAACATTTTGTCTGAAAGGAGACATTGTTTTATTATAAACAATGTTTTTCGGTTTGTTCAAATAGTAGCATCGAGATAATAGCGAGTGCAAGTAACGAAATAATCTGCGCTGTAAACAACTGCAACGATCAAGACGTGTATTTCCGTCGTACGCACTGAGAGAGCGTCCGGCTGTGACGGATATACACGTCATGCGCACTTGACGAGTTAACATCACTTTTAACAACAAACAACAATATCTTATTTATTCCAAAAAATATATATTCAAAACAAAAATTGTAACACAAAAAAACTTAGATTTACAGTGAATATTGTTTTGTAATGGCATGCAATTTATCGAGAAGTACTTTCTCTTTGCTTCTATTTTTCCTCCACAAAAATACGTCATTGTATGAAGCAATACAGCATGTCTTGGGTAACAGTCTCCAGTGCGGTGGTGTTTCTTTGTTAAATACCTGTCTTGCACGAAAGTTAAACTGGAGATTGTTACCCAAGATATGCTGCAGCATGTGTAGGAGGAGCCAGAGTACGGACTTCACATGTGCCGCGTTACAGGCAGTGCGCATATTGAACATTTGCAAAGCCTTTTATGGAATTCACGTGCCTTTAAATTTCATATTCAAATTTACAGGAATACATTTTGCTTAGCTCAACATTAACCCTGTTTAATTTAATTTGATTGGGCTGTGTAGTTTCTGTAATATTTACATTTCAAATGATGTCAAATTTTTTGAAACACTCTGTATATTGCTATTGTAGACCCCCAGCTCACGTTTGGCCTCTTGCTTATTTACATGAAAAGCAGGTCACCGTCTTAACGTCACTGAGCATCAACCTCAAAGTCTGGAGATGCCTTGAAAGTGCAATAATGTCTTAACTTAAAGTTCCTATTTGTTTTAGTTTTCAGAAACGTGTAACAACGCAAGAGCGTCTGCATTAGCAATTTTTGTGAAGTCCTAAGGCAGGTTGTACGTATAAATGTTTAAAAAAAGGAAGGGAAGATCGATCCCTGATGAATGCACTATTTTACACGTCGAAGCCTGCTTTGTTTGTTGTAACCAGTAGTAGTTGTGTAACTTTCCTTTCGAACAAGCTCCATAATCTTTGTAACCATATGCTTATCGGGCATAATAGTTTTTAATTGTTTCTTGTAAAGTAGGCTAACCGATAAACTTCGTTTTTTTTGTAAAACAAAAAACAACAATTTTTTTAACATCGTATTAATTTGTTTGTTGTTTCTTGCAAAGTATTCGCTTATTGATAAGTTTATGCCGTTTGAAGAAACGAAATGTATTTTTGTAACTTATTCGCCCAACCGTGCCTGGCTATTTTCATCTTGTAAAGCATTCGCCCAGCTCTTACTTTTTGTAAAGAATTTGTCAATTTTTAACACTATCGAGAATGAAAACTTAAAAGCGAGTTTATAACATTATTATTGATAAATTTTTAATTAAAAAAAAATAGTATTATTTTATTTAGCCCAACTATAGTTTTTAATTGTTTCTTGTAACGTAGGCTAAACGATAAACTTTGTTTTTTTCAAAAACAAAAATATAACAGTATTTTTAGCATCATATTAATTTATTTGTTGTTTCTTGCAAAGTATTCGCTTATTGATAAGTTTACGTCGTTTGAAAAAAACGAAATCTACACTGTATTCCTTGTAAATTATTCGCCCAACCGTGCGTGGCTATCTTCATCTTGTAAAGCATTCGCCTAGCGCTTACTTCTTGTAAAGAATTGGTCAAGTTTTAACACAATGGAGAATGAAATTTCAAAAGCGAGTTTATAAAATTATTATTGATAAATTTTTAAATTAAAAAAAAGTATTATTTTATTTAGCCCAACTATAGTTTTTAATTGTTTCTTGTAACGTAGGCTAAGCGATAAACTTTGTTTTTTTCAAAAACAAAAATATAATGGTATTTCTAGCATCATATTAATTTGTTTGTTGTTTTTTGCAAGATATTCGCTTATTGATAAGATTATGTTGTTTTAAAGAAACGAAATCTATTCCTTGTAAATTGTTCGCCCTACTGCGGTTATTTTCGTCTTGTAAAGCATTCGCCCAGCTCTTACTTCTTGTAAAAATTCGCCAATTTTTAACACCATCGAGAATGAAACCTTAAAGCGAGTTTACGTGTATAACATTATTATTGATAAATTTTTAATTAAAAAAAAAAAAATATTAGCCTATTTTATTTAGCCTAACTATAATTTTTAATTGTTTCTTGTAACGTAGGCTAAGCAATATTTATTTTATTTTTATTTATTTATTTAAATCAGACTCCCTGTCCATAACAGAAAAAACAAAACAAAAACAAAAACAGCAAAAACTACACAAAATGAGATACACACACGAAAACGCAACACTTTAAAAAATATAAATAAAAAATAAAAAATAAAAAAAATTTTACCAAAAATTTATTGTAAATAAACTAATGTGTTGTAGTATTTATAATATGCTGAATTAATAAAACATTCCGAGGTCATTAAAGAAAAAATTAATTTATTATTAGAATCGTAACAACGATAAACGAAGGAGCACAGTGGCGTACGCAGAAATTTGTAAAGGAGGGGGTTTTGGAGCCGAAAATGTGATTGCTCTCAGTAGTCCTGGCAATGGGTAAAAACTTCCAAAATTAGGCCTACATTCAAAAATAAAGTGTTTTGGTTTTAAGAATATCTTGCAGTAGCATGAATTTCTTTTTACCAAACCGTAAAACTAACTATTGAAAAGGTATGTGCGAGTAATTCAATCATGACAAGAAACTTTTTAAATTAAAAGCAACTCGTGTAAATGATGAGAACAATAGGTGGAAAATCAAACGAACAAAAAAATAACCTTACTTAACAAATATTTAAAATTTTTTTAAAGGCTTATATTCAAACGCCTGTTTTTTTCACTTAATCTATTAATTACATCATCAGGGCAAGGCACGCGTGTGGCTCCTATAAATGTTTAGTAATGCAGATCCATTCATTCGAGTGGTACCACTTGTGTTTCGTAAGCACGTTTTTAGTCTGCGTAATGTGGAAAGCTTTACAATTGTTCACTAGTACATGTTATCACTGGAAGAGTTAACAAAATGGTCATCAATGTAAATATGTTCGGAACAGCATCGGAAGTGCATTCCTTGATGCTGCTCAACGCATCAGTTGGTCTTTCTGCTGCGTTCAACCGAAAAAGTTTCCTGTAACATAATATCAGTACAGGCACTAATTCTCCCCAGGATTTCGTTAAATCATTTTCGTAAAATTTTTCCAAAACTTGAATACTTTTAATTTGTTGAGGAGTTGGTGCACTAGTTTGATCAGCAGAAATTAAACACTGAAATTCACCAATAATCGATTTGTGGGCTGAAAATCCTGCTTTGAGAGTGACAATAAAGTTATCAAGAAATAGAATAAAAATCCCTAGTCTAAAATGTTCTTCATCTGTTACAGCAGCAATATTGCATCGATTGGTCTGTCTTCAAGAGGGCATGGTATTTTCAAAATAAAATCTTTCGCTTTGGCCGTTTCTTACGCAAAAATATAGAGCTGGGGAAATTCATATTCGGTTTTTTCTCTAAGACACTTCAACTCATTTGCAATATCCTGTGCAATGTTGACGGCCTCAAGAAGGTTTATGGACTTTTTTTGCTTAACTTTACACAAAACAACACTGTATCCAAAAACGTATTTTAAAACTAAGAGAGCAATGCAAAATTCACTTTGCGTAATTGTCGATAGCAACTGCAGAGCTCGTGATGAGGTTTCTCTGTCTGGCCATGCTGAAATTTCTGCCAAAGCTTCTACAACGGTAAATTGTAAATTTGAAAAAGTACTAACACTCTCGTGTCGATCGACCCATCTGATAGCACAACTTTGAACAAGTTTTTAAGCTTTTGTTGTTGACAAAATCGTGTTGATGGACTTGCGCAAAATGTTTTGAAGTTTTGGAGCATTAAAAAATTGTGAACTAAAGCTATTGTTCCCATGCAGTTTATTTCCATTCCCATGCTTAACTTTCAATATTTTACAAGTTTGAAAGTCTTCTTCACAGTGGCAATGTACAGTACATGAGCTAACTTTGAAGCAATTTAAACGATAGCAAAAATTGATGCGCAAGCAGTAATTAAGTTTAAAAATTGCGGTAAACAATAGAAACCAAAATCCTATTATTAAAGCCTATTTATTACAATGTACTGTATATATGACTAAACAACATTCTTCAAGGGGGGGGTTTTGACCCCTGAAACCCCCCCCTTGCGTACGCCTATGAAGGAGCAGGACATTTTTCTTCGAATTGCATCAAATGTTGTAATGTTATTCAACACCTGATGTTCACGGGCACTTACATACCTAGGCAATCTATGTGAAAATCGAAAAGAATTATTTTATGAATTATTAAGAATCCATGTAAAAATCGAAAATAAACTTTGTTTTTATCATAAACAAAAAATAACAATTTTTTTTAGCATCATATTAATTTGTTTGTTGTTTTTTGCAAAGTATTCGCTTATTGATAAGATTACGTCATTTGAAAGAAATGAAATTTATTTCTTGTAAATTATTCGCCCAAGCGCAGTTATTTTCATCTTGTAAAGCAGCGTGGTCCAACTACCGGCTCGCGGGGCGCATGCGATGGAATTTGTGCGGACCGCGGAACAATTTTGCACAAGTCTTGTCGATCACAAGCAGCGGCAACCATGGCGAGCTGATGGAAGAGGGTCTAGGGTTGAGACCAATTCCAAGTGAAGACCTTTTTTTTTGGAGAACGCTATGCGTTTGGGACGAAAATAGGTGTTTTTAGCCGGCTGAGGCCCGCAAACTCAAATAATTTTGAAAAGTTTCCCACAAGAGTGCAGAAGTTAAACCACCCAGTTGCAAAGCATTTGCCAAGCTCTAAAATTTTACTTCTTGTAAAGAGCAACATAGAAACAGGGGGAGAAAGAGTGAGAAAGAAAAGAACAGAGACAGAGTGTACGAGAGAGAGAGAGAAGAGAGTTTAAAACGAGAGAATTCAAAAATTAGAAAAAAAAGTTTTATCAGGATTCCAAGGTATTGCTGTTGAAATTTAATAGAGGTATGAATAGAATTTAGAACTGCTTGCCAAGACCACCAAGCATGGAAAAGTGCTGTAAAGTGTCTTTCCCAAGGATGCAACAGAATGGTGGAAGTAAGTTTTGAGCCAAGACCATGTTGATCACAATCCCAGACCTTACACCAGTTGTTTACGACAAAATAAACAAAAAATTAATTATGAGAGAATGTTGAACTAAATTACATACTTTAAGGTAACTTTGGATTGCAAAGGGTTGAAAGTCTAAGAAAGCCTTTTTTCTCTTCATTACTGGTTCTCGTTGTGACCTCATTTCTATAAAATTGCAAGGAAGAGGTAGAAACATGAATGTAAAGCATTAATTTTTTTTTCATTTAAACTGAAATCTTTGTTACCTGTAAAATTTTAAAAAGTTTGTTAAACTTTTTTAAAAATAGCTGATAGCACTTGCTTTTTGTTGTTGAATGATGATTATTTTAAAAAATAGTAATAATTTTGTTTTTGTTCTTGAATTTTAAGATTCATTTGTGCTGGAAATTTGATTCTGTTAAACATGAAAGTCTTGTATTTTTTGATTTTTACTTCATTAAAATTGGTTTGCTGTGCACCTTCAGAAGATTTAATTACCAGTCTTCCTGGACTTTCTTATTTGCCATCATCATACAAGCAATATTCTGGATATTTAACTGCTAGTTCAACCAAACATTTTCATTATTGGTGAGTAGCATTTAAAATTTTTGCAATCAAAGTGTACTATATGCAATTATGTTTCAACATCATTTGCCTAGATATTTTATTTATATTAGTTTTTTAAATGTCCAAATTTTTGGTGTAACTGATTTAAATTGATTTGCAACAGTTATTTTGTCCATAACCATACATTAATGTAACAGCACAAATATTTAAAATGAGATTTTGAACTTTTTGCTTAATATGCTTTTTTATAGTAAATCATATATAATCATGGTTAAAGCATTGTTGTGTTCACAAATTCATTTCAGGTTTGTTGAATCACAAAATGATCCTGCAAGTGATCCTGTTGTACTTTGGTTAAATGGTGGACCTGGTTGTAGTTCTTTAGATGGCTTGATATCTGAAAATGGACCATTACATGTATGTTTTTGACATTTAGTTTAGGACAGTGTTTGTGTAAAGAATTAAAACCTTTTGTTTTAGCATGGTGTGCAGCATGATCAACAGTTTTATTCCAATAAGCTGTTTCTAGAAAAAATGATTTGATTAGTTTGAAACTGTTAATCAAATCATTTTATACAATCAAGTCATTTTCAAAGACTTTTATACAGATACATTTAAGTATGATAAATAGAGCATGTCTGGAAAGCTCTTTACAAAATACTTGTTAACTTTGACTAAAAAAACATAAGACGTACTTGTGAAATGATTTTTATGTCAAGGCAACTGCTGTAAAAAATTAAAATTGCTGTATTGATGGCAAATAAAATTTATATGGTGGCAGTTCTATTTTATATGTTTTTTTACAACAGAACAGAATAATGCAAGTAAGACATTCATTCTGTTTTAAAAAAAAAAACATGGCGCTTTTTTACTTACAATATTTCTAATTTCTTTCATTTTCACTTTCCTGTTATTTCAAACTTTTCTCTTAAATAAAATAACTGAAGCTGATTGGAGTACAGTGATCAGCTTTGCTCAGAAGTCGCTGTAAGCAATTTTTTTGGTGAAACTGATGCAAAATCCCCTAAAACCAAAGCAAGATGATTTGGCGGGAGACAATTTGGCAGGGCAAATTTGTTGGCAAGCCAATTTGGCAGGAAAATAAATAAAAGTGATTTACCTTCACTAGTGTTGAAGTGACAGCAAAAAAGTTCAAGTCATGTCACAAAGGCAATTGAAAAAGCAGTTGTAAATGTTCAGCTGATAAGAGCGAAAATTTTAATTTCTCCTTTCGGCTTTTCCCTTCAGTCAGGGGTGGCCACAGTGTATCATCATCCTCCAAACCTTTTTGTCTTCAACATCTGTCTCCTTTGGACCAACTTCCCCCATATCTTCTTTTACTACATCTAAAAATCTTCTCTTTGGTCTCTCCTCATGACATGTCCATACCACCTCAGCCTGCCCTCCCTCATTTTCATTCCTAACCATTCTACCTTAATGGTACTCCTGATGTACTCATTTCTGATCTTGTCTTTTCTCATCACTCCCATAGCAAACCTCAACATTTTCATCTTTGTGACTTCCATCTCTTCCACTTGTTTCTTTGTGACTACCACTGTCTCAAGTCCATACACCACTGCTGGTCTTACCACTGAACTGTACACTTTTCCTTTTACTCTAGCCTCTTGTAGCAGAGTACTCTAGCCTCTTGTTGCAGAGTAGTCTCTTTTCCATCTGTTCCATCTTGCCTGTACTCTCTTTTTTACCTCCCTCTCACAACCACCACTTTCTTGCACCGTTGATCCCAAATACTTAAATTCCTTTACTCTTGGCACTTTTGTATTCTCCACCTTCACTGTTTGGTTGTCATTCCTGCCATTTATGCACAGATATTTGGTCTTTGACCTACTTACTTTTATCCTTCCTCTTTCCAATGCATACCTCCAGAATTCTAATCTCTGCTCCACTTCTTTCCTGGTCTCTTTGCAAATCACCCTATCATCAGCAAACAGCATCTTCCATGATGGTTCTCTTTTTACTTCATCCATTAGCCTGTCCATTATCACTGCAAACAGGAATGGACTTAACGCTGATCCCTGGTGTAGTCCAGCCTTAACCTTGAAACTTTCTGTAGTTCCAACTGCACACACCACTGTTACGCTTCCCTCATACATATCCTGTACTAGTTGTACATACTTTTACACTATTCCTGATTTTCTCACACAGTACCACAGCTCTTCCTGCGGAACCCTGTCGTAAGCTTTCTCTAGGTTCACAAATACACAATATAGCTCTATTTGACCTTCCCTGTACTTTTCCATCAACATTCTTAAAGCAAACATGGCATCGGTGGTTCCCTTTCCTGGCATAAATCCATATTGCTGTTTGTTAATCTCCACTCTATCCCTTAACCTGGTTTCAATAATTCTTTCCCCTATCTTCATTGTGTGGCTCGTTAGCTTTATTCCTCTGTTGTTTCCACAGCACTTTGTTTTTATAGATTGGGATAAGCACACTCCTTCTCCATTCTTCTGGAATCTGTTCACCCATTAATAGTCTGTTGAACAGTCTGGTCAAAAACTCTATGCCCATCTTTCCCATTCACTTCCAAACTTCTTATGGCAACTCATTTGGCCCAGCAGCTTTACCTTTTTTCATCCTTCTTAGAGCGTTCTTTACTTCTTCTCTACTGACACAATTTACCTCTTTGTTAACCACTTCTGCTTCCTCTGTCCTAGGGTCTCTGTTATTTTCCTTGTTCATCAGTTTCTTAAAGTACTCCTTCCATCTCTTCAACACTGCCTCCGAATTTACCATAACATTACCGTTTTCATCCTTTATAACCCTCATGTGCTGTACATCTTTCCCTGCTCTGTCTCTCTGCCTAGCCAATCTGTACAACTCCTTTTCACCTTCTTTTGTTTCCAATCTAGCATACAAATCATCCTATGCGCGTCCCTTCCCTATTGCAACTGCCTTTTTTGCCTTACTCTTCTTTTCTTTGTATATCTTTTTAGTATTTTCATTTCTTATTGTCCCATCCTTTCTTTGCCTCTTTTCTTTTATGCTCTCCTGAACTTCCTCATTCCACCACCATGTCTCCCTGTCTCCTTTTTGTTTCCCAAATGTCACTCCCAGTACAGTTTCAGCTGTTTTTCTTAGCATTTCTGGTGTTTTGTCCCACTCATCAGGTAACCCATCCTTGCCTCCCAGAATCCTGGTCACCTCTTGTCTAAACGCTTCTTGACAGCTTGTCTTCTTCAGTTTCCACCATCGTATCTTTGGCTTTACTTCTTTGCTTTTTTTCTTTTTCACCATGAGAGCCATTTTGCATACCACCATACGGTGCTGCTTTGCAACACACTCATTCAATATTACCTTACAATTGCACGTTTCCTTCAAGTTCCTCCTTCTGCACATCACATAATCTACTTGGGTACTTTTTCCTCCACTCTTATATGTCACCCTGTGTTCATCTGCTTGAAATAAGTATAGACAATCACCAAATCCATCCTTTTCCCAAAATCCACAACCATTGATCCTTCCTTATTTCTTGTTCCAGCACCGTACCTCCCCATTATTTCCTCATCCTCTATGTTTCCTTCACCCACATGTCCATTAAGGTCTGCGCCAAGAACTATCCTCTCTTCTTTTGATATACTTTCTATCAACCCATCCAGGTATTCCCAAAAATCATTTTTATCCTCCATGCTGTTGTTAATCTGTGGAGCATATGTGCTTACTATATTTAGGATGGACCCTTTTACCTCCAGCTTCATGGCTATTAGTCTGTCTGACACTTTCAACCAGCTCCTCCCTCACCACTATCCCTATCCCATTTTTTCTTCCATCAGCTCCGTTGTAAAATAGTTAGCGAATTAGCGAAAATTTTAATTTAAAGTTGTTAAATGCGTTAAATTTAGGGATGTTTCTAACCGAATATTTATCTATTTGAATTTACAATAGCTTAATTTCGAATATTTAAATTAAAAAAGGTACTTGAATAGTTAAATTTTCGAATCACGGTCGTTTAACATATATCTTTTACGAAAAAGTGCAATAATGTAGCTTACTACAAAGAGGACAGATTTGAAGTTTTACGGGCGTACGAAGTTATGACGTCATAATAAGCATTTTACTATATCTAAACAAATCTATTCTGGTTGGCAGGCATAAACAGTTTTAACTATTTTTTTTTTTTAGTTCTAACAGTTTGTTTCGTCTATAAGGCTCGTCAGAAAGCAATCAAAAAAATTTATAAACAAATACAAAAAGTAAAGCTTAACAAAGCGATAAAACGTCGGCAAAAGAACTTAAAACAAAAAGAAAATTACGGCAGTGATTATAAAGTTAAAGCGGTTACAATTTGTTTAAATTAAATCTTAATGTGTAAAATTTTTTTTCGTTGCTTACGCTATTGTTTCCAAATTTAAATTTATATGGCTAATATAATGATTCTAGCATTGTGGGTACAGATAAACGGCGAAATTCGGCGGTATAAATGCGTTTTTAATCTTTTCATAATATAACTGAACAAAATTATTGTTGTGCGAATTTGAAGTCGCCATGCTTATTTATTACCTACGTGCTGACCATAAACGCCATCATTTCCGATGTCACAAAATTCACGCGCCTGCGAAAACTTAGAACAATTTCGTTGCATTAATCGCAGCTGTGCAATTAACGACTTCTGAAAAACACTGAATGCCGGTATGAAAAAATGTTTAACAATACAACGGGAACAAGTCGAAATAAAAGATAGAAAAATTCAATCAGGTTTGTACAATAGAATAATTTATACAATAAAATAATAGAACGCATAAAAATCTTTAATTTTTTTAAAAGCATTTTTAGGGCGCTCTGTTTGTTCCAATAAATTCGTTTGTTATTTGGAAACTTTACCGTAAGCAAAGGAAAAAAACTTTACACATTGAAATTTAATCAAACACGATTTGTAACCGCCGTATATACTATTCTGTAAGCTTTGCTATTTGGCTTGATCTAATCTTCTGTCTTGATTCTTGACAATTTTAATCACTGCTGTAATTGCCGTAATTTTTTTTTGTTTTAAATTCTTTTGCCGACGTTTTATCGCTTTGTTAAGCTTTACTTCTTGTATTTGTTTATCAAATCTTGATTGCTTTCTGACGAGCCCTGTAGATGAAACAAACTGTTAGAACTAAAAAAAAAAAAAATAGTTAAAATAAAACTGTTTATGCGTGCCAACCAGAATAGATTTTTTCAGATATAGTAAAATGCTTATTATGACGTCATAACTTCGTACGCCCGTAAAACTTCAAATCTGTCCTCTTTGTAGTAAGCTACATTATTGCACTTTTTCGTAAAAGATATATGTTAAACGACCGTGATTCGAAAATTTAACTATTCAAGTACCTTTTTTAATTTAAATATTCGAAATTAAGCTATTGTAAATTCAAATAGATAAATATTCGGCTAGAAACATCCCTAAATTTAACGCATTTAACAACTTTAAATTAAAATTTTCGCTCTTATCAGCTGAACATTTACAATTGCCTTTTCAATTGCCTTTGTGACATAACAAAACTTTTTTGCTGTCGCTTCAACTCTAGTGAAGATAAATCATTTATATAAATTTTCCCGCCAAATTGGCTCGCCGACAAATTTGCACTGCCGTATTGTCTCCCGCCAAATTGTCGCGTACCCCCTAAAACACCAGAATGGAATAAAAAAGAAACCAAGAGAAAAAGATCTCTTCAAGAAGCAGTAGTTAACCCAGGGGGATCCAGGTTAGTTTTACAATACAAGATGTGATCAGAAAGTGATTTTTTTTTGGTGAAACTAACCTGGAATCCCCTACGACCCCAAAATGAAATAAAAAAGAAACCAAAAGAAAAAGATCTCTTCAAGAAGCGATAGTAACCACAGAGGAATTCAGGTTACTTTCACAATGTAAGATGGTTGCAATTAAATACAAGGAAGATTGAATATGAGAGAGAAGTAAAAACTGGAGAAATAGAAACATTGAGAAGTATAAAAGTGCCAAAAACAGTTTATAGTTTTTTTCTCTGTAAGTAGACTTAGAAACAGCTATAAATTGTCATGATATTATTTAATACAAATAAAAAACTTGTCTAAAGTGCAATATCTTGTCATCTCCAAAAGTAGGTCAGGATTATTTCTTGAAAGTTTTCCAAAGTTTACTGCCTCACATGTTGTCTTGTGAATCACATAGATAAATAGACATGATAATGATTAAATGTTATCTTATTTTAGGTCAATAATGATGGAGAAACTTTATATGAGAATTCTTTTAGTTGGAACAAGATTGCCAATGTCATTTATTTGGAATCTCCTGCTGGAGTAGGATATTCATATGATGATAATGATGATATTAAGACTGATGATGATAAGGTGCATTGCCTTTTCTGCTTTATTTATTTTGAGTGTAATTTTGCCATGTTTTTTTGTTTTTAAATTTTTAAAAAGCAGTATTTTTTCTACCCAGCTACTGTTGTCAAACAGTTTAGAAATATTTTTTAATTTTGGTTATTTTTAAGTTTAGTTAAAGTTAGTTAAAGATAAATTTTTAATTTGCAAAGATTATTGTCTTTCAATCAATTAATACTGCTCTATATTTAAATGCTAGTTTTCCTTATTTTTACTAAGATTATTTAAAAGTTAAAGTTATTTTTATGAAAAAGCGACAAAAGTTTATTTGTCCAATGTTGGATTGACCTTAACTTCAAAAAACTATGGAACAAACATTTGGAAAAGCATTAATAACCAGCTTTTTTGAAAAAGATGAAATATAGAATAAAATCCTTTTTTTTTTAAATAGAGTTGAGACTAAAGTAGCTTTATCAAAATACCTTGCTGTTTTTAAATCATGATTTTTTTCATATACTATATACTTTAAGATCTTTTTACTACAATTACTCGCACAAACGTTATATTAATTTGCAAATATTTTAGGTTTCAATATTGAATTACAATGCTGTTGTTGACTTCTTCAAAAAGTTTCCTGAGTTTCAAAAGAATCCATTTTTTGTGATTGGTGAGAGTTATGGAGGAATATATGTTCCTACTTTAAGTTTAAGAATCATTGAAGGTGGAGCAAACATCAACTTTCAGGTATGCTTTAACAATATTTATATTTAGTCATTTCTGTCTGTTCATTTTTTGTTAGTTTTTTAGGGTCTTGGAATTGGAAATGGGCTGCTAAACTCTAAGCAAAATAACAAATCATTGATTTTTTTTGCTTACTACCACGGGTTATTTGGTCAAAGGTAAAGTTGTGAGTAATATTAACTGTGGTATCATATTTTCTCATTATCGTCATCTGATTTAAAATATTTATTCATGTACATAACTATCAAAACAGAAATAAAAAAAACGGTTTATTGAAACAGACTGTTTTGCCTATGAGGCTCATTAGAGACCCAATCGCTCTGACTACTAAAGTTATTGAGCACTCTTTTGAAGAGCACCAACAATTTGGAGTTATACTTATATTGATTTATACATATTTATCAGAACACAAATATTTAAAAAAACATTTTATTAAAATAATCCCAACAGACTGTTTTTTGCCTGTCAGGGAACACAACACCTAAAAAAACAATACCATTTATGTTCAAAAATAAAAAAAAAAATTGTAAAAGTTAAAATGAATGTTAAGCCTCAGATGAAAACTGGCATCCTACAAAAATACCGCTATAAGCAAGTTGTATTTAAACAATTATTTTACTTTTAATTAGTGATTGATTATCGTATAATTACTTTTGTTATGATAAATGAATAAAACAATAAAATCAGTCAAAGTTATATTTAATGAAGAATTTAAAAACTAAAACCAATTAACTCGTAGTGAAAAATCGATTTCAACCTATAAAGACTATCATCAGTTTCTTATTCAAATAGAATCTATTTGAATTGAGAATTTGAAAAATTGCATCAAATAGAATTTATTTGATTAAGAAACTGATGATGACCTTTATAAGTTGAAATCGATTTATCATTACGAGTTAGTTGTCTTTAGTTGTTCTAAATTCTTCATTGGATATTTGGCTCGTTGAACTTTGACTGATTTTATTAATTAATTTATTTATTGTAATTTGACCACTTAAATAAAATCGTCCATTTGACTGCTGAAAAGGGTAACATCTTAACATGTTTTGTTACAATATTAATAGAAAACATGCTATAATGTTATACGTAGGTATAGTCTTAAACTTGGCCAAGCTGCAGAAAAGATTAAAATATTTGAAGAATTATGAGGATTTAGAATTAATTAAAACAAGCCGCTTAAAGATGAGAAACACCAGACTCGAGTTTCGCTCTTGTTGGAGCTTGACAAGTTCACGAGCTCTAACAAGAGCGAAACTGTCACTGACGAGCTCTAACAAGAGCGAAACTCGAGTCTGATGCTTCTCATCTTTAAGCGGCTTGTTTTAAAAAGATTAAAACGTCGAAAGGTTTATGAATCATTACTTAACAGAAAGTGATATTAACTAGTAGTGAGTAAATTAACTAGTAGTGAGTAACTAACGAGACCAAAAAGAGAAAAATGAATAGATGCCATAGTAGAACATGTAGACAGAAAAACAGACAGACAGGCAAACAGTAAATGTGTTGATAGCGGTTTAATAACAAATAAAAATACTGGTAATTACATGAATATAATTAAATAGCATTGAAAGTACGAAGTTTAAATATGCTGCTGTAATGACTTTTTGCGATTAATTCTGAGCGTTTATTGAGTAAACCGTTTTTGGTTCCGCTTCGAAGATTTTTAGTTTTTCCGATAAGCATAAATTACAAATAGTAGAGCTGCACTGGTATGGGGTGGATTGATTGATTATGTCCCATGTTATTTGGGGAGTTTTTCCAGCATCTTTAGTGATCAGAATAGTTTTCGATAATTCATGGCTTTTCTTTTTCAGTTATCTTGAAATGAATTGCTGTGGTTGTTAAAGCATGTTTTGAAACTTGTTTCAATTTTAGCATTTTATTATATCCATTAAAAATTAATCCGTTTTTGTAGATCGGCATAGCTTTTCCAAAATCTTCACGGTTGCAGGACTTTCTTGTAAGTCTTTTATTAATCATGTTGGTCATTTGTTTTTTTATTGAAGGTCGGTAATTTGATTTGGAGTTGATGTATAAGAGTGTGTCTCCCGGTTTTAGGTAGGGCCAAAATTTTTCCGTTTATAAGTTTTAGTGTAATGTCCAGGAAATCTGCTTGAATGAGGTTTCCTTTGGTAGTAATTTTGAGGCTGTTTTCTTTAAAAACTTCAGTAATTTTTTTAATTGTTTCTACTATAGGTTCTGACACAATTAAGCCATGGTCTCTACACAATTCAATAGAATGTGTATCTGTTATGCAAGATAATACAATTGTATATTCAAAATGATAAGCCAACCAGCTTCCAGATCTTTGCTTCATCATAAGAACCTGGCAAAGTTAAACTTTGTCATTTCAATGTTACCTAATTAATCATATTCATGTAATTACCAGTATTTTTATTCGTTATTAAACCACTATCAACACATTTACCTGTTCATTTTTCTGTGTAAATTTTCTATCATGGCATTGGCATCTATTATTTTTTCTCTTATAAAATTGCTTTTAAATAAAGTTTAGCCAGATACTAGATTTTATAATTTGTTTTAGTATGATTAAATTAAAATATGGATGAAATCTTTAAGTTTTGATTGTTTGTGTGCAGCTTGAAAAACAGTTTATCTAAATCTTGCTGCAACAATGGTTGGGACAGAGAGACTTGCGATTTTACAAAAGAAAATGCTGAATGTCAAAGTGGGGTGAGTTGTAATATGCCATAATCGTTTTCATTAACATCTGTATTTCATTTAATTCTTGTTTACAACAATTTTAACTTTGAAATGTAAAGTTTTAGCAAGGTTATGCATGTGTAATAAAAGTTTTGTGCTTATTTTAAAAGTAGCTTACTCAAGACCCAGCACATAATCCTTGAGTTTAAAATTGTTTTAGATATTGTTTGGCAAAAAGAGAAAAAATTAAGGTTTTTTACATGATTTTTTTAGTAAAACCCAATTTTAAATGTGATTTCAGTGCAAATCTGGAACCTGAATTAAAGCACTAAATCAGTGGTTTTCAACCTGGGGTACGCAAGAAAATTTCAAGGGGTACTTGGATGGCAGTCGAGTTTTTATGTATGGCTGTTTTTTACTGTAATATTCTATACTAAAATGCATGTCGATTGAAAACTCGGCTTAAATTTTGCCAGATCTTGTGTTGCTGTTACGCAACAATGTGGAGCCCACAGCTTTGCCAGATAAGCTATGCGAGTATATTTTGAGTAGCACAAAACGAATCTAAAACTTATTAGTTAGGTGTCAAGGTAGACATGGCAAAATTTTTTTTTGAAGAAAAAATGAAATAGGGATGAAGTTAACTTAATTGATTAATTTTTTACGACAATTATTGACTTACTGACATACTGTACTATACAGAACAAAAAACGCAAAGAAAAAAAAGGATGGAATAAATTAAATTTTAATTTTTTATTTTAAAACTAAAGCCTAATCAGCTGGTAGTTTATTACTTTATTTGAGGTAGAATTGTTTTTGTAATGTTTATTTTTGCTTTAAGTTTGTAAATGCATTTACTTTCTAAAAAATCTAACTCATTAAAACATGTTGAGGTGTTTTTTCTAGTTATTAAACCAAAATTGTTGTTTAAAGTTTAGTTATGTCTTCACTAGCGAAAGAAAGAAAGTATTATGTAAACTAGATCCGGTATGAATTCAATGCCGTTAACAAAAATGAGCGTCAATTTCCACAGTGTGTTTTATGCTGTAAGGTTTTGTCCGTTGGGTGCATGAAGCCTATCTTTCTCAAACGCCATCTAAACAGATGTCATCCAATTCATAAAAGTAAAGGTACAGCTTTTTCAAGCAAAAAGAAGATGAATTAAAGCGAGCACGCCTTGATCGTTCAGAGTATATCAGTTGACAAATGAAGCTGGGTTGCGTGCGTCTTACATGGTATCACTGAGAATTGCACAAGAAAAAACCTCACAACATAGCAGAGAAATTAATCATCCCTTGCTGTAAAGATATAATTCGATGTGTTGGTGGATGTGATGCTGAGAAGGTTGAAGGTTGTATTAATACCCCACTCAAACGATACAGTTCATCGACGAATAGTAGTTATGTCTGATGATGTCAAACAACAAGTGATTGCGGAATTAAAGAAGGCACCTTTTGGAAAATTTGCTATCCAACTTGATGAGTCGACTTATGTAACTGCTTGTGCTCAACTTCTTGTGTTTGTACAATACTTCAGTGGCGAAGATTTCTTGTTCTGTCATACCTTAGATTCCACAACAAGAGGCGAAGACATTTTTATTAAGGTCTCAAATTTTTTTGAGAGATACGGATTGTCCTGGAATAATGTATGTGCATGCACAACTGACGGAGCACCATCAATGCTTGGCCGTCGATCAGGGTTTCGAGGAAATGTAGCAGAGATGAATTCTAAAACAATGCATTTTTATTGCATGCTTCAACGATATGCTCTGGCATGTAAAACTCTACCTCCTGGGTTGAGATTAGTACTTGATGATGTTGTGCATATGATAAATACCATCAAATTAAGTTCCCTAAACACACGGTTATTTTCCCTACTGTGCCAGGAATTAGGAAGTGAACATGAAGCGTTACTGTTTCACACTGAAGTTCGCTGGTTGTCTCGGGGAAATGTGATAAGAAGAGTAGAATCACTAAAAGAGGAGCTTTCTGAATTTTTCAAACGTGTTAACAAGACAAGGTCACCGGAGTTTGTTCAGAAACTGTCAGATAGCCAGTGGCTTCAAAAGCTGGCCTACCTTTCCGATATATTCTCGGGGCTTAATTTATTGAACTTGTCTCTCCAAGGCCATTTTCATACAGTGATTGATTACATGGACAAACTGAGGACATTTAACATGAAGCTCAATCTATGGGAAAAAAAGGTCAAAGATGGAAACCTGAGCATGTTTGAAAACCTTGATGAGGAACTTAATAAAACTAAAACTAAAATTATTGGAAATCTAGAAGTAACGCCACTTGTGCAAGCCCACCTAGCTTCTCTGCGAAAGGAGTTGCGTTCTTACTTCCATGAATTGAGTGAAATAGAATCAAAACTGATTCGAAACCCATTCGTTGTGAATATGCAATCTCTTCCAGGTAGCATTCAAAAAGAATTCTTAAATTTAGTGAATGACTCATTTGCAAAAGATGCATTTGAAACGCTCACCCTTACCAAGTTTTGGATAAAGATGAGTGTGACTTACCCTGTTGTATCTGATATTGTTCTGAACTCTTTGCTTATGTTCCACAGTACTTACCTGTATGAACAAGGATTTTCGACACTGTTAAACATGAAAAATAAACATCGATCACGGGTTAATGTGAAGCATAACTTACGCGTGTCCCTGTCTAATACCGCTCCTCGAATTGAGAAATTTATTTGCAACAAACAGGCATAGCCTTCACACTAATAATTAATCAGTAGCCTACAAAGTGTTTGAAATGAATACTTTTGTTTATATTCTTTGTAATACTATATTAAAAATGTTAATTAAACTGGTAGTGAAAATATACTCACTTAATTTGGTTTCAGCTTATCGGGGATACACGTTGATTGTTTTTATGACTCAGGGGTACTTAACGGCAAAAACGTTCAGAACCACTGCACTAAATGGTTCAAAGCGTCGTTTGGCGGCATTTGCGATGTCATATTTGGTCTTCATACTGTTGGGCTTTTAGAAAAAACACTTTGAATCACTTTATTTAACGATTTTAAGAACCAGCCGTGAAATAAAGTCATATCACTTTTAAAATAATGTCAGTAAAATAAATTTAAAAATTATATGTAGAGGCATATTTAAGCGATCAGGTTAGGCACTAGAGTTTGGGTCTTGAGATCCCAGATGGTTTTTAAGTTTCGGATAAACTTTCTTGGAAATCTCGGTGTATTGCATCTGAGTTGAAAGTAATGATTAATTGCATTTGAATTGAAAGTAATGATTAAAAGCAGGGGTGCTCAATATGTCGATCAATCGACGACCTATGACCAAAAGGGTTTGGATTGCAAGTAAAGACCTTTTTTTTAGTTCTCACCTGCCATTGTGGGACGAAAATTGAGAAAGCGGCTACGGATTAAAAGTGAAGACATATTTTGTCTTCACCTGCTATTTGGGACAAAAATGGAAAAATTGGATACAGATTGAAGTAAAGACTTTTTTTATTGGTTTTTACTATATTTTTCAGAAAAAATTTTGTGACATTTTCCTATTCGCGTGATACTTCTTGCAATCCGGGGATTTTTAAGTCATAAGAAAAAGTCCGGCAAATCACAAACCCCACTATGCACATGACGATTGCAATAATCAAATCTTTTTGACGTGTCCTGCAAGTCAAGCTGGTGAATACTTGATACAATGATCACCTTTATTTTCACTTTAATAGCATTGTTACTATACCATGAGTCGAAATTGTTTTTTAGTTGCATACTGCTGCTTTTACTGCAATTGCCAAAGCATTGATTTAAAATGATTATATTTGTGCTATTAAAAATATCATGGCTTTGCTGCAATTGTCTCGTGATCGTGAATGCGTACTTTTACGATCTGCATTCTTTGTTGTATTTTAACTACTCTGGTTACATCTCCACAACCGGCATTGATAAATAATTGATAGTTATTATAATTACCAATGCCGCCTGTGGCGATGTCACAAGTTAGCGGCTGCAGTTAAACAAATAAATTTGCAGGTTGCCAAGGCTTTTCACTACGTTCGAAACACCGGTTTGAATGTTTATGCTTTGTACTTGGACTGTTATGGTGGCAATAGCAGTTCGTCTGAACGTTATCGTCATGATATATCTTTGTTGTTCCGCAATTTAAATCATAAAATGAGAATGGAAATACTAAATACGAAGGTATGTTAAGTTTTAAGGTATTAGTTATTGTGTAAACTGCAAAGCACTTTGGATTTCTTTTGATCATGTGATATGTACGTATAGTCCTTTCTCATATGATGATTAGTTTGCCAATTACTTGGCACAATATGACTTTTCATCTCTACCAAAAAAAGGTATCAAAACGAAATTTTATCCATAAATAATTTCATTGAACTACTTCTAACTTATCTCTACAGTACAATTTCTCTTGTGTATTAATTAATATTAATTTTTATGCTGTTGGTCCGTAGTTAACCTCTGGCAGAAAAGCAAACGAAGCTCTTCCTTGTATCAACGGTACTGCTTCGACAAATTGGCTTAATAAACCCGATGTCCGAGCTGCTTTGCATATAAAAAGTGATCTCCCAGAGTGGTCTGTCTGCAGGTTTGTAAAAATGTTTTATTATTTTCTTCACTAATTTAGTTATTGACAATTTAAAGCAGTGGTTCTCAACCTTTTTTCGCTTCTGGCACATTTTGGGACTTTTGCGAAATTCGCCGCACACTTGGACCAGATTTCTTGATTTTTGTCCGTAAAAAGTAGTTTTCTCTAAAACAAAGTCTTCACTTTGAATCTGCCTCAAATGTCTTGACTTTCGTTCCTAGAAAGCAGGGTTGCCATGTTGGCCTTTTCAAAGTCAAATCTGAAAAATTTGGCCTTTTTTGAGGTGTTTGGCATCCAAATTTAACGTTTGGTCTTTTGGGCTTTTTTATATAACAAAATCTTATTCTTAAAAGTTAGCCTTTCTGTTTAAATACATGTATTTAAGTTTGTAAGCAAAGTGCTAGAATTTTCATTATTGATTAAATCTTCAATCTTCATCACCTTAAATTTGCGACGTAAATAGAGATTTTGAACGGTGATAGAAAGTGATGACCCTTTTTTCAGTCTTCACCTTACATTTGGTCTTTTTTAAAAAATTGGTCTGGCAATCCTGCTAAAAAGTAGTGTTTTTTTAAAAAGTTTCGCGGCACATTTGGAAATCTGTCGGGGCACACAGGTTGAGAAAGACTGATTTAAAGCTTTGAATTTAAATTAGCAACAGTAACAGTAATGTTTTATACTATCATTAATATAAAGCTTAAAATTGTTTTGAAAATCTTTTTTGATTTTTCCAATCCCTTTTATGGTAGAACACATTTCCTCAAAGGCCTAATCGTAATCTGTTTTGGTCACAAAATAAAATTCAGATTTTGTTTTTAAATTCCTTTTTTAAGGTTTATTATAAAGCTTTGTTGATTGTTGTACTTTTTGAGATAATACTTTTTAGAATTTAATAATTTCTGTTTAATATTAATATGTTATTAACGTGTTCTGTTTTTTTTAAGATTGCAAAAACTTTTTAACATGATTTGGCTAAAAAAACAAACTTTTTTACTTATTTCTGATGCGGTGTACATACATGTACTAGAATTAATTACATATATATTTACCCAAAGTCATTGACGTGATTGTTTTTTGTTGGCCAATTGTTTTAAATATGTCATTTAAACCGCCCCATGGTTAAAATTTAATAGATGTTATATTTTAAACCTTTGTAATTACAATTTTTTAGTGTAAATTTTTATTACGATGATGCTCAGTCAAAAAAGACTCTTAAATTAATTCTATAAAGTCATAGATGTTTTTACGTGTTTATACTTATTTCTGACCATCTTGTCATAAAATTTCAGTACAGCTGTAAGTGATAGCTACAAAATCATCTATCAGGATATGACAGCTCAATTCAACGAGATTTTGAAACATCCCAACCTTCGTGTTCTTGTGTACAACGGTGATATTGATATGGTTTGTAATTTCCTGGGTGATGAATGGTTCGTTGACGATTTGAAACGACCAATCAAACAAGAGCGTGGTCCTTGGTATGTCGAAGGCCAAGTTGCTGGTTTTGCAAAGACGTTTGACAGAATTACATACACGACAATAAGGGTGAGTTGTTGAATAAGCTCTCGTTAAACGATTAAGGAACTCGATATTTTACAGGGTGCTGGTCATTTGGTGCCCCAATGGGCTCCCAAATATGCCTATGTTATGTTTGATAAATTCATCAACAACAAGCCATTTACTGTTTAATTACAGTATATCCAACTGGATTAATATACGTGATCTTACGAATCAATAGTATGTCCTGTAATTGGGCTATATGTTTAATCGTTATTCTGTGTTTTTTTAAGATTAAGATTTTTTTGATCAGTGTTTCGATTGTACAGTATGTGCTTGATGACTTCAGTTCTATTTTCTGTTTATGCAATCCAATTTGATATAGCATTTTTCTTGAACAAATTTTGTTTTATATAAATGTTAATTATGCTTTATTTCTGTTGGTTATTACCTTAATTTCATTAAAAAAAGTTGTCACATTAATCATTGTTTTGTTGACGTACTTCATTGTTTTAATAAAATTGGAAGGTTTTTTAAATTGGAAAAGCTTAAATAGAAATCAAAATACATTGGATCGTTGGCGCCACCATATGTACAATTGCAAGATTTGATATAATTCCAGCCGTGTTGCAAACTAAAATCAATCATTTCTGTATTAATATATTAAGCAAGGTGGCTAACGATTAGAAAGCACCTGGTTCAACATTAGTTTGGTTTAGTTTACCAATTTGAATTATTTTCTTTTTTCTTTAGCTAAGATGTAGATGAATTAGGTTTTTTTGGACGAAAATCGAGTGTAAACGCAGTTAAGCTGTAAAATAAAATAATACGGTATTGTCTCAAAAGCTTCTTCCAAATACAATGCAATTAAGTTTTTATTAATAACCATCTGATCAATGCATCACTTTCCATTTTCTGTTTGCTAAGAATTAAGGTCGTAGTCTGCAATAAAATTTAATTTTTCGTCTATGTTGTGAGAGTTAAAAAAGGCAAATCTAAGTTGGAGATAATTATAGTTAATTTCTATTAATCGGTAGACTTTTAAAAAGACCTTGCCCGGAAAAAATTAATACGCAGCTTGCAAGCCTGTTGATGAATGTGGCTGCTTGAAAAATTAAATATTTTTGTGACCACGCAAAAGTAGTCTAACCCACTAGCTCAGTGGTGGCCTTACATAAAAGAAACCTGGTGCAAGAAAAATAGGGGGGCCACTTAAAATTTTTTGGTTCGCAAAATATAGTAATTAAAAAAAAAGTTTATCACTTTAATTCAATGCCCAAAATTTCTATTTTCGCCCCAAAAGTATAGTTATCTCTAAAAAAAAGGTCCTCACTTAATTCCATAAATCTGCTCAGTTTTTTTTGGTCAAAATTTTTGGTCAGTGTTTGAGAAAAACTGAAACCAACAAAAAGAATGGTGAAATGCTTATATAGAAAAGAATACAATCTAAATGTACTATAGAGAAATAAATTTAAGATAAATAAGTTAAGATAAAATAAGAATGTGATTTTTAAAAATAAATTTGAATTATGTAAAAAATTTTTAATTTTTTAATCAACTTGGTATTTTATTGCATTTATTAGATAAAGAAAATATTTTATGATCACCTAAAGCAGGATATCCAACCGCCGCCCAGCGACGATTTCTAATTTTCTGGTTATAATGAAGAGGACGAAAAGTAACGCGAGATTGCTAAAAGACTTTCGGGCGGAAATCAATAAATAAATGGAGATTCTAGGAAAAGAGCTTTTTTTTAGAGAACACCTGATGTTTGGGACGAAACTTAAGAAATCGGAGCAAGAAAATAGATGAAAACTTTTCTTTTTTGGGGGGGAACACCTGAGCTTAGGGACGAAACTTAAGAATCGAAGCAGGATTCTACGCAAACAGCTTTTTGCGGCCCACTGACTTCGGCTCGATATGAAATTTGGCCCAACTTCGAAAAAGGTTGGACAATGGACATCCCTGGCCTAAAGTATTTATCACAATTAGGTAAAGTCAAATCATCAGTATGCTCTTCCTTATTCATAAACAATAATTTGGTGAATGACTCTCTTCAGATTACTAATTTTTTAATAGAAAATATTGCTGAAGCTTTTGAAAACAAAGAACATGTACTTGACATATTTCTTGATCTATCTAAGGCATTCAATATTGTTGACCATAAAATTTTACAATCCAAATTATGGCATTGTGGAATTCGTTGTGTAGCGCACGGCTGGTTTTGTAGCTATCTTAGCAACAGAAAACAATTAGTTGAAATAAATAATTTCAATGTTATCAGTAAGTGTTTTATTTTTGTGTAAAAGAGAAGTACTCTGTAGTTTGAAAAGATTTCTTCCCATTAAATTGTTTAAAACTTACCAAGTTTTTTTGATATTATTTGTGTGAGACTTGAGTTTGTTTTAAATAAATGTTTTCTTTTTGTTGTTTATTAAATGAAAGTAAAAGTTTTTTATTTTTTGATACTTTTTTTAGCACAGTGAGAAAACAAAAACCCACTGTGCTAAAAAAAGTATCAAAAAATAAGAAACTTTTACTTACATTTAATAAACAACAAAAAGAAAGCATTTATTCAAAACAAATTCAGGTCTCACACAAATAATATCAAAAAAACTTGGTAAGTTTTACACAATTTAATGGGAAGAAATCTTTTCAAACTACAGAGTACTTCTCTTTTACACAAAAATAAAACACTTACTGATAACATTGAAATTGCTAATGCATTCAATAAATATTTTTTACATGCAGCAGTTAAATTAGCTAAAAATTTACCTAATTCTAATTCTCACTTTTCTAATTATTTAAAATCTTGTCATCTATCTTCAATATATCTTTTTCCAACAAGTTTCTTGGAATTAAAAAGACTAATAACAGAAATTAAACCGAAGTTTAGTACTGGATTTGATCAAATACCACCTAATGTCTTGAGGTATCTTTTAGATGATGCATTGCACGCTCTTAGCTATATCTTCAATTTGTCACTCCTCCAAGGCAAATTTCCAGATGCTTTAAAAAAAACAAAAATAGTTCCTATTTTTAGATAAGGGGATTCAAAAAATCTATCTAACTATCGGCCTATTAGCTTACTTTTATCGGCCTAACTATCGGCCTATTAGCTTACTTTCATCCATTCATCTTACTATTAACTTCGGGAAAAAATTATGTATAAGAGATTGTACGACTTATTGAAATGCTACAACATTCTTAATGCAAAACAATTTGGATTTCGCCCAGGACATGCCACAAGTCATGCTACCAGACTAGTTATTAGCAACATAGCTGATGCTTTTGAAAAAAAACTGTTAACAATTGGTGTTTTCTTGGATCTTTCCAAAGCCTTTGACACTATAGACCAATGGTTCTTAACCTGGGCGCTACCGCCCCCCTGCGGGCGTTTTTGATTTTTGGGGGGCGGAAATATTCAGGGGGCATTTTTGGGGGCGCTGAAGGTGTACGGTATTTATCTTATTGCAGAGACCTTTTTTTTTTTAGAGAACACCCTGATTTTGGGAGAAAAATAGGGAAATCAGAGATGAAATCGAAGCGAAGACCTTTTTTTTTTTTTGGAGAACACCCTGATTTTGGGAGAAAAAATGCAAGTTGAGATCAGACCTCTTTTTTCTCAGACAACATTAATTTTTGAAAATTCTTGCCTCGGGCGCCTAAATTGGAATATCCACCACTGTGTAGAATCCTATGCACTTCACTGTATAACTCATCATCTTTAGCAGTTACATTGTGGTGGGCGACAGCTTATGGAAATCTCTAAAAAAGGGCGCTGGGTAGAAAAAAGTTAAGAACCACTGTTATAGACCATGACATCCTACTCTATCAACTGAATTATTATGGAATTCGAGGAACTGTATTCGAATGGTTTAAAAGCTATCTATCAGGACGCACGCAACAAGTGCAATTCAATAATTGTCTTTCTTCAACTATAAAGCCAATCACTAGCTCGGTACCTCAAGGTTCAATTTTGGGTCTTCTTTTATTTATGCTTTATGTTAACGATTTTAGAAACTGCTTAGATTTCAGCACAAATGTATCGTTTGCTGATGATACTAAGATCTTTATTACTGATAAAAATATACAATCAGTCTATTCGAAAACTAATCTTGAACTTAAAAATATTAATGAATGGATGACTGCAAATAAACTAACAGTAAATTTTGCAAAAACTAAATATCTACTTTTTACTCCTAGAAAAATTAATTATTCCGTCGCAAATACGTCGTTCAAAGTACATTTTGGAATTATACTATTGAAAAAGTTTCATCAATTTGCTTTTTGAGTGTAATAATTAATGAAAATTTAAGATGGAAAGAGCACATCAATATGATAAAACAAAAAATTCGTTCTTTAGGAAGTATTATGCGTGTAAAACCGCGTCTTACCACTAAAGCAAAGCTAATTTTGTACAATTCATTATTATCAAGTCATCTAAGATATTGTATCACCAGCTGGTGCTTTGGAAATCTTACAACAATCAATCAGCTTCAAAGTATTTATAATAAATTTATTCGAGCCATGTATGAAATAAAACGGAGAGGCTGTGTAAAAAATGTTATGATCAAAAACGAGCTTTTAAATATTCAGCAGTTGTATGAAAGTAAAATTGCAATTTTAATGTATACTGTAAATTTCAAAAACGCACTCTTCCTATTCCAATTCAACAATTATTTCAGCTTTAACCATGTCAAATTAAAACTAGAAGTGATAATCAAATTATTTCTTCGTGTTTTAGAACAACAGTCTGCCAACAATCAATTAAATTTATTGGACCCAAAATTTGGAATACTTTGCCTCAAGAAATTAAAAACTGCTCTACATTAGTTTCTTTCAAAAACAAACTAAAAATTTATTATTTAGCTGGCGCAATACCCGACGAATCTAAGAAAACATGGTGCTGCATCTGCAACATAGAAAAAATTTTCTTTCCTGCTGCTATTTTCTTTTTTATTTCAGGTCATCGTCGATGCTAATTTAAGAATTTAACTCTACACGCACCCGGAACAATCGTTTAATCCCAAGTTGTATTAAACTAGTCTTGAAACTCGACAAATTTTTTTTTTCCTAACAATTGACCAGATAAAATAAGTTTAATACCAGCAGCGTCTTAAAATAAACTCATAAGAAAACTTTAAATTATGCGTTTAAAGAATTTTAAACAAAAATAAATGTGTTAAAAAACAAGTCTTGTCTACAAATATGTTTCTCTTGGGTATGAGTGTAAACTGCATCCGGTTGAAAGCTTATCAACTGATAAGTCGGGATGAATAAGGATACCCAATTACAACTTCCTTTAGGTCACCCTTGGACCAGGTGTAGTACCTGAAAGCCTCCCTGTGCTGGGGTTACATGCCAGCAAATAATATTATAAAAATAAATAAGGCTGTGTTTATTTTTCTTTTTTGTTTTGGCATTTTTTTTATTTTATTTTTTTATTTTTTATACTCGTAAATATCTTTTTTCTCTAGGTGATGCAACCATGCAAACTGCTACCTTAGCTGGTGTAGTTTATTGAGTTTTTGCATGTTTCAACGTTGTTTCGTTTTGTTGCATATCCCTTTTTCCGTGGTGTAATTATGTTGATGTAAATATTTTGTTGGACAAGTGGCGGAAATAAAAAGCGACTGAACTGAACTGAACTAAGTGAATAAAATATGGCGTCCCTCAGGGTTCAGTTTTAGGTCCTTTACTATTCTCAATTTAAGTAAATGATTTAAATAATTGTTTGATCTTAGGAAAATGCATCATGCACGCAGACGAAACTAATATATTTTAAAAAAATAATTGCTATAAAACCTTTGAAGCTGCAAACAAGGAGTTAGTGAACATACTGTAGATAAGTGGCTTCTAGCAAATCGACTATTTTTAAACACTGACAAGACACATTATATGATCTTTTGCACACCCAAAGCAAAGCCTCCATCAAAAAAACTGACAATTTCAATCAAAAAGAAATTTATTTTTCAACAACCAAAAGCGAAGTTTTTGGGAATAATATTTCATGAACATTTAAGTTGGAAATTGCATATGGACTTTGTGCTACGAAAAATCTGCGTAAGTTACGGCAGCTACTATCAAAAAAATTTTAAAACACTTTGACAAAAAACTCTGCTTGTATTGTACAACTTCCTCATAATCAATCATATATACAACTTGGTGTATTGGTAATAAAAACACAGCCTCAAAAATTTAATAAATCGCTAATATTTTTTTGTTTATTTATTTTTATCTCTATATTTATCCTCCTGACTCGCACGAAAGCGACGGAGGCGCTAATAGGCCTACATAGGGCCAACAATTACTCCAACCATTTATGAATTTATACGATTGACATTTGGATTACATCACAGAGCTGGCGCTACAAAACAATAACATAATGACAATCGATCAAATAACCGAATTAAAAATAACTTGTTTTATGTAGAAATATACAAAAGTCATGTTACCACCATACTTTGATCATCTTTTTCAAAATAACCTTGTAAGTGTCAACTTCACCAAGTGTACAAGAAGCTATCCAAATTCTATTCCTCATTTTGTAGATTTATTTATTTATTTATTTAAGTCAGACACAAAGTCCATAGAAAACATTACGCTTGAGCCAATGAATTAACCGAAAGGAATCATTGTATGCAACTCGGAAGTGATTTAATGAAGAGCATAGATATTTAGACCATAAATGACTAGCATAAAACGAAGTACAGTGATAATTAAATAGTATATTTTTTATAGTATGGAAATATTTTGAAAAAGTTGTTTTTAGTTGATATGATTTTCCATATAAATAACGAACTTGCCGACAAATATCATCATCATCATCTTTAAGATTATTATTAAGAAAAACACCCAGATTTTTTACGTTATTTTTAAATTTTACTACATTGTTGTAAAGAAAGACTTTTGGAACATTTAAAAGCGAAAGATATTTAGGCAAAAAAATACACCAACTGATTTACTACAATTAAATGAAATATCATGTTCAACAACGTAGTTACTACACACATTAAGTAAATCTTGTAGACCATCTAAACTAGGAGAAAAGCAACATAAATCATCAGCATAAATAATATGATTAAGTCGCGAGTTGCCAAGAAAGCAACCAGCTTCTGACCTCTGACGTACTGGAGTACTGCTGTAGAATCTGTCCAAAAGGTGCACGCTTCTTGGGGGAGTCGCAGTTCACGACACGTGAGTGAAGCTAGCTCGACGCAAACAACAGCTGCGACCAGCTCCAACCGTGGCACAGTTATAGGTCGAATGGGCGTGACTCTAGATCGGGAAATAACAAAGCTACAATGTATACGTTCTTGCTTATCTACAGAACGCAAGTATATCACTGCTCCATAACCTGAATCACTGGCATCACAAAAACAATGTAGCTGGCTACTCACTCCCTGAAAATCTGATGGCGTAAAGCAGCGGGTCACTTGCAAATTACGCAACTCTTTAAGGCCTACCAACCATTGCTTCAACCAAGCCCTATCTTCCAAAGAGACTGGATCGTCTCACCCCAGTCCTCTTGCACATAATCCTTGCAGAAAAATTTTAGCCGGTAATAGAGCTGGCTGAATAAGACCTAACGGGTCATAACACTGGCTAACAATGGACAAGATGACTCCACCGGTAGCTTCTCCTTCTTTAAGATCTACTCGTACTCCCAACATGTCCGTTTAACGCTTCACTGTACACCTAATGCCTTTTTCTTTTCAAGAGAACCGAACGCCTCATGTTCGAGAAAAGGTTTCACTTCTTCTCTAGGCAGCAGCTTTAACACCTCGGTTCTATTGCTAGCAAACTTTGTAAGGTGAAATCCGGGACTCTCTAGTAACTCACGTATGGCTTGTACTAACATGGTAGCTTCATTTACTGATTTAAACGAAGCCAAGAAATCATCTACATAGAAATTTCTATGACACTTTTGATAACATTAGCTTCAGCGCATGTCAAGTTGTCTACCGCACATCGTCTAAGCGCAAATCCACAAACGCTAGGGGACGACGTGGCCCCAAATAGGTGAACAAGCATTTGGTACTCCTCCGGCTGCGCATCGATATTCCCATCGGGCCACCAAAGGAAACGTAAACTATCGCGGTCTCGCGGACTGACACGAACCTGGTGGAACATTGCTTAATGTCTCCCTGGACGGCCACACCTAAAAGACAAAAGTACACCAATGAGGGTGTTAGTCTGGTCGGGGCCCTTCAATAACTGGTCGTTAAGCGATGTGCCCTTGCACGTAGCGGCGCAGTCAAATACCACACGAAACTTAGGTCCAGTGGCGTGGTGCGGTAAGTACCAAGTCCTAGAACTACGCTCGATTTCTTCTTTTGGTATTTTACGGGCGTAGTCTAACTTTATGTATTCGTTCATTTTTTCTTGGTGGTTCTTGAGAAGGTGTGCATCTGTCTTGAGCCTTTTTCGAGGACACGCCAGTCGTCTTACAGATACAAATTTGTTGTCAGGGAGCTTTAGATTATCCGACTTCCAGGGATGAGCTATCTGATAATGTCCCTCTACCCTGGAGACGGATTTCTCCATTGCTGCCAATGCCTTACGGTCATCTACAGAAACTTCATAACCAAACCTTTCATTCTTGGTTACAAAGTCTACGTCATACATCTTTTGCAATTGTTGATGTAGAACGGCATTATCAATTTGCACAGAGAAGCTTGACTTTACCTTTGACATCTGGAAACGAGATCCCCTTAACACTTCAGCGTGAATTACTTCATCTCTTGGAGAAGGGATGCTCTGCTTTAGCTCAGGTAGGTGAGGGACACTAAAAACCGAATGTAAGTTGATATAGCTTGCTCGCCATAGCCTCGCACATTTAGACGGGTCTCAAAACCTTGCTTATTATCCACCCCACCGAGGGTAGAGAGAGTATATTGCACCGAATTTACCTCTAGCACCCAGTATCTTCATAAGTGCATTGGTACAGAGAGTGATATCAGATCCTTCGTCTAAAAAGGCGTATACTTTCTCGTGTTTACGATTAGTGTCACTCCAGACAGTCACTAGAATCACCTTTAACCTTACGTTGCGACTGGCCTTGGCTTTAGCATTAATGGTTCCACAAGTGACGCTGCTCTGGCAGCGACTAGACTCCGGCATCTCAGGCCTTAGATTCTCTTTTCCGGCTGGTACTAATGGCCTCACACCTAGCGAACCACCGGCCCCATCAGACGTCTCCCTGTCCTCCCTAAACGAGCCAGGAACCGTGTGACGAGACTTAAGCGACTCTCCATGCAGTAGACTGTGATGCCGACCTTCACAATAACGACACCTTGTCTTTGACCTACATTCGCGAGCAATGTGGGTACCCAAGCAATTGAAACAGCGTTTAGCTGTTCTTACGAGATTCCAACGATTTTCAATATAGATTCCTTAATAAATTTATCGCATTTCCAAAGTGCGTGAGGAGCTCTGCAGAAAGCACACGATTGCTTTCGGGGGTCGAGAAGGGCGTTATTTGCGTTCTTAGATTTGCTTTGGCTCGCATTTACTGAAGCCTTCCTGAACGGATGTAAGTTGCGAGAGCTCTCAACCGATGACTTGTCAACTCGTCGGCTCATGAGCTGACCTAAATAACTTCTCTCCCCTAAAACACGTCGTTGTATAAACCCGGACAGTTGTATAAACGCAATAGGTTGACCACGCTCTAACTATAAAATGACCTCAGCCATGAACTTATCTTGCAAATAGTGAGGGAGGCGCTTAAATATTTTTGAAACTGTAAGATGCGTGTCCAAGCCAGCACTGGGCGTGCCACCACAAGATATCTCACAATTTTTCATATTCCGCGCCAACTGTAACAACGCATTATAATCATTCTGCTTTACCGGCGGTCCCTCCGTCAGCTTACTCACATACGCGTCGACAATTGCGTGCTCTTGACCGTAATACATCTGAAGTATTCTACGCGCTTCAAAGTAACCTTCCTCCGGAGTATTTGCCATTATGCAATTTTCTATATTTTTACGAGCCTCACCCGCGCACGATGATATTAAAAGGTCCAAGCGAACAGACATATCAACAACGCCCCTGGCAGTATAAGCGTCAAAACGTCTAATAAAACGCTTATAATGCAGGGGGTCGCCAGCAAACAATTCTCGCTTATCCTGCGGTACAATCTGACGGCGGTTGATCTGACTCGTCATCAAATACAAAGCATCAACTAATCCTTGCATGCTTTGATCATTCTGATTCAGCGTCTGGCTGTCGTATGGCGCATGCCCATCGGCCACAACTGGTCTACCACGTGGTTGCAAATGACTAGCGGAATGGTGGTTCAGTAAGTTTCCTGAATTTAGATTGGGAGGGCCAGGGCTCCAATATTGCATTGGGCAACGTTTAGCTGGTTGTTCAGTAACAGGAAAGTCCCTTCTAGGTAATGAGGGGTCATAATTATCAACATAATGCGGGTCCGGCTTATTTAAGAAATTGCACGAGTCACCTTTGAAACTATCACCTTACTATTACTGGGAGTAAGAAAGGTAGGGGGAGGAGGCCAATAATCAACGGTTATTAGATCCGAAGAGCAAGGGTTCTGGTCATTGAAACCACATGACAAAGCAAGCTCCCTCTCACGCAATTTCTTTTCACGGCGGTCTAGCTCATGCATTCTACATGTAATTTCCCATTGTTTACTTAAGTGATTATCGCTCAGCATGCTGTCGCCACGTGGAGCAATCTCTTGCTCTAAATTGCCAAAAAATTCGAACAAATTACTGCATTCAGCTCTAGCCATAATTATAAAAAAAATTAAACCCAAAGCTCCAATATAACTAAGATATAAGATAAGTCAACAATTAATCAAATAAACCAATTCCAAAAATGAGCCAACAATAAAATAAGACGCAATTATAAAGCGGTCAAGTAAAGATAAGATCAAATATAGCCAACAAATCAAACTCAGATTAATAGAGTGGTCAAATCAAACTTATTACAATAAACAGAATGTACAAAATAACACAATTTCAACGAATGCTAGGCAGAAAGGAAAGCGAGTAAGTTATGCAATTTAACAAAGTTAACGATTCAAGTGTATACTATTCAGCAAAGAAAACGATTTAAATATAGATTAAATATAACTAAACAATCTTTAAGATATAGAGGTCCTCTTGCTTGAAATAAAGTCCCATCAAGCATTAAACAGATAAAATCGTACAAAAAATTTTGTTCAAAATTTCAAAAACCTTATAGCAACGTAATTTTTAATGGTAATAAACTTTAAAAAATTTAAAACATTTATTGCTGGCTTTTATTGTTACAAGTAACTCCATCTAATTGGACAAAGAAATTCACGGTGATAAAAGCCCGATGCGACTTAAGGTAACATCCAGATCATTACGGCCCGTCCAGTTGGATAAAATTCACATAACTTATTTCTTTTTGCATCTGTTCTTGTTTACTGTTTGTATGTTTTATTTTTATGTGCGTAAATTTTGTCCAGCCATAGGCTATGGTTTTGAAATGGTCCTTTTGACCCGTGGCAAGATTTCTTTTGGTGGGTTTCTTTGCCTGCCTGACCCTTTTTTGGTCCAAACTCTTTTGGTCTTTGAGTTTGTTGTTTCTCTCACCCATGATTATACAACATTCTCTGACTATGGCTCGGATGTGCGTATTAATTATCTTCTTTGCGCTTTCCTTTTCTTATTAATACCACACTGCTTTGTTCAAAGGTACAACATCAGTTAATTGTGCATGTAATACAAAATTTCGTTTAGTCGCTGCTTCCTTATTCACAATCTTTATTTCTACATGCGCTATGAGTAATTTCAAGTTGATTGTGAATAAAAATAAAAATAAAAAAAAGTTAATTTTTGTACCAATTAGCCGATTATTCGATACCAAAACAAAGTTTTATCATTTACGGTATGCTCACTATTGTGTTTGTATTTATTTAAGCGTTTTGTTTAATTTATGTGTGAGCCATGGCTTTATTCCTGAAGATTGTCTTATTACTGATATAGTTTTTATTCTCAAGTGCAAAAATAAAGATGCAACTAATGTAGGTAAGTACAGGCCTATAGCTGTGGCTACTACTATTTCTAAACTTTTTGAACAATTTATATCATTTCACATAAAGCCTTTTTTGTCAACTAGTGATCACCAATTCGGGTTTAAGCGTGGTACAGGCACTGATATGTGTATCTTCTTGCTCAAGCAAATCATTTCGTCTTACCTTCAACGGGGTAGCCCTATTTTTTCAGTATTTTTAGATGCCTCTAAAGCCTTTGACCGAGTATCTCATGAACTCTTGTTTAAAAAGCTGTTATTGCGTGATGTTCCGCCGTGTTTTATACAATTTCTGCAATATTGGTATTGTCAACAGCAAATGCGAGTGAGGTGGGGATCTCAACTGTCTCAATCTTTTGGAGTCTCTAACGGTGTGCGACAGGGGGAATACTTAGTCCTTACTTATTTGCTGTCTATATCGATCAACTGTCAAAAGATCTCAATTATGTTCCTGCTGGTTGTTGTATTGAAAATACTTTGGTTAACCATATCATATATGCAGATGATGTATGCTGTTTCAGTCCTAGCGTTGCAGGAATACAAGATTTACTTGATGTGTGTGATAGCTTTTCTTATAAAAATGGTAGGCCTATTGTTTTTAATAGTAATAAATCTCAGTTTATGCAGTTTCTCCCTAAATCATTTCACCTCAAGAATGTCCCTGTAGTCTGCTTGTGTAACAAAACGCTGAATTTCAGTAAAAAAAGTTAAATATCTTGGTGTATATTTAACCAATGCATTAACAGACGATGATGATATAAATAGACAAGTAAGACCGTTATATCATTCACTAGACAGACAGACAGAGTAAAGACGTGTATTTTTTTTCTCTCGTTTTAAAAAAAAAAATGACTCGAGGAAAAGAAAAACCTTGCTGCAGTAGTTCTGGCTTTAACGATGAAGATCGAAAACAGCTAAATGAAATTAATTCTACAGTTAAAGGGCAAATAGAAGAAATTCGCTATTTAAAGCAAGAAGTTGTTCAAAACAAGCTAGAAATTTCGCAATTAAAAATTGAAAATGAAAAATTAAAACAAATGGCGAACTTGTCAATATACAAAATAGATGAATTAGAACAATATGACCGTCGAGAAAACTTGAGAATTCACGGAATACAAGAAACTGATAGTGATAGGGATGATGGTGAAGAGGTCGTTATGAAAATTGCTGAAGAATTAAACATTGGTATAACAGCTTTAGATATACAGAGAGCCCACCGATTGGGTAAGCGTAACAGAAATTCAGTGGCCAAACCGCGTCCGATTATTGTCAGATTTATATCTTACAAAAAACGCAATGAATTCATGTACGCCAAGTCTAAACTCAAAAATAGCTTAATTTACAAAAATGCTTACTTAACTGAAGATTTGACTTCTCTTCGAGCTAAATTGCTTAAATATGTTAAAGATATTTGTAAAAATGACTTTGTACTCTTTCATACAATTAATGGATCTATTCGAATGAAAAAATCAGCGAAACAAGCTGGGATAGCATTGCAAGAAAATGAAAAAGATCAAGGTGTCGGTAAGTGGCTTTATATCACATCTCCAGACGATTTATTTAAACATAATATTGGTATTGACTTTGTAAAACTAAATTATAAACCACTTTTGTTGAATCATAATTGTATGACTGGTTGTAATCCAAATTAAAATTTTTTTTCATTGTTACAATATTTTACATTGTTCTTTTTATTTTCAATTCAAATGGCTCTTAAACTTGTTTGTAAAACTTGTGGTAATGATGATGTAAAAACCAATATGTGTGAAAAATGTGCTTCTTGTAACATTGATTGCGCAATCTGCATGGAATCTTTTAAAAATAATCATACAACGTCTGTTAATCAAGCTAATCAGTGCGGCGCCGTTTTGCACTCGGGCTTTCAAAACGGTGTCAAAGGTTACTGCAGGTCAGATTCCCAAACTGTTTTAAGTAGGCCTAATGAACAGAGCTATCCTTTTGCTATGAACAATAATATTGATTCTAGAGGTGCTATTGAAAACTTTCAAATTTCTTCTGATGGTATTGAGTATAATGAAATACTGTTTAATAAATCAAATTACCATTATTTATCGTGTATCAAAAACCTTATTCAGAATAAACAAAATAATGAAATTTTCGCGATTCATTTTAATGCACGAAGCTTGCAAAAAAATATTGACTATTTGCATTATCTTGTAACTGAATTTAAAAAGAAACCTGAAATTATTGCCATATCTGAAACAAAACTGAGAAAAGGTGAAATTAGGATGAACGTTAAATTGGACGGTTATAACTTTGTTCATGTAGATACCGAATCCAACGCTGGTGGAGTCGGCCTTTTTATAATAGATAATCTCGAATATCAAATCTTGAATGATGTATCAATCAACATGTCATCAGTAGAAAATATTTGGATTAAAATAAAAAACAGCAACGACCAACAAATTGTTATAGGAGTAATATATCGTCATCCTATCTCCACATCATCGGTTTTATCTCAATTTGAAAATGCGTTATATGATATATGTGACCATTTTAATAATAAAAATACTGAATTATATATTTTGGGAGACATTAACATTGATCTTACTAAGTTGGACTCCAATAATACGGTTGGTTCATATGCCAATAGCCTAATAAGTAATTCACTAAAATGCTTAATTGATAAGCCTACTAGGATAACTACATCAACAAAATCGTTGATTGATCACATATACACCAATAATCTTAAAACTTTGTATAGTGGTATTTTTGTATGTGATCTATCCGACCACTACGGTGTTTTTGTAATTATTCCAACAAAAAAAAAGCAAACTAATCTTAATAGTTATAACCATATGCTAATTCGTGATATGAAATCTTTCCAACTTGAAAATTTTTTAGCTAATCTTTCAGATGTTTTTTCTGATTTCATTGTATCAAATAATATCTCTGTTAACTCCCAATTTCAAAAATTTCTACAGTTATTTTCTCAAACAATTAATAGACATGCTCCTTTAAGAAAAAGAAGTAGAAAAGAATTTAGAATGCAGCATAAACCATGGCTAACTCGTGGTATCATTCATTCCATTAATCATAAAAATAAAATGTATTCTAAATTCCAAAGCTCCCTAAATATGAATAAATTTAAAGAATATAAATCTTACCGAAACATTTTGAATAGAACGATTCAGGCCGCTAAACGTATGTATTATAACAATATAATCGTGCAAAATCGCAGTAAACCAGACCAAATTTGGAAAACCATACATGAATTAGTCAATATTAAGAAAAAAACAATCTTTTCTCCAACCAAATTAATTACCGATGAAGGCAAAACATTAACTGACAAGATTGATATAGCAAATAACTTTAATGAATATTTTGCTAACGTAGGAATCAATCTTGCAAAATCATTAAAGCAACCTAAATCTATTAATACTAATGAGTCGTCCAATAAATTACACAATTCATTTTTTCTTACGCCGACAAATGAAGATGAAGTGTCTTCTCTCATATCTATGTTAAATAATAAAAAATCAACAAGACATAACGACATTAACACGAAATTTATAAAATTTAGCAAACCAATAATTGCACCAGTACTCAGCGATTTATTTAATCTTGCTTTTTTGCAAGGAGATTTTCCTAATTGTCTCAAGGTAGCCGAAATTTTTCCTCTATTTAAAAAAGGCGATATGTGTAAAACTAGTAATTATCGTCCAATTTCGCTTCTCTCTCAGTTTCACAAACTTTTCGAAAAACTCATTCTTAATAGATTAATCAATTATCTCGACAAATACAAATTGTTAAGTGAACATCAATTCGGTTTTCGTAAGAATTATTCTACCACTTTAGCCATTAGCAATATTTATGATAAATTAATCAATAACATTGATAATGGTTTATATAGCTGTTGTTTATTTCTTGACTTATCTAAAGCCTTCGATACTGTCGATCATAAAATCTTATTAAAAAAAATGAACTTATTTTTCGGTATCCGTGGTATAGCTTTAGATTTATTCAAGAGTTATCTCACCGACAGATATTCATACACAATTGTAGCTGAAACCAAATCTAATCTGCAAAAAATTTCTTGCGGCGTTCCACAAGGATCCTGCCTAGGCCCAATTTTATTCCTACTGTATATTAATGACATGCCATTAGCTTCTAAATTTGATATTACACTTTTCGCTGACGACACCTATTTAACTTTAGCTGATAACGATTTAAATACTCTACAGACTCGTGTAAATAATGAACTGAACAGTTTAAATAATTGGTTTTTGAAACATAAATTATCCTTAAATTATTCTAAAACAAATTTTTTACTTATTAACAAAACACCATATAGACCAGTTGATTATATTTTTCAATTAAGTTTCAATGGTACCTCTATTAATAGAGTTCAAAATATAAAATACCTTGGTGTTTATATTGATGAATTATTAAATTGGTCCGTTCATACTTCCTATCTCTCTCTACAACTGGCGAAATATAGAGGATTATTTTGCAGATTGCGTAATTATGTAACAAGAGAAACCCTGGTCACGTTATACCACAGTCTTATTCACAGTCGGGTTCAGTATGGTGTCATCTCCTGGGGAAATGCAGCAAATATTTACCTGAACAAAATTCAAATAAGAATGAATAATATTGTTAGATTAATTACCAAATCATCAAAATACTTTTCTATCAATCCTCAATACAAAATGTTAAAAATTTTAAAACTTGATGAAATTTATAAGTTAGAACTGGCCAAATTTATGCATAACCTTCATCACAACAATCTTCCATTTATATTCAAAAGACAATTTACCTACCTTACTAATTGGCATACTCATAAAACCAGGTGTGCTGACAGCTTTAATTATTTTCTACCACGCGTCAAAAAAAAATTTTCCCAAAACCAATTATCATTCAGAGGAACAAAATTGTGGATGGAGATTGATAGCTCTCTTAAAGTCTTAAACACTATTTCTTTCAAAAAAGAGTATAAACATTACTTAATTTCCAGTTATTAAAAAAACTTTTCTTTTGTCGGCTTCGTGTGAGCATGAAGTTAAGATACTCAGGGGCCCTGCGTTTAGTATGACTGTTTAGTAACTATCCTTCAGGGGGAATGTTATTCGCGTTTGTATTGTAGCAACTGTGCCTGTTTGTTTTCTTTCGAAGTTCGTTATAGATATTTTATGAATTTTGTTGTGCTGCCGTTATTATTGTTTTACTCGTTTATTTCGTTTTTCGATTTTGTAATTTTCTTTTTTTCTCAAGGAGCACCTTGACTTAGAAAACCGAAAGGTTCCTCGGTGCTCCTTACCAACATTCCAAATTGCTTTATTTTGCATTTTGTTTCTTTCGTGAATTTTTATTTGGTGAAATAAAAATAAACTCAAACTCAAACTTATATTGTTCCGCAAACCAATTAAAATCTGCTTTTTCACAGTGTTCTTTTGATGTTAAAAACCTATTGTTTAAATTGTATTGTACAAATTTCTATGGTTCACATCTGTGGAGTAAATACCTAAAATCAAGTTTTCACCGTATTCGTGTAGCTTACAATGACTGCTATAGGATGTTAGACAACCTACCTAGATACACAAGCGCACGTGAATTACAAGTCATAAATCATATACCTACTTTTGAAGCTTTTTTTTGAGAAAAACTTTGTACAATTTTATTAATTGCTGCCTTAACTCCTCTAACTTCCTTTTCACCAACATGATGAACACTTATTGCTTTTTTGATAGTCAATTTTTTATTTATTATAGGCACATGCTTTATTGTTTTTCTAACGTGTACATTTGTTTTGTTGTTAATTTTATATGGACAGTGCTGTTTGAAATAAGTTTTTTGAATTTTTGAATTTGACTTATTCTGTGCAGTTTTTGCTGTTTTTTTTTTTCTGTTATGGACCGTGAGTCTGATTTAAATAAATAAATAAATAAATAAAATTAATGTTCTTCGTTACTAATCCTTCAGACCTTGGGGATTTCCCTAAATTGAGAAGATAATCAACTGACTAAACTCGGCGAATAGTGAACGAAAACCATTTATTGTTACTTAGCCTAATTAACTTTCTTCACAAATTAGCGTACTCTGTTACGTAGTGAAAGAGTGCCCAAAGCTTTAAACGCCATTGTTTTTTATGTAGGAAATACAAGTTTATGAAAATTAAAAAAAAGGAGAATGTTAAATCAGATATAAAATCGGCAAATAATTTTTGAAAAACGTTATAAGTGTAGAATTATAATTAATTTCAACAACTTATAGATATTGCTTAATTTTTTTTTGTTTTTTGAAGTTAAGCACATTGACTGCCAGCCCGATTTTGAAATTTTTTACCCCAGACCAAAATGTTTTGCATATTTGGTTTAAGTTTGCCTTATAAACATCACATGCTAGATACCAAATATTTTTTTTCTCTCACTCATAATGCTTTGCAAAACCTTGAAATTAATCATTACTGTGACCGAAAAAATGGTATCAAAACTATTTGATAATTCAATTAAATATATGCTAACATAGCAGTCAAAGTGTTAACTAAAAAATATTTTTAGTAAGTATCTTTTTAATTGAGTTTTTCAAAGTCTGTCTGGTGGTATCTCAATATCTATAAACTTTTAAAAGCTATATCAATGCTACTATATAACTTAGGATTTCAGAAGAGTATTAAATAGTATTATAATATTATTCTCAGCAAAGTTATGACAAAGTTGAGTGCAGTCTTTATATTTTACAAAAAAAGTTAAAACCTGGTAAACTTAGTTTAATTGATTAAAATGAAGCAAAATTTAACTTTGGGGTCATACTGTAAAACAAGATAACTTTGATCTGTTGGGGTAATGGTAGTAGTATTTGACTTGTCAAGGAAACACAGCTGAAAAAAGACCTCAGGTTTCCTATGACCCCCTGCCCCCTTTCAAAAAACAGAAAGTCATATATCCTCTCAAAAAACTAAAAATTATGTTTTTAAACTTTTACAATATTTTAAAGTTACTCCAAAGTATGTTGTAACTTTGTTCTGCAGTTTGTTTGAAAGTGTTCAGTCATAAAGCTGTTATGATGTCATAAAAATATTTTATTGGGTAGCTCAAAGATGGAGTGTTATGATCACTAGCATACCGAGGAAGGAGGCCACTGTACCATGGCCCTCCCCTCAGACCTTAAAAGTGAAAAACTGTAAAGCAAAACCAAGCAGTTTTAGCAAAAGCAAAGCTGGTTTTTTGCAAGTATTCAGGGTTTGCCCTGGATTTTGAAGCATATGCGAATGCAGTGGTGGATGTTGGGTGAGGCAAATGAGGCAGTTGCCTCAGGCCCCTCCTCAATTTTAGGGGCCCTCTTAAAAATAGCACTTATAGTTTGAGTTTGCTGCAGATGTTATTTTTAGAGATTTTTATGCAGTTGGGAGGAAAAGTGGTAAATAGAAGATCGATTGAAAGTGGAGACCTTTTTTTATTATTTTTTAGAGATCACCATGATTTTGGGAGAAAAATGGCGAAATCGGAGACGAAATCGAAATGAAGACCTTTTTTTTTTAGAGATTAACATGATGTTGGGAGAAAAAAGTGAAAGACGAAATCAAAGCCTTTTTTTTTCTAGAAAACATCAATTTTTGGAAATTCTGGTCTTGGGTCCCTGAATTTGAATATCCACCACTGTGCAAGCGCTTTTTTGGTTTTTGAGAAGCTTCCGATTTGACCAGTACAAAAATGCGTATTTTTAAAGGTAATTTTGCAAAATTTTTTTGGTCATGCCCCCAGGCCACCCTATAATGGTCATCCCTTCACCACTCCCCAAGTTGATTTGTGACATCACATGATTGTGAGAAAACTTTGGCCCCCCCTCAGAAACTTTCTGCATATGCCACTGGTTATGATCAACAGGAAAAGAGTTTTCTTATTGACTGTGTCAGGTTATTAAAAGCTAGGAACTCCAAATTTGATTAAAGCTACCTTGTTTTATGGTACAAAATGTATTTATGGAGATTAAGAAACCCTTTTTGCAACATGTAAAAAATGTTTAAAATAGTTTTAAAATATAAAAAAAAAGCACCATTGAATAAATATGTACAAACTTCA
Source organism: Diplosoma virens (assembly GCA_963680785.1). Lineage (NCBI taxonomy): Eukaryota > Metazoa > Chordata > Ascidiacea > Aplousobranchia > Didemnidae > Diplosoma > Diplosoma virens. The sequence goes on along the minus strand of OY796890.1, from coordinate 8,075,382 downwards.
AAAGTAGGAGTTAGTAATTCAGTTACTGATCTTGTAATGACAGTTTAAGACTTGTTTCTGTGTAAAAAGTGAAGAAATAGGTCTCTTCAAGAAATCACTGTAAGTGATTTTTTGCAGTGAAACTAATATGGAATCCCCCAACAGCATCATGATGAAATAAAAAAGAAACCAAAAAAAGGTTTTTTTAAGAAGTCATACTAACCACAATGGTATTTGGGTTAGTTTTATGAACCAAAATTGCTTACAGTTACTTCTTGAAATGACCAAAAAAATAACAGCTTTTTGCAAAAAAGGATTTTGTTTAAATACATTAAAATTGTGTCATTCAGTTATACTTAACAATTTTTCTTTACATTGCAATTGCTTATTAAGCTATTATGTGACATACTTTACCAAAATTTTAACAGATTTAATTTTAAAAAGTCTCCTTTGCTGCAATGGCTAGTTTGGCAGCAATATTTAAAATCAAATATATTGAATAAAAATTGATCTTAACTGAATTGATTATTGGTTAAATTTACTTGTATCTATTTTTTTGTAATTTCTTTCAGAATTATAATTTTTAATGGTAGTTGACTAAACATCTTAAATGTACTTATTAAATGCAGTATGATAAAGGTTAATTGTACGGATTTGATGTACTGTTAAAGCTGTGCCAATTAACTGAGCATGACAAAAACTATTGTTTTGCCCACAAATGCATATCAAGGGTTTTGTAAGATTTTATGGTTAAAAAAATGGGTCTTTTCAAGAAGAGACCGTAACTGTTGTTTTTGGTGAAACTAATTCATAATCCCCCCTACACTGCTAGGAGGCAATAAAAAAGAGATTCAGAGAAAAAAATCTCTCAAGAAATGATAGTAACTGCAGGGGTCTGGGTTAGTTTCACTAACAAAAATTGCTTAACCACTTCCTTAGGGTATTTATACAAGCTGGGTGGATTTATATGAACTGGAGTGATTTATACGAACTAGAGCTATTTCCCTAATCTGGAAGAGGTTTTAATCAACAAATAGAAGGGTTGTAAGCAGTTGTGGTAATTGCATCTTCCCATAAAATTGTCATGGAAATTTAGCAGCTATAGCCACTCTCTGTTGTTTTGGCACTAAAATAAATGGCAGCTATAGCAAGCTTTGAAAGGAAGTGGTTAAGGTCACTTATTAAAGACATCCAAAAAAACTAAGCAATGTACAGTATGTCAGCATGCTCTAGTGGTTACTCTTTCAAGGCTTTTCTTTAAAAAAAACTTGATAGTGAGCAAGATTTGTGTTTGTCAAAAAAGGTATAATGTTTTCATCTTTATTAATCTTTTTAAAATGCAAGAAAACATTGGTAGGCATAATACTAAGAGCAACTATTTTGCAATTATCTTTAAAGATGTAAAGATATTGGTGTAGAGTTGAAATTTTTTTTTTTAGTTTTTAGAGATATCACTGAAAAGTGCTTGAAGTATCTTTCCCATGGATATAATAAAATGACACAATTAGGTTTTAAATTGCTGAATCTAAATATAAAGGGCCTACTTTGATGACTACAACAGTAAATATTGCTTGAGCATCAATAATTTCTAAAAAGGAGGAAAAGAGGTCTAAGAATTTTATGAAGTTGCAGTGCAGCATGATGTGGTGTAAACTTTTGGTAACAATTTTGCAGTGCAGCAAGGTGCAGTATCACAAATAAAAAATACTTGCAGGCTGTGGACACAAAATTTTGTATTCATGATATCACTAGTCAAAATGTACTATTCAAATACAAGATTGCTTTTTTTTTTGATACTAGTAAAAATTTTAAATTCCAGCAGATCGAAATTCTGAAAAACGAATATGCCTAATGATTCAGGAATTCTCCATTGTTTATGGTTTTGGCAGTTGGTGCCAGATATGTATAGATTACAGAATGCCATTACTTAAAGTTTTTTTTTTAAGAATTAGACTGTAGTCATTACAACTTAGTATTTCATTTCAAGCTTTTAATAAAAATTTTGGGCTGTTGTCAAGAAGTGACTGTGAGCAATTTTTGTTTGTGAAACTAACTTGAAATTCCCCCTGTAGTTGCTATTGCTTTTTAAAGAGATTCTTTTTCTCTTGGTTTCTCTTTTATTTCCTCCTGGTGCTGTTGAGGATTTCAATTAATTTCACCAGCAAAAAAGCAATTACTGTCTCTTTTTGAAGAGACCCAAATTGTCTGCCATCTATGCATTAATTTTACATAAACAGAATGTTGGTATGATTTAATAGTTTAGCGATAAGCTCATTGTGGTTTTTAACAAACTATAATATTTCAATATATTGTTTTTGAAAGGTACAAACCAATTATTTACTGGTATTATTTTAATATTTGATGGCAATCAAACAACGGTAAAAATTAGCTACTGGTTAAGTAATAACTACCAACAAATTTTCTATGTCGATTCAGTTTAATGGATTAGAAACTCCCCATCTTACAAATGCTCTGCGAAGATTTGGTGGAATTTCACAAGATTATGATGATATTTCAAAATCAGTAAGTGGTGATATATGTATTTTTACTTGCGATTGGCTGTTTTTTGCAATTAAACATGATATTGATTAATAATAATAAAAACTTAATTTTAGAAATTAATCATTGGTCCAGAACCTTCATGGCAAAGTTTAGAAGTTCTTTTAAGAAAGAAATGCAAAGACAGAAACTCTTTACAACAATTAAAAAAACTACTGCGAGAATTTCTAAATGAAGCATCTAAAATAAGTAAGTATAAGTCTGGTAATTACTATTCAAACTTTATGCAAGCTTTTAAAAAACTCTAATGACAAGCAATTGTCTTTAGTTGGTCAAGATGAGTCAATTGAAACTGTAAAGAATGCTGCTGCTTTTATCTTCTTGGAAATTTACAACATTGACAAGCCAACATCTCATCAAGTAAAATCTATCAGGTGAATGGTGTTGCAAAGAATTATCAGGTCTTTTCGAGAAGAGACTAACTGTTTTTTGTTGGTGAAGCTAACCAAGAATTCCGCCTACAGCACCAAGAGTGAATACATAGAAAAGAAACCCAGAGAAAAAGGATCTCTTAAAAAGCAATTTAACCCAAAGGGAATTTTGGGTTAGTTTCACTAACAAAAATTGCTCACAACTGCTTCTTGAAGAGACTTTATCTAATATCCTTTAAAACAGGGGTTGTAAAACATTTTTTACAGGGCTAATTGATGATTAACATAAAGTATTTTAGTTCAGATTTTGGCCAGCTATGGTATCTCTATACTGGCTGCTTTATATTAATTAGGGTTCTACTAGCGGTTAAGATTTAATTGTTCATTTCAAAGTTTTAACATGTTATTTTTATTTGTTGATCAATTTTAATCTGTTTTTTTCTTGTTTTGGAGGTAGCTATAATCGCCTAACATCCTCAGCAATCGTCAACATATACGAGGTGTGACAAAAAAAAAACCGGACTGTACCAACCACGGTCTTGGCACAATGCCAATCAGCAAGTTACTTGCTCACCGTTAAACACAACTTCTTAGCTCTGTTGTGTTGCAATTTCTTTAACGTAAGTCATTCCGTTTTTGTGTTTCAGGGTTTTATGTAACATATTGTTGGTAGCCTTTGTCGTAATTTGGTTACTTTGTGTCGCGTTTGTTTGTACTCCGTGCTGTTGGTTGTTACGAAACTGTTAGTAGCTCAAGGATGGAACAACAAATCAACTTGAAGTTTTTGGTGAAACTGAGCAAGACCCCAACTGAGTGTTTTTAACTTCTTCAAGAGGTTTATGGTGAAGATGTGATGTCGAGGACGCAAATCTTCGAATGGCACAAATTGAGAAAGGCCGCGAGGAGGTGGAGGATGATTCCAAGACGGGACGACCTTCCACAACGAGGACAGATGAAAATATCACTACAGTGAAGCATCGGAGTGCTGGTGTGAAGTGATCGAGGTTGACAGTACGAATGATATTAGATGAACTGAGCCTAAACAGAGAATCAGTGCGGACGATCTCGCTGCATGATCTGGGGATGCGAAAGGTGTGTGCCAAAATGCTGCCCAAGATTTTGGTGGAAGACCAGAAGCAGAACCGAGTCAAATTTTGTGAAGACATGCTGGAGAAAATTAAAGACGATCCGGATATACATAGGCAGATCATCACAGGAGATGAAACTTGGGTTTTCCTATACGATCCTGAAACAAAGAGGCAGAGCATGCAGTGGAAGACTGCAGAATCAACCAGAACCAAGAAGGTGTGCGACACAAAATAACAAAATTGTGCAAAGGCCACCAACACTATGTTACATAAAAGCCTGAAACACAAAAACGGAATGACTAACGTTAAAGAAATTGCAATACAATAGAGCTAAAAAGTTGTGTTTCACGGTGAGCAAAGGGCTTGCCGATTGGCATTGTGCCAAGAGCGTGGTTGATACAATCCGGTTTCTTCTTTGTAACACCTTGTATTTCTCCATTTGTTCTGTATTTGGGCACCGAAAGGTGTATTTTGTTTTTTGATGTTAAAAAAAAGGCTAAAAACTACTGCTTGAAAAAAGGTTTTCGGTAATTAATTAAGTTACCACAAATCTTATCAAAGGTAATGTCTTGTTTATTACAATAACTCTTGTTTTGGTGACTTCATTACAATAAAAACATATTAGGCTATATTTAAAGAGTCTTTTTAAGAAGGGACTAGGCAAACTTTTTAAAAATTCTAACATCTTGTTTATATTTCTTCGCACTTTATTATCAAATTTAGACATGAATAACTTCATTTTAAATCAAAATATTCAATTTAAATGGTATTTTGCTTTTGATTTGTGCAGTGACATACCGGTACATTAAAAAAGATATTAATCGATCATACAGCCAATCTAAGCTTTGCAAAAAAAATACTTCAAACATCTTATGTATATTTCTTACCACTTTATTTTAGATTAATATAAGCAAGCTGATTTTATATCAAAGTGTTCAGTTTAAATGGTTTTAATTTAATTTGTGCGGCGCTTACAGTAAGAGTTGTTAATTGGTCTTGCGGCCAGCGAAGCTATGCAAAAAATACTTCAAACATTTTGTTTATATTTCTTCGCACTTTGTTATCAAATTTAGACTTAAACAACTTGATTTTAAATCAAAATATTTAATTTAAATGGTAATTTAGTTTTGATTTGTGTGGCGGCTTAGAGTAAAAAAGATGTTAATCTATCATACGGCAAACTAAGCATTGTAAGAAAATACTCCAAACATCTTGCTTATATTTTTTACCACTTTATTATCAAATTTAGACATGAACAATTTGATCAGTCATGCAAGCAAACTAAGCTTTGTAAAAAAATTCCTTTAAACATCTTGCTTATATTTTTTACCACTTATTATCAAATTTAAATATGAGCAACTTGACTGTAAATCAAAAAGTTCAGTTTAAATGGTGTCAACTTATATTGTTATACTAGTTAAATAAAAGTGATTAGCTCTTTTTTTTAGTTTGTGTTTCCAGAAGATGCATGTTCATCACAAAATTTTACTTTTACTTTTTTCTGTTTTTCCAAGCCAGTAATTTACCTTTATACAAAATTGGAAATTTTTTTTGGAATCGTTTAGAATGGAGTATCGGAATAATATAGATTAAAAACCACCGTTTTATTCTCAGCAGTTCTTATGGTGTTTACAAGGTTTTTATCTTGTTCATACAAAGGATAATTGTTATTTTTTATTGTCTCCGCAAGCCCATGTCCAAACTGCAGTCATTGCATGTTGGAAATGAAAAGAAAGAAAAAAACTACCTACGATGGTACTTTGTTTTTGTACGTCATCTCCTTTACTATAAGCCGCCGCACCAATCAAAACTAAAGTACCATTTCAACTGAAAAAATCAAGTTATTCATGTTTACAATTCTGAAATACAGTGTAAGAAATATAAGCAAGATGTTTAAAGTATCTTTTTTTTTTTACAAAGCATAGCGTGACCGTATGACCAATTAATTTCTCTTTTCCTCTAACATGCTACACAAATCAAAACTAAAATACCATTTAAACTTAACATTTTGATTTAAAATCAAGTTGTTCGTGTTTACAAATCTAAATAAAGTGGTAAGAAATATAAACAAAATGTTTGAAGTTTTTTTACAAAGCTTAGCTTGCCCTTAATATTTCTTTTGCTGTAAGCTGCGGTTATTTTGAAAAAAGGGTTTAGGTATATATTAATAGTTCTCTTTAAAAAAAAAAAAAAACAAAGAATGAAGAAAACGAAAGAAGAAAAAAGTTTTAAGAATGAAAGTCGCCGCCGAGAGTACTAGAGATTCTATTTTTATTTCATTTTTTTAAAAACAGAGAAATGTGATTGAGAAATGAAGAAAACGAAAGAAATTTTTTTGAACGAGAGAAGAAAAAAGTTTTAAAAATGAAAGTAACGGCTAAGAGCAGAAAAGATTTCATTTTTTATACTCGATTGCTATTAAATAGTTCACACAGAAAATTGTAAATATTAGAAAAGATCAAGAAAAAGAAGCAGCACACCGGGACATGCAGAAGATAATTAAAAAGTGCAAGTACAAAACGGTAGAAAGCATGGCCGCAACACCTTCTGGGGGCTCGTGTTCAGTTTACTAATAAAAATCGCTTGCGGTCGCTTCTTGAAAAGACCCTATTTAAGGAAGAACGATATGGTAGGTGTGAAATTTTTGTAATCAATTCATTTTATTTGATTTCATCTCAATATTTATCCCCCTGAGTTGCAGGAGAGTGTCGGAAGGCACTATACATAGGGCAAGCAACTAGCTGTCCACAAAATTCTTTTTTTCAGTTTTACAAATTAACGCTGCCTGAAAAATAATTTATTTTGTCATTTGATAAAAATTTATTAAAAAATATTTTTCAATTTTTGTTAATGAGCATTAAGGATTTATATTTTTGTATAGGTCAAATGTTGGCAATATTAGTCTAATTAAATTGAGGGAAATCCACCAAGCTCTGGGCAAGTTTACAGAGGTTGTTGGCAATGAAGCTATACAAGATATTGAAGCAGCAGTTATTGAACAGCAACGTGTTTCCGAATTTGGTCAAAAAATAAAGGTAAGGTATGAAAAAATAAACGCTAGATATGATAATTAGATAAATGCTAGATATACGAATGAAATAATAGTAGTTATTTGCTTTAGAAGCTTGTTTGTTTTTCCTTTTAGTTTTCTTCTTTACTACCGCTTTTTGATGAAAGTCCTTTGATTGACTCAGAAGAAGATGAAAACAATAATCAGAAACAGGATATATTAGACCAGTTTATTGAATTGAGCACGAATCAAAATGGACTTAACTCTAAAATTGGATCGGATAACGCAAACACTGTTTCTTCGTTATCCTGGTTAAAAAAAGAAATTGTAAAGTAACTGCAACACAATCTGTTGGTGATTGGTCTATAATGTTTTATTATTCAGTGGATTTATTTAGAAACTTTCACTCCCAGGATCTGATTGATCCGATAGTTAACCTGTTGAAGTCGCAACAATCAAGTGATCTTTTGCAAAATGAGGTATTTTTTACGATAAGTAATAAATTTTAACTTTTAAATAGTTTATTCAGTTGTCATAATTATAATTATTATTCTAGTTGTTAAATTTTAACTTTTAAATAGTTTATTCAGTTGTCATAATTATAATTATTATTCTAGTTGTGTGAGCTTCTGGGCTTTGAGCATTTAGATTTTATTGCTGAAATTCTTCAAAAGCGCAACCAAATAAAACAAGACATCGATAATCCACCTCGAAATGTCAAAAATTCTATCCATTCAAGAATAAGTAAGTTGCATTTAAGATTTTTTCTGATTTAAAAAACTATTTAATTGTTACGTGTAGAGATTTGCTGCTTATTTGCATTTTTTCTTTAGACAGAACTTCAAAGAATCCTAGTTTTGCTTGTCAAGTCACCGTACAGGTAATTCAGTAAAATAATATGATTATGTATTGTTTGTTATCATTCCAGTTCACAAAATGCACAAGCGTTTAGTGCTGTTTCGCAAGTGATAGCTTATGCGCTTGTGCTCGTCTTTTTCAATGGTTTACCTAAACCACAAAAGATTATACTTAATCACTAGGAACTAGTTTAAAAATGATTATAAATATTGTCTAATTCACTTTAAAACAATTTTTTTGGTGAAGTTATTTTGTAATCATATGTACTGCAGTAATATGTAAAAAAAGAGCAAGAGAGCACGGAAGACTGCTTCCTGCGGCGCTGTGTATTGCGCATTTCCTCCTTGAGCTCGGTGCCTGACTTCGAACCCTAAAGTATTGCTGCACTTTAAAGTCGTGAAAAGATTATTTTGTTAAATTCGTAACCTTTGACTGTTTCCTATCTAATTATATGTCAGTAACTACGTGCAAAAGTGTTTTGTGTTGATCTGCGGTTACGTTGGATTGTTTTTTCTTGTCTGTCTACACTAAGATTAAGTATTTAGAAGAACTAATCCTTTGGAATTTGGACAGATGCTTTTTAATACAAGCTATCCCGGTAAATATTTTATCTGAAAAATTTTTTAAAATGCCAGTGATTACCAATTTTTAGTTCTTCTAAATACTTAATTTTAGAGCAGACAGACATGAAAAAACAAACGTACCTTGATTTATGCTTTAGATTTTACGTCATATGTTGAATTCTGTTATTTTGCCAACATAACTTTTAGTAACTTTGTAACAAGCTTTATTATTGTATTTGTTGAATAATTGTAGAATTATTTGTGGTTCTTTGTTCAATCAATATTAAGTTTTTCTAAAAAATGTTTTTTTACAATTGAAATGCTGTGTCCTATCGTTTTTGAAGATTGTGACAACAATACAAAGTTTTACCGTTTTAAAACTCTATGCATTTAGACCGAATCTGAAAAGCAATTAGCCAAGCTACTTCGTAAGGAAGAGAGAAAAGCACAAAAACAGCGCAAAGCAAACGCTCCTGTTGATTCGAAAGACTTTGACCCCGAATTCATGCGTCAGCAAAGGTCAGGATATAAGGAAATTTCATAGCCAAATATATTGAATATAATTTATCTATTTTCTTATGTGTTGTGCATGTGCAGGAACTTGTCGCTTTTGAAAGCTGCTGCCGGGCGCCTCCAGTCGAAACGCAGAAAGAGAGCACAGGAAGTTGAGATTTATCCCAATGTCTTCGACTCGAAAGCTACCGTGATTCAAACTGCCGCATTTGTCGGCGGAGTCCGTGTAAGAAGTTTGCAAAAAGATTCGCGAAACACACTCGCCTGTTTGTTACTTTAAGCTGAAATACAAGCTCATTTCAATCATATATACGAGGTCTGTTCAAAAAGTATCCGACTTTTTTGTATAAAGCACACAACACAATAAATTTTGCAAGTTTTATTCAATCTCCTTCAAAATATTCCCCTTGGTGGTTCACACACTTATCCCAGCGCTTCTGCCACTTCTCAAAACACTTCATAAACTCCTCCCCCGGAATGCTCTGAAGCTCCTCCGTCGCTTTTTTCATAATGTCTTCTCTTGACTGAAATCGCCTCCCTTTCAGAGTTGTTTTTAGCTTAGGGAACAGCCAGAAATCACATGGTGCTAAGTCGGGAGAGTAAGGAGCCTGTCTAATAAGTGGCATGCTGTTTTTGGCTAGAAAAGCTTGGACCACATGTGCAGAATGAGCGGGAGCATTGTCGTGGTGAAGCTGAAAATTCTTTGCTGCCCACATGTTTGGCCGCTTTCTTCGCACAGCATCACGAAGGCGACGTAGAATCTCCAGGTAGTACTCTTTGTTGATTGTTTGACCTTCTGGTGCGTATTCATGATGCACGATGCCACGGGAATCAAAAAACAGGTCAGCATAACTTTCACATTGCTGCGGACTTGCCGAGCTTTTTTTGGGCGTGGTGATTCCGGATGCTTCCATTGTGATGATTGAAACTTGGTTTCTGGGTCATAACCATAAACCCAGGTCTCATCACCAGTGATGATTGTCTTGATAAATTCTGGGTCATGATTTGCAACATCCAGCATGTCCTCCGAAATTTTCTTCCGGAGTTCCTTCTGTTGCTCCGTCAGCAGCTTGGGGACAAATTTAGCCGACACTCTCCGCAGGTTCAAATCCTCAGTTAGGATTGAATGAACTGAGCCTGTGCTTATTCCCATTTCTGCAGCAATCTCTCGTACTGTTAAACGACGATCCTCCAACACTTTTTCACGAACCTGATCCATCGCCTCCTCGTTTCGGCTTGTGGATGGCCTTCCTGAGCGAGGATCACTTTCCAGTGATGCACGGCCATCTTTAAAGCGTTTAAACCATTGCTTTATCTGAGTTGGGCTTAAGGCCTCATTTTCAAAAGCTTGTTGAATCTTTCGAATTGTTTCAACTTGAGTATCACCAAGTTTTTGACAAAACTTGATGCAATACCTCTGTTCGATGCGTTCTGTCATTGAAATAAAATTTTCTGAAAATCAAAAAATCGATGAACACGTACTACACGCCTGCACTAAATGCTTTACACAGAGAGATACGAATGACGAATCGGCCTGAAACGCTTCACGATTACGCGTGAATGTGTGTGTGTGCAGCCACGCTTTGCACGGGCAGTTTGCTCATACCTTATTGGCGAGAGGGAAAAAGGTCGGATACTTTTTGAACAGACCTCGTACTTTCATAATACTTCCACCGTGATGTGCACCAACATATTGAAACTCGTGGCGGGCTCGTCATCACAAGATTGTGAGTTCGCTACTTACTTGAGATACTCATGTTGCCGAGATGCATTGTTCTTGTTGCGCTGATACTAGTTGCATTGTTTAAAAGTGTCTTTGATCTGATTGACTTCAGAAAAGGCGCTATGTAAATGTGGTGGATTTATTTAACATGACTTTTTTGGAAAAAAAACTTCGTCAAAAAAGGGCCTCAAAAACTGTGGCAAAGGGCCACATGCGGTCCACATGGCTCACGTAGTTCACCCCTGATGCTTTTTATATTGTTCAGATGTCACTTCCCGAAGGATTGAAAGTCTCTTCTGACAAGCGATTTGAGGAAATTGAAATTCCAGCTACCAGCGCCTTTGCCGGCGAACCCTGGCCATTAATCAGCATCAAAGAGTTAGATGATGTAAGAGATTTTCCTGCTGCAGGCAGTACACGGGAAGAGCTCGACATTCTTGTGCCGGATTCGTATGAAATTTTAAATGATTTCTTGCTATTAGCTATGATTAAGAGACGAATTTCTACTTGTAATATCCGTTCTTTTATAAGAACAGATTTAACAAATTTTAGATCAAAGAAGTTGATCAAAACATAAATTAAACTGCTTACAATAGTTCTGAGCGTTTTGGTCAAATTTTTTAACAATTTTTCGGTTTTTTTCGCTGATTGCTGCAAAAAGTTTATTGCAAAAGATGAGAACTGATCTCGTTGCAACAGGTTGCTCGACTCGCCTTCAGCGGAATGAAGCGGCTGAACACGATTCAGTCACGTGTTTTCGAGGCCGCTTATACGACCAACGAGAACCTTCTCATATGCGCCCCTACTGGTGCCGGCAAAACAAACGTTGCCATGCTGACAATTGTTCGCGAAATTTCGAGAAACATCGAGTCCGGCGTCGTTCAACTCGACAAGTTCAAGGTGATTAGTCATCGACCAGAGTAATCGCTGTGGCTCGATAGTGATCGTTGTTTTTGACCCGAAGCGCAGCCGTTCATGTGAACAGTATTGACGTTGGACAACTTACTTTAATTCCGCTCAGATGTAGTGGTTAAGGCCCGTTTCCACTACGAGTGTTGGCGGGATTATTCTTTGTTTATTCGCTAATTCACTTCTTTCCGCGCTTAAGCGCTAAGAGAAGCGAAAAGATTATTAAACAAACAAAAAATACTCCCGCCAACGCTCGCAGTCGAAACGAGTCTTTAGCCGACCTAACTCTCTATTTGCGTTCATGTGCTTAAAATTGACGCCGTCGTCAACTGTCCACGTGTTGAATAAGATAAGCAGGCGAATTTGAAATTCATTTTCATTACTTAGATCGTCTATGTCGCTCCCATGAAGGCCCTGGCCGCAGAAATGACCGCCAATTTTTCCAAACGTTTGTCATCGATGGGCATATCTGTGCGAGAATTGACTGGAGATATGCAGTTAACTAAAAAAGAGATTGCCAATACTCAAGTAAATCATTGTATATTCATCTTGTTTTTGATAATTGGACTCGTTAAATTGTAATTATAATTCAATATGTTAGTTTTGATTTTAATTTGGTGGGCCCCATAACAGCATAATAGTAGAATTGTAAGTACAATGCAAGACTCATATTCTTCATAATTTAAACGAAAACATGAATTAACATAAAGAACAAATAAGTTTTATAATGTAGCGCCTGATTCATGGCAGAAGTACGCCTAGTTTGAGTCGCGTCGCTAATTAAAAAGCGAATAAATTCAACCAAACAGGTTCATCTCGATCTGTACACAAGCGAGTTTCTTCATGTTTCTGGTTTGCATTTACGATTATTCGTAAATAATTACGATTATTCGATTATTGTCGCTTTCAGATGCTTGTCACGACCCCGGAGAAGTGGGACGTTGTTACTCGCAAATCGACCGGTGATGTCGCCCTTGCTCGTCTTGTCCGGCTCCTTATCATCGACGAGGTCCACTTGCTCCACGACGAGCGTGGCCCGGTCCTGGAGACCCTGGTGGCCCGCACGCTCAGACAAGTATGACAAGTAACTGTGTCGTGTTTCGCCATTTCGACGTAGTCACGACCAGCTGAGCGTCTGCCCTTCAGTTTCATTTTATTAATTAGTGCAGGAGAATACTTTCATTGATATTGGGTGGCAACACCGATGTACAAAACAGAGCAGAGTTTTTGTAGTTTTTTTTTTGTTAATATAAAAGGCGATAAAGCTGTATATCGGATAACTGTTGCATTCTGACAGTAACACCGAGTGAATTGTAGGTCGAAATCCAGCAGACCATGATACGAATTGTCGGGCTCTCCGCTACTCTCCCCAATTATCTGGACGTCGCGCTATTCCTGCGAGTCAACCCGTAAGTGAACGGGTTATACTGTGGCTTGTTGATTAAACTTTTAAAGTTATTTCTTTGCTCGCCGGGTTGTTATTAATTTTGAATCATAGCTTGCTGCGCAGCGCTTAAGCTTCGTCAATACTCAGCTTATATCGCTCGACGTTCTTTTGTCTGTTGGACTTCGCTGTGTGCTCGCAGCGTAGATGCTCGCCGAATTTTAATAAATAAACAAAGAAACGCCGCGATATATACCAGGTTTAGACCAGTCCTTACTCCATCGAATGATTTATATTTGCGTTTACTCATTAACTGATGTTTTGAAGGTTTCGATAATGCTCCCACGGTTGTTTAGATAAGAGAAGCCATTAATTTTTTATTGACCCAAACTTTACGTTAAAGCTCCATAGTTGCCGCTAAAACCATGTTTTTTCAACCTTTCACTCGCGAAGTTAAGAACTCAAATTTTTGAGCCGTAGAAGAAATATCAAGTTAAAAGTTTGATATCACTCTTCTGTTTCGAACGGTGCTGTTCCGATAAACATTAAGAAACGAAACCCTTCCCACTTGAAGTTAAAGTGTTCGATATTATTGGTTGTGACCGAGATCAACGTTCTAGCCTTGTTTTCATTGGTCAGGCACAAGGGCTTGTTTTTCTTCGATGGTCGGTTTCGGCCCGTTCCGCTTCAGCAAACATTCATCGGAATTAAATCGAAGAGTCTGATGCAGCAGCGGCTGGATATGAACGAAGCCTGCTATAATGTCGTCACCAAGAACCTGCTTCACGATTATCAGGCGAGACTTGGTGCTTTTTTATTGATGCTCTGATCGCTGCCGGCGTTCGATTCAGGCAGTGCTGTAAACTGGGATAATAAAAGAGTATACTCTCGGCCCCAGTCCTATCTATGCCTGACCCGAATATCCTTTCCTGCAATGACAACCATTGCTTTTTAAATAAGTTTGTTTTTGTTCTTGCGGTCATCAAAATAGATGTTGAGTTCAATGAGCGTTTATTTAAGATTTGATTTGCGTCATCAGGTTTTGGTGTTTGTCCACGCGAGAAACGCGACGATTGGAACTGCGAATGCTTTGCTCGAAATCGCCCGAGAACGAAACGAAACAAGTTTTTTTTCATGTCAAAACATGGACGGTTATGACGCTGCAAATAAACAAGTGGGTTTTGAAGCTTTTTTTTTTTTTTTTATCTGCAAATTGTTTTCTCCGTAATCGCTTGACTTTCACAATTCTATTTCTTTTGGCTTGTTAAATGTTTCATAAGAAGTCAGTAAACAAGAAATTTAATAGAATACTTTATTTTTGGAAGTTTTCTGTTTTTGCCTAACTCGGTACTACGACAGTTAATCGAACGACACTTGATCGAAAGGACACTTGATCGAACAACACGGGATCGAAACCACAGTTGATAAAAGAAAAAGATTTACTTTTGTATATTTCTGCTATCAACAATCTCTTTGTTACTGTAAATTAGATTCATAAAAAACAGAGGCCATCAGTAGGAAGACAGTTTGTTTTTATTGTATATATATTTTTTTTTCAATGTCAAGGCCAGGGTTTCTTAACAAGGTCCCTGGGATAAGCATTTTTTAGGGGGGCAACAACTAGATCTTTTGTCATGGTTATGTTTCGTTAGATGCCTATTGCTGTCATTTGTTTGCATTCTTTTTACGTTGCAGTCAGTAACGTATTTAGGGAAGGAGCATTGTGCCATAGCCCCACCCTTCGAGACCCCTTTGGAGAAATCACAGACGGATTGAAAGGGAAGATCTTTTTTTTTTTAGAGATTATTTTGTTTTTGGGACGAAAATTCGACAAAACCGGGACAGATTCAAAGTAGTAGATTTTTTATTTTATTATTTGATCAAAACGTCGTTTGATCAACTATCGTTTCGTTCAAGTGTCGTTTCGATTAAATGTTGTTTCGATCAAATGATGTTTCCATCAACTGTCGTTCGATCAACTGCCGGGTCACGGCCTGACTCAATCTCAACGCGAAATCCCCAAATTAAAGCTGAACCATTCATTAAATCCCTCTCATCCGTAAAAGCGAAGAAAGAGTTCCCGGCACCCGTCCTCCTGAAACCGCGCTTGCATCGTAGCCACCTCTTATAGCGTACAGTTGCAACAACGGCCGCTGTGCGACACTTGAGATCGTAAATGTTGCTCATCTGCGTCGAACTTATCAGATTCAAAGGTCCAAGAACCGAGGCGTTCGGGAATTGTTCCAGCAAGGACTTGGGATTCATCACGCCGGGATGCTGCGCGCTGACAGGAGCCTGGTGGAGCAGTTGTTTTCGAAAGGCTTTATCCGGGTCTTGTGCTGCACAGCGACCCTTGCCTGGGGGGTCAATTTACCCGCCCATGCTGTCGTCATTAAGGGGACGCAAGTTTATAATGCGAAAGTGGGCTCTTTTATTGACCTTGGAATACTCGACGTCTTGCAAGTGAGTCTTCGATCAGAAAATTGTTGATACGTTTTTAAAATACTTTTGTTTTATTTGGTTCGTTGGTACAAATAGTTTTAAAATTTTTAGTTTTCATTTTGATCCCCTGAAATATTTTTGTTTGTGAAATGCAACAAATTTTAAACTGTGGCATTTAGCTTTTATCCATTAAAAATATTAAAAGTTTCCACTTCTAATCCATTTGGTTTTCTTAGATTAAGCGATCTTATTTCCAAAAGTATCTTCTGTTGAAATAAATGAGAATTAGACAAAACGACCAATGATATTTTACCCAACTGGTAAAAATCCAGACCCTAGGTGGCATTTCAGGGGTTTTCTCTGTCACTATCGGTGGGTGGCGCGCGAGACAACAACAATTTGCTGCGCGTGTTCACTCGAACGTGCAACCGAGAAATCACGTGACAAGCGTGACTACTTGCAGATATTCGGCCGGGCCGGCCGTCCACAGTTTGACACCACCGGGGAGGGAACCATCATCACAACCTACGACAAGCTGTCGAAGTACCTGTCCCTCCTCACCCGACAGGACCCCATTGAGAGCCAGTTCGTGGAGTGCATCGTGGACAACATGAACGCGGAGGTTGGTCAGCACTCCCACTCTTCATCAATTCGTTTTCTACTCCGCTTTCTATCGATTCTTATTGCTTATTAAATATTAACTGCGTTTGCGAGCTGACTCGAAAACAACTGATTGACGTCGTCAACTCTAGTTAGGTTTTCAAAGAGCTAACACGAAATCGTTCTATTTTTTCAGATTTGTCTGGGAACTGTGAATACTGTTGAAGACGCCGTCAAGTGGCTCTCATACACCTATTTGTTCACCAGGATAAAGAAGAATCCTCTTGTATATGGAATATCGCACACTGCTTTAGTTGTGAGTCTAGCTGCTACCAGTGGTGCTTCATTGATATATTTACTTTGTATTATTGTTATTGACTCATGGTGTTCCTCATGCCATTGATATGCAAGTCATTCATTGATGCTGCTTTCGTAGTAATTTTCTGAAAAAAATATTTTTGCTTCATCTTTCCAGTGTGTAATTGCAGATTAAACCTAGAGTTAAATAGAAAAATTAATTGATTTTAATTCTGAGTGACTTCTTTCAGTAACAATGTAAAAATAACTGTAAAATTTTATTGCCGACTATGTTGGCGCATTCATCTATGGTTAATCATCTCGCTCGACGTACTTTGTCTTTTACGTGTTTGATCAGCGCATGGGGTTGTCTACTACAATTTGTCAGTAGTGGTGGACGCCGTGAGTCCATATAATCGACCAACTTCATTTTGATTTCCCTGACACTTTTGACTTTTTCAACTGTTGTCATCGACTGCAAACTTTTTCGTAAAATTGCGTTTAAACTTTATCTCTACTTGACGCGTTGAAGAATTTTCTAGAATTTTCTAGAATTTTAAGTATAAGAAGCCACGCACGGCAGGAGAACGAGCAGAAACGAACGTGTTAAGTTTACATTTTAGAACGATCCTGGCCTAGAAAAATGGCAGAGGGACCTTGTGATTATGGCAGGAAGAAAACTGGACAAAGCTCGGATGGTTCGCTTCGACGAGAGGACAGGTGATTGTGGCTTTTCGTTTGGTCTTGCTTCCTCACTTCATCGTGGCGCCCCTAACGACGATTCTCTATTCGCAGGTTACTTTTCCCCCACCGACATGGGGCGGACCTCCTCGCATTATTACATCAAATATCGATCGATCGAGACCTTCAACGAGCTCCTCCACCAGAACATGGCGATCCCGGAGATCCTCGGCATGGTGTCGAAGTCTCACGAGTTCGAGCAGTTGAAGGTGCGTATTCAATCTGTGGAAGTGATCGCCAGGAACTTCTTCGTGTCGGCCTCATTTCTGCTTTGTATTGAGCGGAGTCAACAAAGTCTCTTCTCCAATTTCACAAAGCAAGTCACTCGGGTCGATCGAGTGTTGAACTCGCGTCCTTCAGTTCGCAAGTCAGAACCGTATTAGAAAAACTATTTATTATCTTAGTAAAGTTAATGTAAATTAAAATAAGTTTTATGAACGGTTGGATAATTAATTGTCTATGACAAGAAAATGAAGTGAACTGTTTTTGTTCTCAAATTGACCATTAAAAACTCATCCGAGATTTCCTTAAAAATTTCGTGTTTTACGTCATAGGTTCGCGAGGATGAGATGGATGAGTTGGATTCTCTTCAGGATGATTTTTGTTATCTAAAAATCAAAAGCGGACCTGAGGATCCTGATGGAAAAGCCAACATCCTCCTGCAGACGTTCATATCCAACGGGACTGTGAATAGCTTCTCATTATCATCTGATCTGATGTACATTGCTCAAGTAGGTCCATTAATCTAAGTCTCCGAAAATCACTTCAGATTTTCTGACTAGACAATATTACAGTCCTCCTGATAATTGTTGATGCATGACAGCAATAACAATCCCTCGAACATCGAGGGATTCTGCTTCATCGACGCAATGAACCGATTCTTTGTTTTTGCAGAACGCCGCGCGCATTGTCCGCGGCATTTTCGAGATTGTTCTCAAAAAGGGACTTACCCGGGTGTCGAGTCGCCTGCTCAAGTTGTGCAAGTGCGTGGACCGCCGTCTGTGGCCGCACAGCACCCCCTTGCGTCAGTTCGGCACCCGGCTGGGGGGTGACGTGTTGCGGAAGATCGAGGAAGCGAAGCTGAGCGTCGAGAGAATGCGCGATATGACCGCGTCCGAGATAGGTGCGGTTCGAACTTGTTGAAAGAACTTCGGAAGGGGGGGGCTGGATCGAGGTTGTTGAACTTGTTTAATTTTTGAAGGAGGTCTGCTTCGGCATCCGAGGATCGGGGAGAAGGTTGTGCGTTGCCTTGAGGAGTTGCCCAGTGTGCACCTCGAGACTTCCATCCAGCCCATCACGCGCACCATCCTGCGAATCAAACTGACGATAACTCCGCAATTCCGCTGGAATAATCACGTGAGTGACGCAGTTTCCTCAAAGATTTTTGTGCGTCATCGTCACGTCTGTGCTACTGCTCAACAAATTAAAGTCGGTTCAGACGGAAAGCGGTCGATGATAAAGCAAGCGGAAAGCGGAATTTTTAAAAGCGTAGCAAGTAATTCCGATTTCTGCTTGGTTTTTATCGCTGTCGCTTTTAGGCTGAACAAAGCTATTAAGTTAATATATTTCACTTCAGTATTTTTTTTGCTAAACACAAAAAATTTTGTGCTTTGGCGATTTTTTCGCTTTCCGCTTTGTTTTTGCGCTTTGCGGCACACGCCTCTTTTTTCGGCTCCGCTTTTAGTCTAAATCGATCTTAAAAAGATTTATCGCTACAACTCGGCGTCGATTTAACTGTTTGTGACGTCACGCGTGTTGAAGGTACATGGAAACGCCAGCGAGCCGTTCTGGGTCTGGATTGAGGATCCGGATTCTGACACCATGTATCACAGTGAATACGTACAGCTGACCAAGAAACAGGTAAGACACTGATACTGAGTTCTCGTTAACATTGTACAGTTTGTTGAAGCTGCTCATAACATAACTTGAATTGCATAAACTTATTTTTAATTTTACTTTTTATTATTTTTTTAAACTCTTAACTTTTCTGTATAAAATCTGCTTCCACAAAAGTTTAAGACTTTTTATTAAAGTTATAATAAACTCATTTTTCAATAAACGAAGTCAATAATTAATAGAATATCCTTTTTGTTTTATGACTTTTTCGACTCTCTTTGGCATAGATCTTATGAGTTTCAGAGATCTTTCGGAATATTGTTCCATGTAGTTATAATTTTATTTTTCAAATCATCTAATTTTTTTGGGTTTATCTTTTTTGATTTGAGCTTTTATGATACCCACAAGTTTTCTAAATTAACTGGATCAGCAGACTGGGCTGGCCAATCTGTCACGCTCACAGAATTCTTTTGAAAAAAGTTTTTAACTTTTTTTGTTTTGTTTAACTTTTTTGGGCGCTCTGTCCAATTGTAAGATTCGTTTTAGAGATAAGTTTTCTTTTGTATATGGTGGCAAATGTTGCTCCAATAATTTAATGTATTTATGTTGATCTAGTGCTCTTTTCATTTCAACTAGAGGACCAGTACCATTAGAACTAAACCCTTTTTAATACATCATACTGTCACCCTCAAACTTCATAGTTGTAGTTACACATCTTCTGTTATATGATTTATTTTTTCTTCGTCTGACATACTGTATGTGCGACTAGCAGAATCAATCAATTTAAACTTAGATTCATCACTGAAAAAATTTATTTTCCCAGTCTTCTGGAGTCAAATTCTTGTACACTTTTGCAAAATGCATTCTACATTTTCTGTTCTTGACTGACACAAGTGGAACTCTTCTGGCCACTCTGGCATTGAGCCTTTTTTCTCTCAACCGACATCTTAGAGCTCCTGACAATTTCTGACTATAAAATTCATTGATTTCATTTCTGATGTCAATTGCTGTTTTTTTTTATCCGTTTCAGAAAACCTCTGAATTTGTTAACCAATTCTAGAATCTGTAACTCTAGGTCTTCCAGATCTTGGTGATGATTTGAAGGTTCCAAACTTTTTCCAGTTGTAAAAAGCTTGTTTACAAGCAGTTTTACTGGCATTCACTTGATTAGCAATATCTTTGAACTTTTTTTTGATTTCTCATTTCCACCATTGTAGGTCTTTTTGTTGGACTCAGTTCTCCATTTTTACTCATTATAATGACATAAAATACACAAAAATGATATAACTAAGAAAGAGAAATACAAAAAATAATGTTGTATAGACTATAACTTATTATCAAAAGAAAAAATACAAAAAGTCTTAAACTTTCGTGGAAGCATATTTTATGAACAAAGGTTTAGAGTTAAAAAAGTAATAAAAAAGTAAAATTAAAAATAAATTTATGCAATAAAATATGATCAAAAAAATCTCTTCTTTTCAATGATGTATAGTAGAATGTATAAAATTAAAGTTAAAAAAAGATATAATCAAATAAAGAAAAAAATTAAAAAAGTCTTAAATTTTGACCACCACTGTATGATAAATTATGTTTAACAAGTCTTTTTAAAATTTGCTTAAAATTCATTTTGTTTCAACAAAAGAAGATATTAAAGCTGCCGTTACATGCCTGGATTGTTTTCGACACTTGACATTCTTCTTGTTGCTAAAGGTTGTTCGCAAAGAACCGCAAACACTGGTGTTCACCATCCCCCTGTCCGAGCCCCATCCCACGCAATACATGGTCCACCTTGAATCGGAGAGGTGGTTTGGTCCCAGCGCGATCTGCCCCGTCTCCTTCAAGCACCTTATCCTCCCTGAAAGGCACCCCCCACACACCGGTGCCGTACCTTTGTAGTGTAGAATTATTAAAAAGCTTTTTTGTCTTTTGAGATTAATAATAAGTTGATTTTGCTAAGTAAAAAACGTTTTAAATTCTGTTGATTTTTTTATCTTTTTGTCTAATAATATTGTGTTAAATGAAGTTTTTTCGGATATTGTTTTGCTTAAGGGAAAAGTTTTGATAAAAACTGCTTTGTTTTTTAACAACTTAATTATTTGTAAATTGTTCTATGATAAGTATTGACCTTTGATATTGTAAAGTGTTGAAAAAAGTTTTAAAGCTCTAATTGAATAAAATACACAATTTGATTTGTTTAAATTCTTAACAAAAAATCTCAGCTAAATACCACTCAGCTCTATAAGCTTTCGTTTATTCAATTTCTTCAGATAACTTATACAAATTACAAATTTGGACCTGTTTTTGTTTTCCACAGTTTTGGATTATTTTTTTGATTTGTTTATTGTTTGTTTTATTCACAGAACTTTGTGTTCTTTCAGAGCTTCTTGATTTGGAGCCATTGCCTATCACTGCACTGGAAGATCGCTTCCAATCTGTCTACAACTTCTCCCACTTCAACCCCATACAGACTCAGATATTTCATTGTCTCTATCACACCGACACAAACGCATTGATAGGTAAGCCGCGTCCAATCAAAACATCCTTGTTTGATGATTACGTTCGAATTGTCATGACAACAAAATTAAAAAAAAGCATTTCTCATTTATTTGAGCCGTTTGCATGTACAGTAACTTGAATTCTTTCCTCGTAGGAGCTCCTACCGGATCAGGCAAAACTGCTGCCGCGGAAATATCAATATTCCGCATGCTCCGTACTCAACCCGGATGTAAGGCTGTGTACGTCGCTCCTTTAAAGGCGCTTGTTAGAGAAAGAATGAATGACTGGACCAGGCGACTGGCCCCCAATCTCGGCTTGAAGTAAACCCTGAGTTTAATTTCACTTTTCTATCTGAATTTTTTTATGAATGTTGGAGTTCTAAATCAGTCGGAAACCGCATTTGATGATCCGGCGTTGTATTAGAGGCAGTCGTTTTCATAGTAGTTGCTTTTGTTCGGTCAATATTGTTGTGCAATGTTCAATGGTCATAGAACAACTGGATTTAAATAGCAAAGTCTGTTTTTGTTTGTTTAAATTGTCTGTCGTGGTAAATCGAATAAGATGGCCGACAATGGTTTTCTAAGCGTCGGTCACGACAGGAAAGTACAATTTTAATTCCATCCTCAATAATTAAAACACTAGAAAAAAATTCAATCCCATATTTAATTGATTGCAATACCTGGACTAAAAAAACCTTGGAGTTCACTTTTTAGTTTCATTTATAAACTGTCAATATTTGCTTCAGTTTGACGCCATTCCAAAATGTCACGTGTGCTGGTCGCGAATTTGATCAAGGACTGTTCAAAAGTTAAGTAAACCACATGTTGAGATCCCCTTGTTGTTCAGACTAGTCGAACTCACTGGCGATATCGCCCCCGATATGCGGGCCGTAGCTTCCGCCGACGTCATCATCACGACTCCCGAAAAGTGGGACGGCGTTTCGAGAAGCTGGCAGTCGAGAGGTTACGTCCGCCAGGTGACGCTGCTCATCATCGACGAAATTCATCTGCTCGGTAAGACGTGACGAATGTGTGTTCGATCAGGCATGACGATTGATGAGCCAGGTGAGGCGCGATAAATCGTATGATTGGTAAGAATGCTTATTGGTCACATCTGAAAATGTCTTTTCAAGAAATCTGCAAACGGGAGCCATTTAGTCCGGGTCGAATTCATTTGATTTAGTTTATTCGTTGACTTAATTGAATTTTTGATCTTTGACGTAATAGTTTTTTTAATAGCAAATTCCTTGAAGAGTCGATTGGCGGTACAAAACTTTAAGTAGCTTTAAAAATCGTGTTTATTTTGGTGAAACTTTTCATCTGACACTTATGAGGAGGAATCGTCAGAAGAAACAAAGGGCAATCTGATCGTGATTATATAGACAATGAGAACGCGTCTGCTCTGGAAAGAAAACCAATCAGACACGCTCTCATTTTTTTCTTCTCTATTTGTTGCTTAACCAATTAGACGCGCTCTCATTTTGTATATAAGCACGATCGGATCGCTCTTAGTTCATTATGACGATTTCTCCCGAGGAGTGTTAGATAAAAAGTCTTGGGGGGGGGAATGAACACGCTTTTTAAAAGTAACAAGTTTAATAAATTTAAGTTTTAATACTTTCGCGCTTCCATGTTAAGCATATATGTTTCGTGAAAGTGAAATGTCACTCCACTTTAATGTCAAGGCTATTTTTCTTGCAGGCCAGGACAGAGGACCGGTACTAGAGGTCATCGTATCCCGTACCAACTTTATATCGTCACAAACGGAGCGTCCTGTGCGTATCGTAGGCTTGTCCACTGCCCTAGCAAACGCCAGAGACCTTGCTGACTGGCTCGGAATCAAAGAGGTTTGCTCGTAATCGGGTTGTTATCTCGGCTCGGTTGTGTCGTTATCTTGGCTCGGTTGTGTCGTTATCTTGGCTCGGTTGTGTCGTTATCTCGGCTCGGTTGTGTCGTTATCTCGGCTCGGTTGTGTCGTTATCTTGGCTCGGTTGTGTCGTTATCTCGGCTCGGTTGTGTCGTTATCTCGGCTCGGTTGTGTCGTTATCTCGGCTCGGTTGTGTCGTTATCTCGGCTCGGTTGTGTCGTTGTCTCGGCTCGGTTGTGTCGTTGTCTCGGCTCGGTTGTGTCGTTGTCTCGGCTCGGTTGTGTCGTTATCTTGGCTCGGTTGTGTCGTTATCTCGGCTCGGTTGTGTCGTTATCTCGGCTCGGTTGTGTCGTTGTCTCGGCTCGGTTGTGTCGTTGTCTCGGCTCGGTTGTGTCGTTGTCTCGGCTCGGTTGTGTCGTTGTCTCGGCTCGGTTGTGTCGTTGTCTCGGCTCGGTTGTGTCGTTGTCTCGGCTCGGTTGTGTCGTTGTCTCGGCTCGGTTGTGTCGTTATCTCGGCTCGGTTGTGTCGTTATCTCGGCTCGGTTGTGTCGTTATCTCGGCTCGGTTGTGTCGTTATCTCGGCTCGGTTGTGTCGTTATCTCGGCTCGGTTGTGTCGTTATCTCGGCTCGGTTGTGTCGTTATCTCGGCTCGGTTGTGTCGTTATCTCGGCTCGGTTGTGTCGTTATCTCGGCTCAGTTGTGTCGTTATCTCGGCTCGGTTGTGTCGTTATCTCGGCTCGGTTGTGTCGTTATCTCGGCTCGGTTGTGTCGTTATCTCGGCTCGGTTGTGTCGTTATCTCGGCTCGGTTGTGTCGTTATCTCGGCTCGGTTGTGTCGTTGTCTCGGCTCGGTTGTGTCGTTGTCTCGGCTCGGTTGTGTCGTTATCTCGGCTCGGTTGTGTCGTTATCTCGGCTCGGTTGTGTTTTTTAAAGTCATTTTTTTCGTCCTATGAATTACATCTGTGACAATCTCATTCTTCTCACTGGTGTCGCGGTGATTTCATGCGCTGTATTCATTAAAGCGACGAATTTGACTTTTTTGGTTTTTGGCATTCCAGACCGAATGAGATCTGTAAATTCGATTAGTGTTGACAATTTGATTTAAGTGTATTATTCTATTAATTGTAATTTAAAAAACAGCCACCTTGTTAGTTGTGTTTATCTAATAAGCTAGTTTTATAGTAGTGTATTGATTTTAATTTTAACTATTAATGTTGACCAAAATGAAACTGAAAAAAACACGTAAAAGAATGTCTTGTCGTGCTCATTAATATGTTACCATGTTTTGGGTTGATAGCTTTGTATTCTCTAGTGACGATTTTATCGTTTCAGCTTGGTTTATTCAACTTCCGTCCATCTGTCCGGCCCGTCCCCATGGAAGTCCACATTCACGGCTTCGCGGGCAAGCATTACTGTCCACGGATGGCCACCATGAATAAGCCTTGCTTCCAAGGTCAGTTTACTTTATTATGTCATTTGTATTGCTGCTGATACTTTGTTGCATCACAGCAATCCGGACGCATTCCCCTGCTAAGCCATGTCTTATCTTTGTGTCGTCAAGGCGACAGACACGCCTGACTGCGTTAGACTTGATAGCGCATCTTGCGGCCGAACATGACCCCAAACAATGGCTGCACATGGATGAAAACGAGGTGAGAGTTCGATAGAGTTCATAGCTTATGCTGTTGAATAAATCTTTTACACTTGTTCTAAATCGGTTATTTATAGTAATCGGTTATCGAAATCTATTTGTTGTTGATTTTGTCCTTAAGTTTTTGTTATTAAACTTGCTTGCAGATGGAGGAACTGACGTACGCAGTGAAGGATCCTAATCTTCGCCTGGTCCTGGCGTTTGGGATTGGGATTCATCATGCCGGTCTTGTCGAGAGAGATCGGGCGTTGGTGGAGCGTCTTTTCTCCCAACAAAAAATCCAAACCCTGATCGCGACCTCGACCCTCGCCTGGGGGGTGAACCTCCCCGCTCACCTTGTAATCGTCAAAGGAACGGAGTACTTCGATGGGAAGCAATCTCGTTACGTCGACTTCCCCATTACAGGTGCCCCATCTCGTTCAATAGTTTTCGGGTTCAAATCCAACATAAGATTTAAAAGAAAGAATTTGCTCTCATTTCTAACGTTGAATTTAGAATTGAACGACCAGTAGTTACTCGTATTATTCAATTTTCACCAATTTTATGCCAACGACATGATTTGTTGTATTTGATTAAAATGTAAAACAAACTTTGAAATTTCTTTTTAAATTTTTTTAAACTCTTGTTTTTTCAGATGTTTTGCAAATGATGGGTCGCGCTGGCCGGCCGCAATATGACGACAAAGCCGTCGCCGTCATTCTAGTGCACGACGCGAAGAAGCAGTTCTACAAAAAGTTCTTATACGAGCCTTTCCCGGTGGAGTCCAGCTTACTTGAGGTGAAGATCATTAAATATCATTCATTTATCACATAGTTTTTTACATTGAAGCTTCGCAGTTGAGTCACAAGAGTCTTTTTACGCACTTAATTCATTTGCTTTGTAGCAGCAGCAATTTTTATTAATTGCCATGGGCGATAATGTGTAACATTCTAAGTTGTTTTGAGCTGAAAAAGATTATATATGTCTTACTCCTACCGAAATAATTTGGCATTTTCCGTAAAATGCATTCTTATTAAAATTGATTACACATAAAAATTTTTTTTGGCCTTGAAGCATCATTTCCTCTTAAACAGTCTCCTCTGTTGACGTTTGCAATTTGCTACTCAGGTCATACAAGATCACATTAACGCTGAAGTAGTGGCAGGAACAATTGCAAACAAGCAGGAAGCCATGGATTATCTCACTTGGACTTATTTCTTCCGCCGGCTTCTTATGAATCCCACTTACTACCAACTCCAAGACATAGGTATTTGCTTATCGCTAAAACCCGGCTATCTTATTACATTAGTTATTTGTATAAATTTAATTTCATCTCGTACAAATCTCAAGATCACGAATCGATCAACTTGTATCTATCCACGCTTCTTGAACGGGCCTTCCGTGATCTCGAACTGTCAGGTTGTCTTTCGACTGACAGTGATGAGAATGAACTACAAGCTACGAATGCTGGAAGAATCAGTTCTTTCTACTATCTCAGTCATTTAACAATGCGGTGAGATAGTTAAATCTAATCGAGGCTTTTAAAAGCAGCATTTCATAACAAGGGTTTTCAAGGCTTTTTTTTTCTATTGCATTGTTTTAGTATGTTCAAATCGTTATAGTGCAGATACTATCATGTCAAACATTTTCTGTTGTTCGATTTAAAGAAGAGTACATGGGATGTTTCAGGATGCTCCATGAAGACATGAAGTCGGAGTCTTCGATTGAGGACATCCTTCTCTTGCTGTCCAATGCACAGGAATATCATGAGTTACCGGTTCGACACAACGAAGATGCTGTCAACAGGTTCATGTTTTTGTGTTCTGCGATGTCTATGTCGTCATTGCTTGTTTCATAGATGCATTATGCTTTTGCTTATAGTGAATTCTATTCTACTAATAAAGCTTTTGTTAATGTATTAGAATTTTTGATTAATTGTTTAAAATTTCCTTTTTTGTTTTCTAAAGTCGAAACCTTAATTTGTTCTAAAACTGACAACTGTTGTTTCAATATCGCAGTGACCTCGCCCGTGACCTCCCGGTCAAAGTTGATTCCACTACGTTCGACTCTTCCCATACCAAAGCTTTACTACTCCTGTACGCTCACATGTGTCGCACCCCCATGCCATCCACTGATTACGTCACTGATTTAAAATCTGTTCTTGACCAAGCTATCCGTGTCTTACAGGTGAACAGAACAGATGAATATAGGTTTACACGGTGTTTGTTTTGACGTTTGAAAGTTAAAATAAATATGGTTCCTATTATATTTGCCTGGGAAATTGCGATTCAAGTTAAAACTCGGTTTTATTTCGACTTAAATCCTCATTGCCTGGATGTTAATAAATTTTGCCATGAGCTATCACAGGTCTGTAAATTTCGCAATGGCTTCTCTTCAACTACATCTATCTTTCTCCCAGGCGTTCGTTGACGCCAGCGCTGACTGTGGGTGGATTGTTACGTCACTACGTTGCATGCACTGTATCCAGATGGTGTCGCAAGCGAGCTGGTTCCATGACACACCGTTTATGACGTTGCCCCACGTCGAGAGGAAAACAGCGTTTGTTTTCAAGTGAGCACCAGAGTTCAATTCTCTTTCTCTCATCTAACGACGTCGTCTGTGTCCAGCCAACTGCAATACCGCGGCCGATTCGTCTCGAACCTTCCCGAACTGCTTCAACTTCACCACAAGCGGCCAGACTACGTGAGGGAGGAGCTGAGTGGGCAGTTTAATCGCGCAGAATTAAACAAGGCAAGTTTTCTGCGAATGTTCCAGACACACGCTGCTCACTCGTCAAATTTTATCTTTGTCACTTGTGCTAATGACGTTATTTTCGATTACACAAAGTTGCTGAATTCGTGAAACCGAGCAAGTCGTGCGCTACTTGTTTGTCGTTGTCGCGTTATCAGTATGATGACGTCATGTAGTCAGTGTGTAAAAATGTTCTACAAAAATTTTAAGACGTAAGTAACAGAAGAATGTGAGGTATTTCGGCTTAAGTTTTTTGTCTCTATTGTAACGACCAGTGTCTGCTTTGAGGGTGGAAAAATTGACGACATTGATTAAAGAAATGCTTTTCGCTGATTTCCATGACTTGGTTTTTTCTTAACTACCGCTCATTAATCATTCAGTTTGTTGAATTGAAGTCGAATAAACTGAATTATGTTAGATTTGCAGTCACCTGACTGTCATGCCAGTCGTGGAAGTGTCGCTGGGTGTCAGGGGATGGTGGGCCGACTGCTCACAAGAGGAAGAGAGAAAGGTTCCCCGTTGTTTCGGTGAGTTCGATGGTCATCTCGCTCTTGATTGGTCGATCACGTCTTAATTGGGGAGGGTGATCAATTTTGTATTTTATATAAATTTAAAAAGCCTGTTCTTTGTCAACTAGTAATTGGTAATGTAAACGTTTTTAAAAGCTATTTAATAAAAATAAAGTTATTAGTTTTGTTGATGAAATTTTATTACAATGTTATGTTTTACTAGCGCTTGGAGCACTGCGATATTATCAAAATTGCATTAACTGTTTATCTCACTGATTTACTGGAAAAACGTGGAGGCGTAGTACTTAGGGCAATCGTCAAACGATTACCCTGTCCTACTTTGGAGATGTCAAGATATTGCTGTCTGATTAAATGCTTTAATTTTTCAGTTATTTATAGTGATGCCAGTTGATTTAGAATTACTTGTCAAGACCGCCAGGCAAGAAAAATACTTAAAATGATTTTCCAATGGCAGAACAATACGACCTGAGCACGAATTGAACCAAGGTTGTACAAATCGCGGTTGTACAGTATGAATCGGCGCTTCTAAACACTCCATTACACTATCGATATTTACTCTTTCTTTTAATGTTGCGAATGTGTCTTGTCACGGATGCACATTGTTAAAAGCCATGTAAAGCACTTCTTGTTCTTTACAGAAAAGTCGATGATTGATTCATCAACTTGGCTTGTCGTCCATGCCGATCAAGAATACAACTTGACCGTCAGTTTGAAGCGATTGAACAAAGGAAAAAAGGTTTTTTTGCATATGTTGTAGAGTAAACGATAATTTAGACTAATTAAGTACTAATTAAAATAATTTTGATAATAAAGACGATCGCGTGACTTTAATTCTGTTCCTCAGAAGTCTCGTAAATAAAATTTGTAATAAAAATTCTGATAACATTGCAAATATGCTTGCTGTCAACAGCAGCAGAATAGAAATTGATTATCTTGATATGTTTTAAACTAGAAACATTTTATCATGAAAGGATGCGGAAGATAAAGCTGCCACTCCTCGCTTTCCAAAGCCGAAGCTGGAAGGATGGTTCCTGGTGCTGGGGAGTCGTGAGCGGCGCGAATTGATTGCACTAAAGAGGCTCAACACGCTCCGAAAGTATTCGACCGAAACTCTTTCGTTCTACACGCCGAACAACGTCGGGAAGTGAGTTCTGTTGTCGGTGCGGTGCAGACATCTTGCTTCTATGCTGCTATGATCGAATGTCATTCTAACACAATAAGCCTAAGCTATGATTTAAAATATTGTTTTGTTTAACAGGATTGTCTACACCATTTGGATTGTCTCAGATTCCTACATTGGTCTTGATCAGGCTTATGACGTCAGGCTCGACGTTATCGAGTGTGATATTGCGTCACAAGTCAATCAAGAAGTTAATCTTAAAACTGATGACGAATCCTCTACGTGACAAGCACGAGGGAAAAGAGGTGGTTGGCTGTCATGAGGTGTTACCAATATTCGTTTCATCCTAAAGTGATTCATTGATAATCTACTGTTGTTTTAGTAATAAACGAATACATTTTCCGTGCAATAAGATTGAAGCAGTTCGATAGCAGCGTGTTTGTGCGAGCGCCGTTTGTTTTCTGTTGACTTTCAATCCAGTAAAATGTGGTTTGATCTGTATTACCATCTGACATTTGTCAGCCTGAATGTATCATGAGATCATCTTTTGAATTCTTTAAAAAAAAGAACTTCAAGGGATTAGCTTTTTTAAAAAGTTAAGAAATGGCTCCCAGATAGCCTGGAGGAGGAGAAACAACAACAAGTCGATCTTTTTTTAATTTTTACTACGAACTACTTTGGCCTCCGATTCGCTTAAAAACTTCACTATCAATTGCAATGTGCAAAGAATTGTTGTTTGCAGAATGTTACATCTCATATTTAAAAAAGTGTTACAACGGAATGCTTTGTATGCCAGCAAGTAAGAAATAAGTTGGAGTGTAAAAGTTAGTAAACATTTTTTGTCGTTTTGGTTACACAAACTGTAGATAAAAACTTAATTTTTAAACATTTTACTTTTAATTGCTAAAATTCTTACAAAGCGTTAATCGGCGTGAGACATTAAAATAAACTGCAAAACAAAATGTTCAACATTTGCTTAAATTATAATTTAAAGTACATTTAACAGCTTCTTCATGTGATCCGATTACGAACCAACCATATACTGTTATTAAAATTTGAAACTTGAGTCTTTGCAGCGAACATATTGCCGTAAGATTTATTTCGTGCCCAGCCAAATTATTCTTTTATTACACTCGGAAGAAACGTTTGTAAACATAAACAAAGCAAACAGACTTTTTAGTACAATACAAACAATCTGTTACAAAGCGCGAACGGATAAGTTCAATAATTACGATTAATATTCATAATCTACGAGTTCTACCTGCGGCAATGATCAAATAATTCGAATGCACGTATTCGATACTCGGTTGTTGCACTGCACACTTCAACCGTTGTGTAGAAGGTGAACTAGTTTTGGTTCCATTTTCATCTTCATGCATGGAAACTGACACTTTTTGCTCTTTGTAGACACAAATAAACAATATTGAAAGACTTTGCATAGGTTAATCGTTTCGGTTATTGCACTTGCATTCGATTTTTGCAATCCAAGTAAAATTCTTTCGTCACGGGGAACGAGTTAAACTTGGTTTGGTCGATCGGAATCGGCTCAAAAATAGACTTTTGTAGGTCCGCTCAACAATACGGCTTCCTATTTTAATACAAACTGACAACTAAATAATTTGCTGCCTGTAAATTACCTAGAAACAAACAACTACATATCTGTTGGGTCTAACGTTCTGGTTTCATAAACCTTATTACAATATCAATTTTAAGGTTTGAACTTAAGCGTGAAACCGCAGGAAGATTTAAACGTTTGATCAACAGAGCGTGTCGAAAACACAAAACAGGATAATGCGTCAGTGAATGATTCACTGATTTCAAGTCGGTCTACTAGCAACTAGAAGTAAATTTAGGAAGACGAACATTAAAAAGATCTGTTCTATTTTATATTTAAATTTTTTTAGCGATGGACGACAAGAGGTAAGAGAGAAAAAGTTAAGCGACCATGCAGTTTTATATAATTTTTTGGGTTTGTTGCTGATTCCTTTTTTTTTTGACCACATGTATGAAGTTTTTTTATGAATATTTGTAGTTTAATAGACAAAAAAATAAAACTATTGATTGATTGATCGTCTTTCTAGAGTGAAAACTAACCAGCTTATATACAAAAGCTTGTGTAGAATTAAAACAATGACAGTTCTGCATTTAAGATTGCTTCTTAAGAATATTAATCACATAAAAATCTAAATTTTGTATCTACCCCAAATAAAAAACCACAGCGGATGGTCGCTAAATCTTCAGTTTCACGATCAACTTGGTTGCTTATTTTTAATGTTTTAAAGTGACTGAATAAGTTTTGGTGCTCTTTTATGAATGCTGGAAAACTTAAAATTAATAAATCCGAATTAAGATACCGTAAAACCTCTCCAATTTAGCGCCACCCTGTCTCTTCAACAAGTCGGATTCCCCTGCGGTTACTATCGCTTCTTCAGAGATCCATTTTCTCTTGGTTTTTTTTTTATTCCATGCTAATGCTGATGCTGAAAGAGGGATTTCGGGTTAGTTTCACCGTAAAAAGAAATCGCTTACGGCGATTTTTAAAAAAACAGGGTGGCGCTCAATTAGAGGTTTTACGGTAAGTTAAATAGCATTAAGGTTCGTTTTCACTCGATAATAACGAAAATCTAATTTTGCCGTGTTGGCTTTTACTTTGAACTGGGATTTTTTACTGCGTTGCATGTGATTCTTCGCATGATCGAACAAATTCCTTGTTTTAATTGAATTCTACTTGAAAGCATTTTTGTGGGAAACTACTGTCTTGTTTGTCCAAAAGTAAACTTGTTTTCTACAACACGCCCAAGGACTAATTTGGGAGGGTAACACGTCATTGTCGTTTTGCTTTCCGCATAAATTCTAACGAATATTTGTAAAATTTATTTTTTTGTTATATGGTATGAAGTTTATTTTGTTCAGCCAAATATTAAAAAATAGGCTACTCTGTTTTGGTTTGACCTAATGAGATCGTGAAAAATCAATTTTTGTTTATCTCTTGCTTTGTTGTGATCAGAAAAAGAATTAGAAAAGTCATTTTACTTAAACAGAGTTTTGTCTCTTCATAGATGAAATCAATAGTTTTTTACTATTCTTTCTTCTTTTTATCAGTGTAACGGTAAACGGCGCTGAAATTGCCGATTGCCGCTAAGTAAAATGTCGATTAACGCGCTTCGGGCTTCGATGAAATGAAAACTCAATAATAACCAAGGAATATTTTAATGAAAAATACATAATTAACTGAAGCGTTGAAAAGCGAAAGCGGTAATCTGTAAATAAATAAAACGAACTAAAAATTAAACACAAAAGAAAACACATAGATGTCTTACCGAGCAGTTCACGTCGGTGCTGAACTCACGGGGAAACGGGAATTACCAAAAACTGCACTAAGTCTACTCAGACTTCAACCAGCCGCCCACAAACACTGCTGCTGGTCACCTCACAAATTGAGGAGTGTAACTAGAACTCACAAAGCCAGCTTTAAAATGAACGCGCTGCAGATACAAACTATGCTCCGAGATGAGATTAACTAAAAATAAATCGTAAAAAAAAAGGCGCTGGCAGCGAGTGCACGCGCAAATTATGAACAGAAACTCAAGGGAAATAAAGCAAACACGTGCGTTGGTAATTTTCTACAATCAAACTTTCTGAGATTCTCGGATACCAGACAAAAGTTCTTGTGTTATAGTCTATGTTTGGTTCTGTGATTTGTATAACACTCCTAGCTCGGAGGCACACGTGCAATAGTACCGAAAAGTTATATACGGTGACGGGTATCGTATGGAGTGGGCCAAATGAAGCGGCTGAACAAAGCCCCCCTTAAAATGTGGAAAAAGTGCCCCTCCTTCAAAGTAACACCATGACAACTTAAAAAAGTTTTTCAAATAAAGAAAAGACCTTTTTTTTCTTCAGTTGCATATTGTTTAAAATCCCTGATAAAACCCTATTTATTGATTAAATTAATTAACCATTTTAGAAACACAACCCAGTCAAAAGAAAAATAAAGCATGAAAAAGTGAGGACCAAAAAAAGCTTTAGGCTTATGCGTTATTTGAATTCTATGTTTTATTGAAATTTTTTTCGCAAAATAAATTTTAGAAGTGTTCTTCCCTTTTTTTCTTTCTCGCACAACCTCTTGGCTATATATAGGCGTACTATTTTTTTGAAAGGGTAAACCGGGACGCTTGTTAACAGAAAAAAATTCGTTCCTGAAATAGTAGTATTCTCTAAAAAACGGTCTTTACTTCAAATCAATATCGCATTTCTTAATTTTCGTTTCAAAAAGGGGTATTTTCTAAAAAATAAGGTCTTCACTTCAAATCAATCTCGGATTTTATGATTTTTGTCGCTAAAAAGAATTAGTGTTTTCTAAATGAAAAAAAAGCCTTCACTTCAAATCTGTCTCGGATTTCATAATTTTCGTCTCTAAAAAACTAGCGATCTCGGAAAAAAACAAGAAAAAAGAGGGGTATACATAGAATCTGTTTTCGATTCCTGGTAGAATTTCTGCCAAAATAGGCGAAACACAGCTCTAAAAACCGGGATTGTTCCGCTAAAATTGGACGTATGGTAAGCGTAGCTATATAACAAATCGCGTCTCATTCTAATCAACAAGAGCTAAATGTAGACAGCATATATAGGCCTACTAAAAGTATGGGAGATACCAAACCATCATGATTTAACATCTGTTTCACTGAAAAACAAATTATGCTTGTTTTCCTACAGCGGTTTCAACAAAAATGACTATAAATAATTATAAAGAATTTTAACCATTAACCATGTAAATGATTAATGAAAAAAGTTGTTGCAATTGTATTAATAGAATTGGTCGTCGAAGGTAAACAAGTTTGATAGGCAAACAAAAGGGTTGAAAAGAAAATATTTTTAAACTAAAAATTTCACACGTTAGAGCAGTGAGGTTACCGTCTGACAGTTCGAATAATAGAGCTTGGACAAGATGTGCTTTATGGGAAAAAGAAATTAGGTGAGATCTATTCACTCGAGAACAGAACGGATTTTTAGCTGTAAGAATTTCTATTCTAGCGCAAAGGCGGGGGACCGACGGCCGCCATGTTTTTTTTCGACTTCCATAAAAATATAATTATGTGTCCATGACTAGTGCTGGCAACTAGAAAACACTACATTTTAGGGACGGAAATCAAGAAATTGGCGTCAGATTTCAAAGTTATGACCTTTTTTTTTCAAGATCACTTTATTTTGGAGACAAAAATCAGGAAATACGAAACAGATACAAAATAATTATGCTATTTTCTTCTTTATATCAACTTATACCGCCTCCTCTGTCAAAAAATTTAAAATCTGGCTTCCAATAATAAAAAGGTTTTCACCTCTGTTCTAGTGTGTAAAGATTAAAAAGAAATTTTGAGCGTAACAAAAAGAATAAGCGCAAAGTTCAAGACTTTAAACATTGTTTAAATAAAAAACGTTTTATTTTCAAGCAATCATCGAGGAACTTGAAAATGTGGTTTGTATTGCAAAATATGAAAGTAAAAGCGTTTAGAATTACTTTTTTAAGTAAATTACCCCAAATTAGGTTAATGTTTTGTCAACATTTTAAAACGTTTGCTGTATTTGACAAAGACGCATTTGAGCCAGAAATTAATAAAGATGTATTGTGTGTCATAAATGATAAAAGCGTTTGCGCAAATATATGACGGTTGCAGTTTTTGTCTACAAAATATAGACATTGTTAAGAAGTGTATACTATGGTTAAATAGACTGGTTGAAAGAAAGTGTATGTAGCAGGCTTTAACTCTAGAATACGCTCGTAAAAATATATTAGTTAACATGGTCGTGGTGTATATTGAACCCTTTTTTGAAAACAAAAAAAAAAATACTTGTAATGAAAATTTATTAAATCTGAAAAAAGTATAAGAAAATATAATATTTCTGCTTTTATTTTTCCTGTGATTAAAAATGTTTCTGTTGTAAAGTGAGTTGATAAGTTGCAACTCAAAATAAGTAGTAAAAATAGCAAAAAAAGTATTCTATTAAAATATACTGAAAATGTTAACCAAAATTCGTCGCCAAAAATTCTATGAAAAAGAGAAAACTACAACTGTAGTCTTGAGCGATGACCCCACACACCCAGGTTGCATTAGCATCAGCTATGAGATTCCCAGGCTCCTGGTAGCAACACACTGTATGGTATATCGTACCACACAGTGCACACAGTGTTATACCTGCTCACGGTCCTGCTTGATGTGATCTTGAGGTGATCACGTCAAACAAAGAGATTGAGTATCAGATACTGCACGACCGTGTATTAGGGTTTAGATATTAAATAAAGAAAACAAAACGAGAAAGAAATATTGAAGGACATAGTGAAAAACAAATTGTAAGTTCGAGTTCGTGATAGAAACATTGCCAAATAAAAACAAAAAATCATTGAATAAAGTTGTATATACGACTATTGGTTAAAAATATTATGACATTCCTCAATAGGCATTAATATTGTTGAAAACTTTAAATGCTCTACCGGCGATGATACCTAACTGAAAAAAAACATTAGCAAGATATTTTTAACGCCAATGCTCACGCCAATCAACAAACTTGATTGGCGTGAACATTGGCGTTAAAAATAGTGATTTTATAACAGCGTCGCAAAAGAATAGCTAAATAAAAGTAAAACACAGTTCAAAACACGGCATTTAGCTATTGCAGTGGCAGAAAATCGCCCAGCACGCAATTGCCTAAGCATGATCAAATCAATAATTTCATTTAGTGTCATTATGACTAAACAAATGTCTTTTCAACAGTTTGGCAACCAGACACGAGAGCATGAAATGAATGTTAACATTAAAAACTGGACTTATAAAGCGGTGTTTTTTTTTTAAGGCTAAAACTTCGTCCCTACACAATTTCAATTTAATAATTGGCAAATTTTTTATACAGGGTCCATTGTACTCCACAGTTTACAAAAGTATAATTGTAAGGTGTAATAAATACAACTCCTAAATATATTATAGTTTTACATTTTTCAATATATGTTTTTTAAAATTTAGTTTCAATTAGATCAATTACGATCAAGTTTTATCTCTGTATCGGTAATTTTGTCATCAATTTGTTGAAGGTTCACAATGCAAGTATATTTTCACTTACTGATTCAGTGCTTCCCAACCATAGCAACAGCATAGCATAGCAACAGCATAGCATAGCAACAGCATAGCATAGCAACAGCACAGCAATAAGCACACTGCTGTGCCGCGAAGCGATGCCCATGAGGCAATAATTACATCTAATATTAGTAATTACTAGAAGAAGTTCCATCTTGGCTAGCTGTGCCACCCATCATCATTACGCAGACTAGTCATGCATTGGTTCTTCAATCTCTCAATTTGTTTGATAATATTATTATTATATTTTCTTTTTTCTTTCTCATTTCTCATATTTTTATGTGATTAAGGTGTTGCGGCCATACTTTCTACTGTTTTTTACTTTCACTTTCTGATTATCTTATGCATGTTTTAACGTCTGACGTTGTGCTGCTTCTTCCTTTTCTTGATCTTTCCAATATTTATAACTTTTAGTGTTGAACTGTTTACTAATGATTGAGAATAAAATGAAATGAATGAATGAATGAAGGTGGGGCAAAACGGGACATAGAGATAATTCAAAAAGTTTTACATTTAATTTCTACACCATTAAATGCATTTTAGATCTCTTTCATGGATGAGTATCTAGTTGTGAGTAATAAAGCAATTAAAGTATTATTGCAATTCTCAGCATCATACTGTGAACTGGGATTTTCTTATTTAAACATTATTAAAAATAAAAAACGATAAAGACTTCAAAGCGTTGAAGAAGAACTAAGAATATGCCTTTTTATCACAATCGCCCAGATTTCACAGCAGAAGTGAAGAAGCACAAGGCTTCACAATCGCACTCAGGCTGTATTCAATAAAAATTATTCGTTAATTAATGTGAGAACAATAGTTTTGTTTATCATAGCTTTCCTTTGATAATCGAATAGAAATTCGAAAAGATAGGGCTAACTGCATTTAACGTATATTATGTTAACAAAAAATGAAATGAAATGAATAAATATTCTTATATATATTCATCATGATAAATTCAGGATGTGCTTTTTCATTACAAAGTTTTGTTTCTTAGAATGTTTTATCATTCATGTGTGTAGGCTGTCAGGTGATAAACAGCATTATTATTAACCAATGTAATGAGTGTGCCGCGAAAATTTAACAGCTTAATAGTGTGCCGCCATACAAAAAAGGTTGGGAACCACTGTACTGATTCATTTATTATTTTTTTAATTGTCCGTGGGTTCTAAAAAAACCGACCTGTTCTTCATGTTTGTTCCGTTCCTAACTTCGATTTTAATATAATTGAATCTAAAACTCAACAACCAGCTGTCTTGATGCTGGAATAATTTCAAACCCTGAACGAACGTGAGTGACCAATCAGTTATTAATTTTTATTCTTGTACGCCTATTACATACGAGTACTTTAAGATGTCTGATTGGGCTATACTAACTTCATGTTTTGCCGGTTTTTGGTTATTGGTGTTTGTAGCGAAGAGAACCAATGTTACTTTGGTTTTATATCAACATATGTTTCTATTTATACAAGTACCGACAACGACAGGTCGCGGCAATTGGTGGTGATGGTGGGAGGTGAACTCCTCAACTGTTTATCGTTTACTCGACAGTTGATAGAACGACATTTGATCGAAACGATATTTCGTCGAACAACCTTGATCGAAACTAATCGACCCACACTTGATAGAAATGACACTTTTTCGAAACGACAGTTGATTGAACGACACTTGATCAAATGCACTTGATCAAACGACCTTGATCGAAACCACATTTGATCGAATAATGTAAAAAAAATTGACAACAAAAGATTGCAAAGCCATCTTGATTTTCTTCGCAAGAAAGAATTATTCTTGTGCAGTTTTTATAAAAGGATGGCGAGTGGAACATTTAAATTTTTTTCCGACCAACAAAAAGTGCAATAGCACAAATGAAGATTTACGTTTTACACCGGAAGCAGGTTAACAGAAAAAAAAAAAAGCGAAAAAACGCAAAGTTTAATTAAAAACTGCTTAATGTGCTGTACAGAGGTAAGATTTATCTTATACTGCTCTCAAAACATTTAAATCTTTATAACTTCTGGAATCGATAAATTTCAGCCTTTGTTGACCTGATTCAGCCTTTTTTGGCTTGGTTCAGCATTTTTCAAAGACGCAACAACACGATGATAGCATTCTTGCTAAATACTGAATATTTTTAGTGATTTCCAACGATTTAAAACTTTTCAAATTCGCCAGCTCCTCTGCTGTAGTAAGGAGAGCTTTAATCCTGAGAGTCTCTGTAACATGGAATATCTTACGATGTGTCATTAAAATATTTTTTTTGTTTTATTAAAATAGGTTTACAATGTAAAAAGAATGCAAAAAAAAGGCAGCAATAGGCATCTAAAAAAACATAATCATGACAAAAGATCTACTTGCTGCCCCCCTAAAAATGCCTTGCCCAGGGACCTTGTTGACAAACCCTGATCTTGACATTGGCACAAAAATTATAAAAAATGAAAACAAATTGTCTTCTTACCGATGGCTTCTGCTTTTTATGAATCTAATTTACAGTAACAAAAAGATTGTTTAATTGCGGAAACATACAAAAGTAAATCTTTTTTTTTATCAACTGTCGTTTCGATCAAATGTCGTTTCGATCAAATCTGGTTTTGATCAAATGTCATTTCGATCTAGTGTCGTTTCGATCAACTGTCGTTTGATTAACTGTCGTAGTACCATTTTTACAGGGATCGGAATAACCATCAACTTCCAAAATCTTCTATACTAGTAATATTTAGCCGAATATTATTTTTGTCTTATGGGTTAAATTAAATTAAACGACGTTCAAAAATTGAGAGGGCGTTTGTGTCTGACTGTTCTTGAATGTACAGCAAGGTCCTGTTTAGTGGATATGTACCAAAAGTAATTTTTTTGTTCTGTTCAATAATTCAAGAGGCTCCAATACCACAGTGTGTGCTGGGTAAACACAAAAAAACATTACCGTCAAGCAAGGCTTTTAGCAACATACATAATAATTTCATGCACAAATATTTTGCATTGTCATCATTGCAACAACAATTTTTTTATTTCACGCTATTTGCCGAGATATGAAACTAGCAGCCTTATTTTTAAAAACTTTTAATGCTCTAAAAGATATTAACTAAACAAAAAAATCAGCAAGATATTTTTATTTAAACTGATATTTCGTCGGTTAGCCTTCAACCGACATCTTGAGAAACATTAAAATGTTCACAGTCTTTTTTTTAAAAATATTCTGGAAACATTTTAATGTTTCTGAAGATGTCGGTTGAATCCTGACCGACGAAATATCAACTTTGCTGCTTCCAGCCTGTCGAGACTGAGAGTTCGCTATATAAGAAAAAAATTCACTGCTTAACCTGAGGAACAAACTCGAGCTTTCATCATAAAATGGTTGCTCTACACGCCGTTTTGCTCTGCATTGTGAAGGCAATTTGTTGCAAGTACGCCGTATAGGGAGAGCGATATGCTATATGTAGTTACGCTAGATAGAGCTTACTTATATTTTATCGCTTAACGTGTTTTTACTTTTCAAAGAAAAATTTAAACAAAATGTTAAAGCTTGCATTGCAAAGGTTATTGATAACTGATTTCAGTCACGACTTTAAGAATTTTCTGAAAATATTACAATGTAGAAAAAAAGTTTGTAGTTTTGTTATTTTACTAAAAGGCTTTGCTATTTTGTTCTAAAAGCCTAAGTCTAAAAGTAGTAAGCCTTTTTCGAAAAAATTCCTGATTGATTTAGTCACTATTTTTTAAACTTCAAAAATCTGGAATATTAACTGACAGAATTTTTGTATAAGTGACAGGGAAATACCGTATTGCGTTTGGTTATATGCAAGCTACTAGTCCAAGCAGCGCCTCAAGCATGTATAACTATTAGGATTAAGGAGAATTTTACAAAATTAAAGCTTGTTTAGTCCTGCTTGCAATATAACAAAAAAATTTATGTTCGTTGACAGAAGGTAAGCGACAGGAAAGCGTGAGTTCTTTTCAAAATTTTAAGTAGAAAAAATGTAGAAAGTGCTTTGTTAAAGGTTACAAGAATTTAAATTTTTTCTACTTTTTTGCATTTAAAATAGTTGCATTTGTTTGCTTTTTCATCAGCAAAAATAAAAGCTGTAAATAATTATACATAAAGATAGCTATCACAACTTATCTTATTTATATTGACAACGATAAACGAACACCAACTTTGGTACATAATATAAAAAATAGCACAAAACACGTGCTTCCGATTTTTATAGTTCATTGTAAGAATTGATAAAAAGCCAAAAGATATTGCATAACTAAAATTATGATATTAACATCATTTTATAAGAATCTAAAAAAACTAAAAAACATTTTATTTAATTTGCTGAACTAAAGTATTTTACGAATTCGTAGTGACCATTTGCGAAAAATTGTGTTTGGAAACTTGACAAAATAGCTTTGTTCTTTTGCAAGGGCGGCAAACCACTAGCAAGACTATGACAGAATTAACTGGTGTCAATCGAACTCACTGCCCAGGTGCCGAGACTAGAATAATGAAACGTTTTAAAGATGACTGCTGGCAGATAAGATTAGTTTAAACTGCCATGCACGAGAAATAGCACAACACCACATTCGCATTGAACAAAAATCAGATAAATCAGTTTTATTTACTTTTTAGAATTAACTACAAAAACAAACTGAACTATAATGCTGTTTAAAGCCGCAGTTATTCTGATAATCGTGCTGACGTCTTCTTATTTG
This sequence comes from Diplosoma virens, assembly GCA_963680785.1. Classification (NCBI taxonomy): domain Eukaryota; kingdom Metazoa; phylum Chordata; class Ascidiacea; order Aplousobranchia; family Didemnidae; genus Diplosoma; species Diplosoma virens. Next base: position 8,034,297 of record OY796890.1, on the reverse strand, counting down.
TTGCCGAAAATTCTGAAATGGCGTTTCAACATAGCAATTGATAAAGCAAAAGCAAGTTATGACTTTATTATAGGTATATTTTCTTACTTTACTATAGGTATAGTGAAAACAGTTTTTAGCGATCAAATATTTCCTGGTGTTTTTAGCGCGGAAAAAGACTTTTGATTACAAAACTTAAACAAATTATCGCTGTTAGAAAAAGTTTACGATAAAAAAAACGTTATTTATTACTAGCGATTTTCAAAAGTCATAACGCTGCCTAAAGCAAGGAACTGCAATATTATTTGCTTTGCACTTGTTATATTCGCTGCAATGTCGGCCATCTTTGATTTTGAGCAAACCTTGAGTGCAAGCTGCAAAAACGATGACATAGCAACTTTGAAACAACATAAAAATAATTTGAATCATAGTAAAACAAACAATTTGTTTCACATTTGACCACGCAGCGTATCACAGTTTGACTTCCTATTACAGATGATTAGGTAAAGAAATATATAACTGTGGCAAAAGTTAAAAAATGTTTACCAATCTAATAATCACGATTTTTTGGAATTATTTGAAAACTTATTTTATGTTGATGTAATGAATTAATAGAAATTAACTTTTAGTGGGGGGAGGAACCAGCGGAAGTGTGGTGGCAAGCCGATTGAGTGAAATTAATGACGTTCGGTGAGTTATTGACAATTTGTTTTTCTTTAAGTAATCACATTTCTATAACTAAGCCAATTTCATCTATTCGTTGAGTTTTGTGAAAAAATTATTTTCAAAGTACTTTTTTTTACAACCATCAATTTCACAATATCAATTATCAAAGCATGTTATCTGTTTCATGTTTTTGAATAAACTGATAAAAAAGGGTACAAAACTTTTATTTATTTTGTATAACTCTTGGTTGGTATATTTTTGGAAACAATAATTGGCTCGCAGAATGATTCAGAATAAAGGATAAACAAAAAATTTAATAAAAACTAAAATCTTTGTTATTTTTTATTTAGAGAAGCTTCTTTTTATTTTTTACGTTTTGCTGAGTTTGTAGAGTTTTGGTTCTTGAAGCCGGAGGTGAAGATCCTTTAAACCCATTCATCAGCACTCCTTTATTGGTAAGCACCCTGCAGCGAAGCTCTATTGATTGGCACTACGTCACAGAAAGTCAACAATATTCGTCTAGAGCTTTAAAAAATAACGTGAGTTATAAGATTCTGATTTAATTTTATTTATCTAAAAGCATTTGCACACATAGGTCTAACTGCTAAACAAAAAAACTTTCTATTATTTTCGCTTTACCTACTCAACAACATGTCACTAATTTCCCTGCCTTTACCCTGATAATTGATATGGGGAATACCCCTACAACCATGGCAAGCCGTTGGCAAGTAAATGACTAATCCAGGAAATACATGTTTAGGAAATCATACTTTAGCAGTTTTCAATGTTTATTTAACTGCTTGCAAAGCAAACATGCGTATTTCGAAAAATAAATGTTGACTTATGAGTAACCTTATGGTTTAATTGCAATGAGAAACAAATCTAAGTCAAATAAAATGTTTTTTTTCTGGTTGCATTTTAGTATTGTTCAATTAGTATAACAAACTTTTCAGGTTGGGATAAAACCATTTAGTAAAAAAATAATTTTTTCATTGAAAGGTATATAGAACAAAAATAATTAAGGTTTATATTGTCAACATGTTTTTTTCCTTTTATAAACAAATAAGAAGATAAAATTTACTCAAAAATATGATTTTTTCCGTTTTGCTTCGACTCCATTATCAAGGAAAAAAACAAAGGTATGTTTAGCATTATATTAGCTGTTCAGTAATATTCATTGCTCATTAAGAAGTCATTGAATAGTTTTGCAGAAAACTTCTAACAGTGGATCCAAGGTTCAGAAAGTTGTCATATTAAAATCAAAACACAAGTCCAATGAATTCTTGATAAATTAAACAACTAAATGTCTTCTAGTGATTTTAAGCCGTTTAAGCTAAGCTGTTGATGAGAATCTGAAGAACAAACTCAGTGCTGATGCATTAAATCAATAAAATTATTTTTTACTTTGTAATCAAAAATATTCGAATACTTGTTAATTGAGGGTTTCAAAATTTTACAGCAAAGCTTTTGGCCACGAGGAAAGATTTTGGGAGGAACCAGTATCCTTAACTACATGGCATATGCACGTGGTAGTCGTCATGACTACGATGCTTGGGAAAGTCTGGGAGCAACTGGATGGAATTATGAAGAAGTTCTTCCTTATTTCAAGAAATCAGAAAATGCAGTAGCCGAAAAATTAAAAGATTCACCTGTGCATGGGCATAATGGTTATTTGAAGGTGGACATGAGCGAACCACTTGAGGCTACGAAGTGGTTTATAGAAGCAGGAAAAGACTTAGGTATCGCTAGATGTTTTGTTTTTCATTTTTTTGTTAAGTTAAGCAAAACTATTTACAAAAGTTTGACTTTGCAAAAAAAATCTTTTTTGTTTTAAGGTGGTAGTTTACGGCAATAGCTTCTGTTATTTGTCCCATTGCAGTTTTCATTACAATAACTGTTTTGTAACACCTTAGTTTTGGTGAGTTTTTAAAAGCATTTTTATACACAAACGTGTTTAAATCCAGAGGCACCAAAAGTGGGGTAGGGGAAGCAATTGACACCCAGGCCTTTTGCCCTCTTTAAATTGCCTTTTTTTCTTTAAAATGGGAGGGCACAGGTGGGCAAATAGTGCCCTTTGAAATTCCCAGTTCAAAAGCACTGGGTCAGATTGGTCCTTACCGTCATAGAATCTCGACCAAATTATCAAATCGATCGAAGGTGAAGACTTTTTTTTAGCCTTGATCTTAATATGGACAAAAACAGGGATTATGGACATTCGATTAAAAGTGATAACATTCTTTTTAGTCTTTACTTTAAGTTTGGATCAAAAATAGGGATTTAGGACACCCATTAGGAGAGATGATTTATTTTTTTTAGTCTTCCTAAATTTCTGCGCTGAAAAAGGTTGCAGATTTAAAGTGGCAACTCTGTGAATATTACAAATCATAATTGAGGCTTCCGTTAATAAATTTTGGGCAAGGTTTTACTGCCTCCAAAATTTTTTGTCTGGTACAACTATGAACCTTAATATGAATCTACAATTTTTTTATCCAACAAAGCAAGGGTGCCTTGGTTCTAAATTTTGCTTCCCCCTCCAAAATTTTTCCGGCGCTCCTGTTTGAATTTGTTTAAAAATTTGGTTGGAAGTCAAAGTGATATAAAAAAATAAACTTTTGGTCCGTCAATTCTCAAACAAAGTTTTGCGTATTAAAAGTCCAATTTTTTTAGGGTTTTTATTCATTGGAAATTGTCATATCTACAATATTATCTAATCGCGTATCACATTGGAACATTTGTTTTAAGTACTATAAAACAAGTACTCCAACTTATTGATGGAACTCTACAGATACGTAATCGTTAACGATTTATTATGTATGCTGGATTTCGTTTTTTAAAGCGATGTGAATTATACAAGTATAAAATCTTTTTCTCAAATCGCTTGAGCAAAGAAAATTTTTCCCAACTGTTTTTTTTCGAGGAAACAGCAGCGTTATTAAAGAATAAGTTGAATTTAGATCACCAACGTTCCCTCTAAGAGCTTGCTTAGCGTGCGCGGAATGAAAAGCCGTGTGAGCAGTGGTAGATATTCAAATTTAGGGACCCGAGGCAAGGAAGTTTTGGTTTTCTCTCCCGAAATCAAGGTGTTCTTTAAAAAAAAAGGTCTTCACTTCGATTTCATCCCTGATTTCCTTATTTTATTCCCAAAATCAAGGTGCTCTCTAAAAAAAAAAAGGTCTTCACTTCGATTTCTCGATTTTATCCCTGATTTCCTTATTTTATTCCCGAAATCAAGGTGTTCGCTTAAAAAAAAAAGTCTTCACTTCGATTCCTTGATTTCCTATTTTATTCCCGAAATCAAGGTGTTCTCTAAAAAAAAGGTCTTCACCTAGAATCGATCTCTCTATTTCCCAATTTTTGTCCCGAGTTTTCGAGGTTTCGTGCTATTTTCGAGGTGAATACCTATTTTTTTTAGAGAACATCTCGGTTTTGCGAGGAAAATAGGGAAGTCAGAGATGATACCGAAGAGAAAACCTTTTTTTTTAGCGATCACCATCACTTTTGAGTAAAAACTGAAAGGTGAGATGAAAGCTATTTGAATATCCACCAGTGTGTAGAGCTTGCTTCTTCATTGAAAACACGTATTTAGCTTGTCTTGCCAATACTTGTGCAGTGCGCGGCAAACAAAAGTACTGCGCGGGGGTTCTCGGCTTGCTGCGCGGCCGCGCAGCTTAGAGGGAACTATGTAGATCACACAAATCACGGTTGCAATTGTAACGAGAAGAGCTCGACACTCTGGATCAAATCCATTTTTTCTCGTTGATAAGCTCAATAAATAGAAAAGTGTTATATATATTTCCGTTATTTTTTAATCTTTATTTTTTGCTTCAATTTGTATTAACTACCTAATTAATCAAGTGGCAACACAGGAATGAAGGAGATCGATTACAACGAGGAAGACGAAGGATTCGCTTTGTTACAAAATACAATTGCAAACGGAGTTCGACAAAGCGCGTCAAATGCATTTCTATATCCATTTGCTGAAAGGTAATTGAACAGTGTTACTCTCAACATGCAATGTTTTTGGTCAAATTTTTGGCATACTTTTAATTCTTTTTTAAACTGCAAAGTGAAATAGTTTTGATGGTGAGAAATTTCTATTTGAATAAGAAGCTGGGAAGTTGATGGCAAAACTTTTTATTAGACCTTTTTAACAAATATTGTAGGTTTTTTGTTTGTATTAAAATTGTTTGGAATATTTTTTACATTTTTGATCCGGGTATGCTCCAAGGCATTACGTCATCCTTATAGTTGTGATGCATATTATGTTTTTAGAGTCATAAAACAAACAATTTATTAAAGTGGAATTACTGTTGTGAAGAATCACGAGCCAGAGAGCGGCAGAATTCCGAGCGCCATAAATTTTATTTTATTTCTATATTTATTCTCCTGACTCGCAGGAAAACGACAGAGGCGCTAATACATAGGGTAGGCAATTACCCCGACCTGCTTCCGGAGATACCAAGATATTGCTGTCCGCTTGTAATTTAATAGAGATAGAACAGAAATTTAGAACTGCTTGCCAAGACAACCAAGCAGAGGAAAGTGTTTTTTTTTCAAGGACACAACGGAATGGCGCAAGTAGGTTTTGAATTATTTTATTGCTGTTCGACATAAAAAATTCAAAGTATGCAAGTAAGAGGTGAGCGGGACAGACAAAAGACACTGAACAACAAGTGTTATGACATACAATTAAAGAAAAAAAAAGTTGGAAAAGAAAATATGCGTGGTTGCGAAATTTTTAAAACAAACAAAACTAAAAAAAAGCTCAAAATTACAAGTTAAGCTAGGTAAAACACTATTATGTAGCGAAAAAATGGTGGGATGCACAAAAAGTTATGGGCCAAAAAGGTCCAGACAGGCAAACGTCGTCGTCGTCGTTTGAAGAGCATCCACTTCAGGTCAGACACAAATAGGACTGGGGCCGAGGGTTTATCCTATTACTACCCCAGGCTGCTGCACTGCCTGAATCAGATGCTGGCAGTGGTGTTATTATAGCCAGCATCGAGTTTCGTCATCCAAAACCGTCAGATCTCGTGCTCCATGTGGTGCCCGATGTATAGGGCACGCTGTTAGAACATGGTCTGCGGTTTGCTCAGAGGCGCCACATTCGCAATTCGGTGAAGGAGCGAGACCCCATTTGTGCATGGACGAATGGAATCGCCCAACACCAGTCCGCAGGCAGTTAAGCTTAACCCAAGCTGCTCGGGGTAAGCCCATCCCAACAGGCCTGGCACTGGTCCCGGAGCCTGGAAGCATTTTCACAGTACTCCGTTTTCCATTTGTGATTTGTCCATTCAGAGGCGCGGATGCCAAGTCTGGCAAGGTTGTTCAAGAGATTCCACGCAGCTGGCACAAACGGGCGTCGCTCCCATTCGGCGAAGCTCAGCTGGCTGGATGCCTGAGAGTACAGGTAGGCGGTCCGTTGGAGTGGGGCGCAGGCATCCAGTAACTATGCGCAAGGCGTCGTCAAGACACTGTCAATGAGGCGAGTGTGAGCACTACAACACCAGACTGGCGCACAGCACACAGTTGTTGAGTAGACTAGAGATAAGGTGGCTATGCGTAGTGTTTCAGAACCAGCACCCCATCCCGAGCCCACGAGTCGCCTCAGCAGTGTGACGCGCGATGATAGTTTTTTGCGCAATGCCACTAAATGGTGACGAAATGTGAGCGATCTGTCCAGTTTTACCCCAAGATAAGTAGGGGTTCGACAGAACGGTAAAAGTCTACCGTTGTTGTAGACCTTTAGCTCACGTTTGGCCTCTCGGTTATTTAAGACAGGCAAAGAAACCTATAAAAAGAAATCCTACTGTGGGTCAAAGGGCCATTTCAACCGTACTACAAGATAAAAATCTAAAATTGAAGCAATTAAATGTAGGTAGAAAAATATATAATCTGCAATACATGAGAGATGGAGAACCAAAATTTTTGTTTCAGTTTAACTGGCTATTTTGGCAAAAAGAAACTGAATAACAAGAACCTAGTATACGAGCAAGTCAACAGCCCGTAGAATTCTATAAGAATAAGCAATAGGTCGGGCAGTAAATGCGCACTAAAGTAGCCTACTAGCTCTCCCTAGACACACCAGCCACCTGATCCACCAGGGAGAAAATATAATTTGAAATAAAAGGCAGTAAAATCACAGAATTAAATTATATACTGTACACAAATTATTCCAGTTACCAAAGGCTACTAAAGTAGCTATTTAACAAAAAGGTAGACCGATCTATACAAATAGAATCCAAAAGTTAAATTATTGATTACCTTCGATTACCATGTGGTCCTGTCACAAGCGTGTGGTTCCAAAAATACAGCAACCAGTCACGAACGCTGAATGAAATTAGGTACGTAACCCGGATGTAGTAATTATATTGAAATTAAAAAAGGGACCACCAAATTAGCGGATTAGCCGTAACACCTAGTACTGGCTAACACTTGGCACGCCCATACGTAAATCAAACAAACGTTTAATCTATCATCTCAAAGCTTCAATGTGTTGTATCATTTTGCGTCTTTTGTTGTGAAATTTTCGAGCTGCATTTAAACCGCTCAAGAAATTACTAATTCAAAGTTTTTAAAAAAAAATGTGCTTTAAAATTTCGATTGAATTAAACTTATGTAAAGAAAATTGATAAAAATTAAAACAGATTAAAAAAATATTATTAAAGCCGAACCGATAATATTTACAACTGCTGCGCAGATATTGGGGGGTGCTGCAGCTTCGCAGCTCTTTTAAACTAGCCGCCACTGGTCACAAACACGTTACAACAAGATTGACAAATCATTTACTTCAGTTTTTTAAACAGCTAATTGTACAACGCCACCTAGGTACTATATGTAGATATCGTGCTACAATTCGCTATTACCAGCAGTAGTCATTGACACATACATTTATACCGTTCTTTATTTAATTCTAATACTTTTCTAATTTTTAAAATTTATATCGTTAAATTTTAATTAATATAACAGCTAACTTTTATGGATGCCGCACGTTACACACCTATGCAACACATAGTAGTAAAAATAAGGTCGAAAATATTGGTATAGAATTCTAACTAATGACTTCTAGCAAATGAATTCTAATTAACTCGATCAAAACGAATGCCATTTTTTTGTGCTTCTAACCTTTGCTTACAATTGTTTGCCATGAAGATAAGTGAGATTTTTCGATAGATTGTACGTTTTTCTTTCAATTTTTTTGAGACATAAACGTGCATAAAAACAATAAGTATTTCTGCTTTAGAAAAAATCTGGATATTGTGACGCATGCTCACGTGACCAAAGTCTTATTTGAAACTAAAAGCAACAACTTGCCTCGAGCCGTCGGCGTTGAATACGTAAAGAATGGAATGACGTATACAGTGGTAGCCGAAAAAGAAGTGATTTTGAGTGCTGGTGCCATAGCAACACCACAACTGCTGATGCTCTCTGGAGTCGGTCCAAAGAATCATTTAGAAGAACACGGGGTAATGTACTAATCAGTAATGGCTTTAGTACGGAGCAAACGGAGCAGCCGCACCGGCACCCCCTAAAAACATGTCAAAAAATTTCCCCCTAAGAAAACATTGCTCTATTTCTTCATAATAGCACCATCACGCTAACCCCCTTAAAGTAAGACCTTTTTTTAGAGATCACTTTTTTTTGGAACACAAAAAGTGGCCCTCCTTTTGGAAGGCCATCACTAAATGTGATTAATAGTTTTTCGCATAAGCAACAAACTTTTAATTTGTATTCGATTATTGGCTGATTGAGATTAGCAAAATTTTATTTTGGTAAGGTTAAGGATCCCGGCTTAGTCAGGAATAAATGAATTTTTATTGAAAATGTTTAAAGTCCTAAAAAGTTCTAAAAAAAGTCACTAACTAAGATTAAATACTGTGCGAGTGTGACTATTTATCACAATAAACTGTCTTACACAGTTCAATTGATGCTTAAGCAATTAATTGATAGATTTTAGAATTAAAGATAAATGATAAAAAGGCTATCATCCATTCTTAGTTTACATTTTGTAAGTTCGATAGATTATCAAAGTACTTGGAATTGTGCACTTGCGGAAAATCTCAGTTGACGAGACGACAAAAGATTAGCCTGATTATAAAAATTTAAGTGACTACATTCAAGGTGTAACTAAAAATTAATACTATTGAAAACTATTTACTTATTAACAAAAGTTTGTGCTCAATGGCGTTAACTATGAAGGTGGCGCAGGTTGAGTGTTGTTACCCTTAAGTAATTTTTATAAAATCATAAACCCCTCAAATAAATAGCTTTTTACCTACGACAGGCCAAACAGTTTGCAAAATCTATTTGTTGTTTAAAATTGCCGTTTTAGTTTTACTTAAGGTCTTCAGATGGATTTTTGTTTCATTTACAACTCTGATTAAAAACAGATTAAAGTCGTGGCTGACTTGCCTGGAGTTGGAGAAAATCTTCAAGATCACACATTTGTGGCAGTTGGATTTGATTATCCTTCGAATGATACCGAGGGAGTGACAATCTCCCCTTCTCGTGCTGTAAGAATAAATTAAATGTACCCCGAGTTTTTTGCTTTATTGTTTACGTCGTAGAATACAAAATAAGAAAGTGCTATTTCAACGTTTATTTTATTTGACGCTTTCATGGATTTCCTTTCAAGTGCTTGAACACATGCACAGTTGAAGAATTACATTTTATTTTAAAGACTATAAACTTGCACGGCACAAAATTTATTAATTTTAATGTGTACTTAGCTGTCGATAAAGAATATAATCAATTACGCTTTGTACGGGAAAGGACCTTTGGCTTCTACTGGACTCCAAGGATTTGGTTTCGCTAAAACAAATAAAAATGACTCCGAAAAAAAGTAAACTTTTTTTTATACAATTCTATCCGTAGTTGAAAATTTTTTCTATTTGATGTTCTAGCGTTCAGCGTTTTCGTATCACACGACTTTCTATACAAATGCTTCAACATAGTTTTGAATAAAAAGATTAAATAAACTATTTGAACAGCAATACAATTGACTTTCTTCAACCATAGCACAATTATACTCAGTAACACTAATCATTTAAAATAAAATAAAAGATAAAATGAAAACAATAAACTACCATGAGCGTTTGCATCAACAGACAAATAAAGTAGAAAGAAAAATTTCAATCAAATTAAAAAAACAGAGGTCGATGACTTTATTACGCACATTGTTTATCGAAATGGTCACACGAATTTTCATAAGGATTTAAATCAATTGTTGAACTAAATTCCTGTTATGAAAGCCTCGTGTAACCATTTTGATAAATAGTGTACGCAACAAGGTCATTAACTTCTGCTTTTTAAATCTTATTGCAGTTTTTCTTTCCATTTTAGTTGCCTGATAAGGGCTGATGTAACCTGAAAATGTTGATAATAGTTTATTGTTTCTTCATATTTTATCTTTTACTTTGCTATGAATGGATTAGTGTTGCTGAATATAATTGTTTATCGTTGAACTTCAACTCTGCAAAAGACGAATTTGAATACTGCATAGCTAAGCCAACTAGGTTTTTAGTGTTTGGAAAATATCAATCCACTTTGTACGAGGTTACTTTCAATGGATCATGTATTGAATTCGCCCTGAAAGTTGTGTTCGATACATGATCTCTTTCAACTAATCGCAATTCTGAGAACTTTGTCTATAAAGTTACATGAGGTTTTGTACAATACTTATGCATTAGTTGATTATAACACATAAAAAAAAATGGTATTAAGTATTAATAGCTAATACAACAATAATAATTGTTTCATATTAATTAGACATAAAGTTGAATACTCGTAGCAAGAATGTTCGGTTGGCGTAGAACCCGAAATAGTTTGCATGACAAAAATTTTATAAATAAAAAATAAAGAAAAAATCTAAGATAAACATTTTTAGATTCGACTACCCGGACTTCTACTATCTATTTTACGCTTTGGAGTACGATACTTTCGACCAAAATTTGGTGGACCAAGTAGTGAAACTACATAATCAAAGACCCGAAGTCGTAAAGTTTGCCCCAGTAAGATAGTGAGAAATTATTTGGTTCACGTAGACAACAATATTAATCATTTTACTAACTTTTTGTGGTAATCTATCATAATTCTTAAATAAAAAAAATTATTTTGTTAGATTAAATAACAAAAAAGTAAGATCTAATCAGGGCCGTAACTTCGTCTGGTGGGGCCCCGGTGCAAACATCTATTATGGGGACCCCATTTTTTTGTACTTAATATTCAATTGAGCTACTTTTCTCAACACAGGAATCATTGACGACTACGCGTCGTAAAAAGATTTTTCAATTGAAATAATGAGTCAAAAAAGCATTGAGCCGAACAGGTAAAAGGGGCTAAAGCTAAGTTTACTGTGCCTGCAAATGAAAGGCTATAATTGGAATAAAATTTCACCAAAGTTGCACGGTTCAACATAATTTTTGTGATTGCAGTGTATTCAAATCGAAATAATAGCATAGCAAGGATTTCGTGGGGGTGGCAGGCTGCAACAACAATTTTTTGATTGTTTAATAAAATTTTAATCTAATAAACGTTGCAAGCCAGAGTCGTTTTATAATGACAAAAAAAGTATGTGCAACCTTTTGAGGTAAGGTGCTTTGTGAGCACTATTAACAATATTTCAGCAAAATGGATATGTTCTATGCAATGCGGATAAATTATTTAACCCAAAAAAATTAACTTACAGTAAACAGACATCACCACAAAAGACATAAACTAATAAAACACAAGACGTTGAGGCCAATTAAGTAGGCTACGGTAATTTACTTGCGGGAGGTTGGAAACTTGAAATTTTTCCGTCTTGCGTTTGCACTAGTGAACTGCTGGATAGCTTTTCTAAAATCTAAATATTTAGCTTGTTCATTTTGTATTGATAGCAGAGCCAAACTGCTAAGTCTCTCTTGGGACATGGAGCTTCGAAGAAAGTTTTTGATCAGTTGGAGTTCAGAAAAAGACCTCTCTGCCGTAAAAACTGTTACAAGTACTATCATATACATCATGTATCCCGTACAAACGTCAGGATAAGTTGTGGCAAGTGATGCATTTTCAACACTTAAAAAAGAAGCCATTTCTTTAGCAGAGTTTAAACCGGCAATCTTTCCTCTAAACGGCGTTTTGATGGAGAGCATTTGGCTAGGAAACAACGGAGAGACGTTATCAGAAAATTTGTTAAAAAAGTTTCTTGCTTCAACCTCAAGATCCAGATGAGAAACATTTGATGGAAAACTTGATTTCAAAACTTGATATGAGTTTACCACTGATTTTATTTCTTCAAAGCGATTTATTAGTTGGCAAGAAAGTATGTCCATCATCGGAAGAAACACAGTTACGCAAAATCGCTTCTTAGGATTGCTTACCGTTATTCCTTCTAATATTTCATCGAAGTAAGCTTTTGCTTTTTTGCTCTTCTGTTTAAAAACTGTCTTGACAAACTCCATGAGGAAGCAATAGTGGAAGCTTTGTTTAGTACTGTGTCAAAACTCCTTCTGAGTTGAGCAACGTCTTCAGCAGCAGTTTGTAGAAGTTTATGGGCAGAAATGAAGTCAATTTTTTACAATTAGGATTGTAAACTACTGCAACTGGTATACCACTACAGCTCCATTATATCAAAAAAGTAAAATGTTATCTCCATCACAATTAATAAAATTCGAAATAACTAAATTTATTTATATCTTTTTGAAAAACCTATCACCAACCACATTTGACAACTAGTTTATTTCAGCAAAAAAACACATCTTCTTCCAACCAGATTTGCTAACTTTGATCAATTGGCTATCCCATTTTTTATAACCAATAGAACCCAAAATTTTATAAAATATACAGGCTCTTTAATTTGGAACTCGATTTCCTCTGAACTAAGAATAAATTCAAAAAAAATTATAAAAACCATTTGTAAAATTTATAAAAAAAATAATAATAATATTTACCGCCCACAGTTTTATGATACTCACATTGATTATTTTCTGTTTCATCAGTTTTTATTTGTTTTGATTGTTCGTTCCAGCAATTTAATATGTAAAACTAATGTAATGTAAACATATTGGTACTTAGAATTGCATACATCTCCTTGCTATTCATAGGGAGGATACTTGACTCGAAGACTTCAGAGTCCCTTTGTAGTCCCCCTGTCATTTTCAAACAACACTATTTTTATTTTCTTTTCTTTTTTTTTTGTGTTATTTGTGTCCTTTTTGTTTGAATTTGACAAATAAAAAGCTTGTCTGTCTATCTGTCACTGCATAGCTTTCGAAGGAATGTTGACGATCTGCAAAATCTTGCATTGCTTAACCAGCATGCATACAAAATCAAAGTTTTCTATCTGTTTCTTTATTGCCATAGCTTCATCTCTTTCTTTTAGCTTCGTGCTGGTAAGTACTATGTGAGTCAAGCATTTTATAACGTCAAAAAATCTTTCCTTCAAAGCATAGACAACATCATATCGACCAGACCACCGAGTTGGATTTAACGCTTTTAATCTAGGATTTGAGCAATGACGATCATGGACATTCTAAAGCTTTTGCCACCGCACAATATTATGTCCGAAAAAATTATATACCACCTCAATGGTGTCGTAAAACTGATGGGTCTCAGTCACGGCTTCTATGGCATCTTTTAACACCAAATTTAAATTTTGCGAAGCACAATGCACGTAGTAAGCATGTGAAGCCACATCTTGGATCTTCTTATGCAAGCCGGAGTACTTCCCGCTCATCACTGCAGCGCCATCATATCCTTGTCCATGGCAGTTTTTTATGTCAAGCCCCTTCTGCTGAATGGAATTCGTTATCAGTTTGAGCAATCCAATAGAATCTTCAACTTCGTTATTTGTCATTAAATTAATTATATTAAACTTCAAATAAATCAGAACAAAGACTTCAAATAAATTAGATGGTTAAATATAAATTAAAATTATTGATGAACAGTGACATTTAATAATATTAAGTTTAGTTGAGCTTTTAACGAAAATAGTTTACAATAAAATGTAACAATGCGGGGCCCCCTCGTGCTGGGGCCCCCGGTGCATTGCACCGGCTGCACCAGCAGTAGTTACGGCCCTGGATCTAGTGTATGATTAAACTAGTATAATGTAAAAGCAAAGAGAACTTATTTGCATCAGTAAAATCAGCATTGTGTATATGATCCCGATTTAAACATTAATAAAATAATTTGTTAAGTGTTTTATTGTCGTAAAAGTGATTAAAAATTTTGACATAAAGTTTTAAATTTATTCTCTTCTTTTGATAGTATTTTGATGCTTTGCTAATTTGGAAAAGTTTTTTAATTTTTTTATTTTTTTATTTTTTTAAACAGATTTCGCAAAATTTAGGGACGAAATTAACTAAATCAGAAAATGATGCGCCAATTGATTTCGTAATTCTTGCTGGAATTTCTCATCCCAAAAGCTCCGGAACACTCCGTCTTCTTTCTGACAACTACAAAGATCATCCATTAATTGATCCAAAATATCATAGAAATGAAAAAGATGTGGAGGATTATGTTAAAGGTGAAATGCTTGTTTTCAGCTAACTGCGTCCACATCTTCTTGCTTATTTTGTAAAAATTTTAATTTTATGGATTTATCAAAAGCCCAAAAAGTTAAAATGAATGTCATATTTGTACATCTTACGAATTTTTCAATTACTTAGAATTAGTACAATAAAAGTTTCGTATATCACAGAAAAACTGCAAATTATTTGTTACTTAATACTTTTTATTTAAAGTCATTTAAACATTGTTAATGGGCAACTATTAAAAAGTTTTAATGATTTCGACATTGACCTAAGTTACCTTATTAGTTCATTCCCCAGTTAAACTGCTCTAACAAAAGTTCTCGAAAAAACTATAAGAATTCATATTTTTATAAACAAAAACCTAATCAATGTTTTTTTTGAAAATTAAATTTTTTTTAAACATTTGTAAGCCTGGGTTTGGTAGATTCATTACAATATATTTTTAATTGAACATTTATCTATTTTGCAACTAAGATATTGTTTTACTTTATGAAAATAAAGTCTTTAAAGTAATCTGTCTTTAAACTTAAAATACATTTAAAGACATGTAAAAGAAAACCTTCAGAAAGTTGAAAATTTGCTTCGAAATAAGCTTGAAATAAAATTGCGGTAAATGTTGCAAATTAGATCATTTTTAAATCAGCGCTTTTTTGTTAACTTTGTCACTTTAAAATAAGCTTTTGCAGATTAAGAAAGGAATATTTACGTTAATTTGTAGTCAGCATTAATTATTAAAACCTCATGACTTTAAGCATCATTTAAGTAATTCCACTACTACATAAAAATATAAAAGATAATTAATTTCATTAATTAGCATGTTTTTGAGAAAGCGATGAGATTTATGGAAAAAATGGAACAAACTCCTGCTTTCAAATCCAGAGGAATAAAAATCCAGATGCATTCACCTCTGTGTGAAGGAAATACCGAATCACCAAGGTTGGGTTTTAATAAAGAATTTTTCGCTTTGCAATTACGTAAAATAATCAATGAATAGGTCTTAAAAATACAAAGTTTATTGTGAAGTAGTAGCCTAAACTACAAAGCAATTTCTTCTATCAAAGTAGAAATAAAGGATGTTTTAAAAAGACTATGAAGCACTTTTTATCAAAACTTGTACCTAGTTTGGAAATATGGTAAAAAACAAATTTAAATTACATCAGTTTTGTTTCCGCTTCCCTATTGATTAAATTGAAAATTTGCAGTAAATAAAAAAAGTAAAAATGTTTAAAATTGGTAGTATTAATTTAAATAAAATAATCATTGTAATAAGCAATATTGTTTCATTCTTTTTTTATTTGTTTCAAAGGTGAATATAGTCATTTTATTTTTTTAATGAAGCTGTAAAGTTGTACCTTATCTATTTTTAAAACGTTTTAGGAGTGACAATTTTTACAAGTGTTTCGTACGCAATCACATTCTCACCCAATATCACCACTCAGCCACGGCCAAAATGGGCTCACCGAAGGACTCCTTGGCTGTTACTAACCCAAGATTGAAGTAAGATTTATTGCTATGCGGCAGGCTTCTACCGTAGTCTTACATTTTACAGCATAACAAAGTTTTTTGTCGAAATATCAAAATTAACTTAGTTTATTAAATTAATTTGGAATAAACCTTATCTTACAAATTCATCATATTTTTATGTGGCATTGGAATCTTTTAAGGAAGACTTATAGGGGGCTAACCAGGTGATTATCAATTGTTTGCATAAACTTTGGTAAAACGTGAAATTATCAGTTTTTATATCTTATAAAAAAATTTATATCTTTAATGTGATTAGAGTTAGATTGCAGATTTATAATTTTGATTATTGTTTATTGTGGAACACGGTTCCAGGACTGATCTAAACAGAACTAACTTTGAATTTAATATAGTTTGAATTGTGATTGTAGCATCGAAATTTTTATGTTAGCTTTGGCTGTCAGTCATCACTCATCTATTTTGCTGCTAAATTTATGTTCAATTCTATTGGATTCATAGTTAAAAATATTTTTTTAAAATTCAGCAATATTATCTCAGAAAAAAATTCGTTTTTCCCAATAAAACACGAAAAATTTTTATAGAGACCCAGAACAAAAAGGCATAAAAAACAGCCAAAAATGCAAAAAAAAGATTCATCATTTAAGCAAAAAGCCAATTTAATTTTTTGTAGGACTAAACCCTTGTGAAAAGTAGTCTTACCGCAAACGCAAGTTCAAAACCAGGACAAACCAAAATATCTTATTTTGTTTAAGGGTCTACAAAGTGGAGAAATTACGGGTGGCTGACGCCTCTGTTATGCCTCAAGTTACGTCAGCAAACACACAAGCTCCTTGCTACATGATTGGTGAAAAAGCAGCTGATATGATAAAGGAAGATTGGAATTTGAAATAACCTAACACATTGTCGACCTATCTTTAAATCTTCAAAACTTTGGTTGCAGATCTGGCTTTATTCGATAAAAACATAAAGTAACCAACATGCGGTTTGTTTTTAATTTAACCAACGCAACAATCCACATAAAGGTATGAGTAAAACTTTGTATTAATCAAAAACACTACTAATTTCAAGTCATTTCTTGAACGTAAAAAAAAATGCTGAGAAATTCTCTGTTCAAAACAAGATTAGTCGCTTGACGTTTAGCCTAAGTAGGTCATAGCGCCTTCGACGCTTTCCTGCGCGTCAGGAGGATAAATATAAACGACGAAAAAAAAATAATGAAAAATATAATGAACAGTCACAATAATAATCGATAGTATTAGTCGTTGTCTAAACTGTTTAAACCGTGATATTTTTTGCTTTGTTTTCTTCTGTTTTTAGTTGTGTTATTTTTCTTATGTTTTTAACTTTTTAATTTTGAGAAACCTAATACAGTATAAAACAAAAGGTTAACGTCAAATTTTAATGCAAATATGAAGAAAATTTAATTCATAATTATCTAAATTGAAGCTTGGAAATTGATGATGAAAAGTAACTGTATAGCAATTGGAAATAGGTTATTTCCGACTTGTAAACTGAAGTTGTTTTTCTTCATATTTGCAATTAATTAAAAAAATATACTTACTTTTTGTTTCACTTTTTGACTACTTTATGAGGTATTATCACCATCTTGCATTGTTTTTTTTACTTTTAATTTATTCCTGTCTTGATTTTAAATTTGACATGGCTATAAATTATTTTATATCAACTTTTGACTCTCCAACACAATCGCCTTTATGAACATAAAATCAGCTGTTTTTTATGATGTCTATTTTCGTGTAGTATATTTTTTAATTAATGTGCATGAGAAATTCGAGAGATTTGACATTTTGACAGTTTAAGTTTATTCTAATAAGTTGCTTTTAAAACAAGTTTTTCGACAAGATTCTTTTATTTTAATATTTAAATTACATTTTATTTTGTCAAGTGGTTGGTCTTGTGTGGGAGCCTGAGTCGAAAAATTGTTGTCAGATTTCCGCTTCTGTCGCAAAAACTTTGAAATCTAAAAGTTTGGAATTTCTGCATAGCTATTTCCGCGATTGCTGCAAAATTATTGCAATCTGTCTATTCAAAATCGTTAGTACTGGGTAGTTTATAAAATATGAAAAATAGTACTTCTAAATAAATCGAAAATTTTTAGGCCTTTATTAGGTTCGCCGTATTGATGGCCAGCGTATCAAATTTTGCCAGAGTGGGAATCGAAGTTAGATCTCCCGCAAGACGTTTTGACCTTCACGATCAAGCTCGTCTATTATGTGTTCATTGTCAGTTTTTTTTGAGCTTAAATTTAATTTTGTGATTATAATTCTTATCAAAAATTGTTTTTACTTTTATATTTTTTTTGGTTTGCTTTTGTAATGAACAGAAACTAAAAGCTTGATTGGCTTAAAAGTCTACAACGAGATTGTTGCATTTTCCAGACTAATGCAGGTTTATTAAATTTTAATTAACAATTATATCAGTATCCTATTTACAAAAAAACGCTTAGCATATTGAACCTTATTCACAAAGAAGGTTTAGTTGGTTTAATGTAATAGCTTTATAATTCGACTACGGTAGTTTGAAACAGACGCGAAATTTTAACTTCAAAAACTATGCTTGGAGATTACGCGTCCAATCATTGTCAAGAGAAAAGCGCTTATTAAGATCGAGACGCGTTTGAAAAAAGCGGAAAAACATTGCCGGTATGTCATGAATTTACACAATTCCACCATAGTGGTTTTATTCTTATTAACCTGATTGCGAACCCGATCTAATTCGTTGAGTATAATTTGAACTAATAGCAAATAATTGTCCCGACGAATGTACAACAGCATCCTTAAAACATTCCATTTTTTTCGTTTGAACCAGGTACCGTATATACCTGTGTATTAGTCTCACTTTTTTGATCTTAAATGTAGTCCAAAAATCGGAATGCCGGTAATACAGGGGTATCTCAGAATTACCAAAATTTTCTAGAGAAATTTGACTTTCTACAAATTACACACGTACACGTAAACAGCTTCGTAACAATCGTAGGTTTCAGAAATTAAATTATTCGATTTGTGGTGTAAGACTAGTTTGCTGTAAATCAAAATAGCGTCTTTTGATGTTGAATGTTTACATTTATCTTAATCAATAAAATTTTCAAATTAAAATGCGTCCCATATACGGGTCACTTATTGAGAGGGGAGGTTTTAAACATTCAAAGAAGGTGCGGCTTAAACACGGGGGCGGCTAACACACGGGTGTATACGTTAATCATATACACTTTATGGTTTATTTACAAGTAATGTTCAGTTTACAACTTTTAGTTAATATGAGTGAATTTAATTTTAATACGGTTTAACTTGTGGCAGGGCGAATGGTTGGCACACAAGTTAACCACTTGCCGGCGGTAGTATTTCGGTAATGGGATGCCCTTTTTACGGTGTTTTTTTGCCCAAAAATTTGTAAATTTTAAAAGGTCTGATTCCTGTCAGTTTAATAAGATGTCGTGTTGTCTATTTTAATTTTATTGCATTTTTTTTTATTTCTGGACTTAAGTAGTCGAAATAAATCGAAAAAGAAACACAAAATCGTTTGCAGACGCACATATTTTTTTAGAAAAGTACGATGGTGTGAAAGCTTTTCAAGCATGGTGCAGGGCAAAGACTTTGCTTGCAAATGTCACACTGAAACTTTGTTTCCTTTCTCATGTCTTGGTTCAAGCACACAGTGCATCTCCGGTAAGCCATGTTTTTACCACCCGTTGGTGGTATGAGTTCAAGAAAATGTCCATTTCTGGCTTGGAGCCTGTCAGGAGTTGGGAGTGATCTTGGACGGCCACGCTTTTGATATGCATTTGTGATGCCACTTTGTAGCATCTGTCGTGCAAGCAAGATTTTGAAATGTGGCAGTGTTATCCCATTAGCTTGTGCACGTGTTTTTCTGAATATCAAATAGGTATTCACAATTGCAATATCAAACATGTAAAAGAAAAGCTCATCGGGTAGTTGCATGCGGCACGAAACGCTACCCGTAAATTGATCTGTATCTTCGTGCGGCTATCGACGTCATCCGCCGATTGGTAATTAAAGCGAAGCGAGGCTATAGACGTCACTATAGCCGATTGGTAATTAAAGCGAAGCGAGGCTATAGTTGTGAAGTGGTTAACGAGCCCGAGTCATTTTACTATAAAGATGATTCTCAGTAACGAGTTATCAGCAAAAACAAAGTCACAGCATAAAATACATAAATCCATCGCTTTATTATTAAATTCAAATTAAGTTGGGACGGGATTCCAGCATTAAAATAACATGCCGCTTTATAAATCCAATTCTTAATGTTTTTATTCATTTTATGCTTTCATGTTTGGTTGCGGAGCTGCTTCAAATAAACAGAATTATGCTTAGTTGTACTAGACTCGTAGTGATGCAAAGTGAAATTTTTGCGTTGACAACGAGGCACGAGAAGACAGTACGTGATATGATCGCGCTTGGACAATTGCGTGCTGGATAATTTTGTAATACAGCTGTGGCTAAACGTTGCGTGCTGAATGGTGTTTTAATTATATTTATCTGTTTTATTTTTTTTTGCGGCGCGGTAATTAAATTCACGACTTATTCAATCCAAAGTGACTTGGTCAGGAGGTGGATTTATTAAGCGGATCAACTCTATACTAATTTTTGCAGACTTTTTAATTAATTAAGTTTTTAGATTATAACATTTTCATTCTTTGACAGCTGGTAAACGAAAGAAAAAGGAATTTTTTACTCAAGACTTTTTAATAAAATGAGTTTAGAAAGAGTTTGTTAAAGGGTCATAAAAAATTGCTCAGTTTTTCGCAGTTTTTGAATTGAAAATTGTCGTACAGTATTATTTTATAATGGTTTTCTTAAAAGGTAAAACAAAGCCATAAATAAACAAAAATATAGGTAGCTATTATGAATCGATGTATTAAAGAAAATCTCTGACTACAGACTTCGGACGAAAAAATAACTCTTTTGCTGTAAGGTAGTTTTAAAAAAGACTGTTCTTAAACTACTGTACTTTTCAGAGAACAGTCATTAGAAGTCGTTGGCAATGATGGAAAAGCGAGTTCGATGTTTCTTTATAGTATACAATTATTGTCAACAATTTAATGTCAATAATTTGTTTTAATGATTGTTGATAGAAAAATACTATAAGAACAGTCTTTTTCAAGACTACCTGAGGCCTGCAACAAAAAAGTTTAAATCCGTCGGTAGTCCAAGTCTTTCTCACGTGTTGCAACACTCGACTTCGGCTTGAAAGTGGCGTAGCTAGGAGAAGGGCTACCGAGGCCATGGCGTCTCCCTTAAATTTTCTACGCTGTGACTTCAAAAAATTAAAATTTGATCACGATATGCAGCGTATGTTGTGCAGTTACTCTTCATTGCGCATTTGTGCTCGTTTTGTTTTCACCTCTCTTATATGTTGTTTATAAATTACTATTGCAAACTCGTCACTAGTGACTTATTTTCAAATATTATTCACTTGTGTTTTCAAATTATAAGGCTACAATGGCAAAATCAATTGACGTCACGTCACAATTACGGTATATTAAAAGTTTGAGTTCTGCAATCTCCATATGCTTCATGAATTTATTATATTTGCAAGATAAAAGATTAGTTAGAATATTACGAAAGAGCAAGAATGAATAAAAAACCAATAAATGCTTTAATCCTTAGCTATTTTGCAAAACAAAGAAGGACGGAATGAACAGAAATAAATAAACAAGAAGCTGATGTTTCGAAAGCAGCCAGTGACATTTCTGCCCAAAGTTGTGGACTTGGAGTCGCGGAGTCGTATGTTTTAGAGCAGAGTCGCAGTCGGAGCTGGAGTCGTTTTTTAGATTTATTGAGGTCGCAGTCGGGATTCGGAGTCGTTTTATATATGCAGGAGTCGTAGTTGGAGTTGTAATTGTTTTTTGCGACTCTGATTCCGCTTTAGGCTAAATTAAGCTAACGTGTCCGTTACAGCTAGTCAAATGTACTAAAACAATAAGCAAGCATGCGCATACACTGGAAATATTTTTTTGAAGACAGTGTCGCGTTTTGGAATGATTAAAAACGGTTTTCGTTTTAAATGAAGGGTAGATTTTCTTAAAAAAATGTAAACTTATCTTCGGTTCAGCGACTGTTCTACAAAATTTCACTGAAGAATAAAAAATTGCTTTTATATTAATTTGATGACAAATAACCTTTGAAATGACATTTAAACTTTTTTGTACAGACTTGATTTTTGGAGACAAAATGATCAATAAAGAGCTTTTGTCACGGCAGACATAATAAGCTTCAGCTTATATAGAAAAAAAAAACTTCCCCAGTTTAAGATGTGTTTTCAAAGTCAAGATAGATGATTGATTGAGTAGGTTATATTTTTTCATGGCTCGACTTTAAGAAAAAGTCGAGTCATTAAAAACATACCTACCCAGCAAGTTTGGGTTTGAAAGTGTAGATCTTTTTTAATTCAAAGTGAAGGCAGGTAAAATAGAAAAGGTTTTATTTGCAACGAAAACGTTCCACCTTTATGAATATTCTAAACTAAAAATATCTGCCGGCCAAGTAAATAGAACACCGCGGCCGAAAAGTGAAGAATTTTGTATTTATTTATTTTCGGTCTTTATTAAGTTTTTTAGTAAAAATTTTCTCCAACGCTAAAGTTTGCATATCTGAAACGTATTTCGACAAAAAAAGTGCCCTTTTTGAACTTTGACCTTTCCGGCCAAATTTTTCCGGTGCCCTTGATTCCGGCACCTTTCTGTTTTTTACTCAGAATCGCCGAAAGCCATTTTGTCAGGGGGCAAAAATCAAAGAGAAAGGTTTCTTATTTTCTAAAAAAATTTTTGCACGGAAAACGATTGCGATACCATTCTTTATCGCGACCGTTTTCAGCGCAAAACTTCAGTGATTACTAAAAAACAAAAAGTCGTCACTTCTAATCGAGACAATGTACTTTTGTTTTAAATTTAAGGTGCAGATAAAGACCAAAATAAAAGCCTTCACTTTCAATCGATCTGTCATTTTGGTCGAGTTTTTAAATGCTTCTGTATCTTCTTACCTTTACCTTCCATTTTCGAATAAGGAGAGGGCAGTTTAGAGAGGTGAAAAGACAGACGAGTCTTCCTGCTTTTTTTACCCCTTCTCGCTTCCGGCGTCCCTGCTCATACTATTAACGAGAATGAGAATAAAGACGAAAATTAACATGACCCTTTTCTAAACTCGAAAAATTAAAGATGCAAAACTCGAATTTGCAAAGTTTTTGTGAGTTTAAACGAGAAATTAAATAATAAAAATCTATTGAGTTTCCAGCACTGGCATAAATATTAAAGCGCTTCAACCTACCAAACCATAGGTAAAGCCTTAAAAAATTTAATTTTTTCAGGTTAAAAAAGTTTCAGCCAGCGGTAGGCCTACTTAGCAAATTGCAAAAGCATGCTTTAGTGATTAAAAAAGCTTGGCTCGGACAAACGTTTTCACATGTCGACTTTAAAACAAGTAAAAATATGTTATAAACTTCCTAGTCAAGTACTGTCTATTAATCACTTGACGTGAATATTTGCTTTTTTTATCCTCACTTGCACGCAACTATGTTTTCTTACATTAGATGTGAGAGAAAGCATGTAAAAACAAAAAAAGGTCTTCACTTTGACAGCTATTTGAAAATTTTGACAGTGACGCTTTATTGATCAGGTAAACCCTAACTTTTATTTATCAAACGCCATTTGACCTCTTTGATATTCCAATCGACCACTTGGAGGAGGTCAAAGCAATAAAGTCGTTCGTCTACGAGTACATAGCGCACAACTATACAATATGCATTGGTGAGACGAAATGTTTTGGGGAAAGTCAATAAAAAATATAATATGAATATGTTTACTTCTTTCCAGGATAATTACTGCTTATATGTATGTTCAAAGTAGGCCTGTTATTTATTCACACATAAGCTCAAAAATATATTTTATTTTGTCACTTGAGCTATTACAGGCCAGTACAAAAAGAGAGAAAAATAGCATTTTTGTTTTTGCAAAAATAGCAACGGCAATAGGTAAACCTATCCAAATAAGTATATGGATGTGCTTGCAGGGATTCAGCGAAAATCTTTAAAAATGTCCCAGCAATAAATGATTGTTCATGTATGATTGAGGTTATTGCAGTTAAGATCGGCAAAATAAAAACAATTTTTTTATGATGAAGTTGGAACTGAGCACTCAATTGTTAAAACTATAGCAATTTTGAAAATGCTACGGACTGTGCCGCTTTTCTTGTTTTTTTCCTTGTTGCGGACCGCCATATATACAGCACTACATAAAAAAAGCAATTTTAATTTCATTTCTTATTTTACATTTTTTGAGTTTCTGTATTCAATTTTGTACTTCATATTTAGATACCGTCTATCGGGCTTTAAATTATTAAAGTGTTTTGGTTTTATTTTGTGACTTGTAATTCAAAATATTTTGCTCGGATATTTTTATTAAGCGCTTTTTTCAAAAACTGATATCAAATCTTACCATTAAACAGCTTAGGCAACAGATTTTAAAAAGAGGGTAGGCTTTTTTCTTTTTCTTCAAATTTTTAAAAGTGTGACTTAATTAAGGTTGTAAAGTCAGAGTCGAAGTCGTACGTTTTTAAGCGGAGTCGTCGTCAGAGTTGGAGTTATCTTTTTAGAATTGTTGGAGTCGGAGTTAGGAGTTGGAGTCATTTTTAAAAATTTTTTGAAGTCGGAGTCGGGAGTCTGAGTCGCTGGTATCGTATGTTATTGGGTGGAGTCGAAGTTAAAGTTGTTTTTTTAGAATTGCTGGAGTCGGAAAAAATTTCTCCGACTCCGAAACCCTGCTTCTGCCTCTTAGTTGACTGAGTGTGATTGTACAAAAGAAGGTACAAATTTAAATAGATCTAATATACAGTCAGATGATATCACTATGAATTTGTTTCCAAATACTGTAGTTCAACCAAATGCGAGAAACTTCTTTGCTAAAAAATGCTTTTCCTCTCGTCGGGAAAATTTTTTTAAAAAATGCTACACTGCTAAAGGACAACGATTTTATTATCGAAACCAAATAAGCATTGATGCTATTCTTGAAAAATTTGCTTCTAAAACTCAAAAATTAATCTTTGATTTCTTGTAGCGTTTTTATATTGCAACTATTGCAAACAACATTTTCTATAAACTTATTTCAAATTTAATAGCAATTGATTTGTCGTTTTTGGTTGACCAAATGTAAACTCCACAACAAAGACCAGGTTCAATTAGTGGTTCGATTATAACAGTTTTTCTCATTAATAGTGATTTGCTTACAAAAACTCTCATGAATGATGCTGTCCTTGAAAATCTTACTTTGCTACAAACAGTAAAATCGATTCATACAAGTGATATTGTGATAATTACTGTAGTTTATTTTTCTGCTTTTATTCTAAAACATTTAGTTACTTAATATGAACTTACTGATCATTGACAAAAAAATTTTTCGTTTTGAAGGTCAATTTATAATTGCTACTGGTCAATTTTTGTTTATTGTTAATATATTTTGCATAAATTTTTGGCTCTTCCTTAGTTTTTTTCTGTCTACGCTCTTGGCGCTTGATGTAAAAAAAACATTACACAATAGATTTACTTTCTTTTTGACCAAAACGTAAAATTGTTTTCATCGCAATTGCGCAATTAAAATTTTTTTTTTATGTCTTTTTTACATTGACACAAAAAAATTTCAATGAACTTGCTTGAAATACTAAAATGTCACGAGTTTGGGTGGTTATATACGCAAGAGTCAAAAATTGTGAACTATAAGCAAGACTGTATCAGATTTACTTGCACCAAGAATCGAACGCAGGATGTAGGTACCGAGACTAAAATAACTACCACAGCACTAAGGAAATATTTTAATGTGTGTACACTGAATAAGATTGCTTTAAGTTGCATTGCTCCGGATAAAACAGTTTTGCTTATTTTTTAGAATGTTAAAAGCAAACTGAACTATAATGCTGTTTAAAGCCGCAGTTATTCTGATAATCGTGCTGACGTCTTCTTATTTGTTGCCGAAAATTCTGAAATGGCGATTCAACATAGCAATTGATAAAGCAAAAGCAAGTTATGACTTTATTATAGGTTAGTGAACCCAATAGTAACTAGTTGCTTTTTTTAGTAACTGTAACTGCAACTTTTTCACTTTTGCCAAGTGACAGTTAGTTTTTATATTGAAAGGTATTTTTGTCAGCAAAGCCAATGCCGGTTGGATTAAAGTGATGACCGTTTTTGTCTTTAAGTAAATTTATGAATTCGCATTGTAACTTAATTTTCTCTTTAAATTTTTAGGCCTAATCGAATTCGTTTGGGTTTTAACTATTAATAAATTTTCGGTTTTGGTCTGGGTTTAGGGCTGTATTTTTGGGTTTGGGTCCGGTTACTAATGTGGAGTAAATATTTTTGATTTTTAATTATAGAAGCCACAATGTTGAACCAAAAATATGCAATAGTTCTGCATCTGCAACAAGGTTTAAAAAAATAGTATTTATTCTTTTTAAAAATAATTATTTTTTCAATTGGTAAAAAAACTTTTATTTTATATTGAGAAAAATATTTTTACATTTTAGTGGGAGGAGGAACCACTGGAAGTGTGGTAGCCAATCGATTAAGTGAAATTAATGGTGTTCGGTGAGTAATAAAATTTTCATTTTCATTCAAGATATAAGTAAAGTAATTTCACTTATTTGTTGATGTATTTTGTGTAAAATTTTCCACTACTTTTCTTTAAAACCTCGAATTGTACGTATAATGAATGAGTAGCCTATATGATTTCTTTTTGAATAAATTTAGAAAAAAAGCGGTCAAAACCTTTTATTCATTTTATATAACATTTAATTGATTTTTTTTTGCAAAAAAAGATATTGTATCGTGTAATAATTTAGAAAAAAAAAAACAAATAAAAAAGTAAATAGAAACAAAAATAGTTTTTATTTCTCATTTATTTAGAATTTTCAACGTTTGCTGTTTTTCAATAATGTTTCATTTCAATAATAATATCAAAAATAGTTTTTCAACTTTTACTGAATTTGTTAGAGTTTTGGTTCTTGAAGCCGGAGGTGAAGATCCTTTAAACCCATTTATCAGCACCCCTTTATTGGTAAGCACCCTGCAACGAAGCTCCATTGATTGGCACTACGTCACAGAAAGTCAACAATATTCATCTGGGGCTTTGAAAAATAACGTGAGTTATAAGATTCAAATTCACATTTAGATTCATATTTTTTTATTTATAAGTTTTTTTCAGACAACTACTAAATAAACAAAATCTTTTACTACCTTCGCTTTATTCAGTAGCATGTTACAAATTTTCCTGCCTTTATCCTGACAGTTGAGCAGGGGAATACCCTCACAACCATGGCAAGGCGTTGGCAAGTAAATGACTGATCCAGAAAATACATATTTAGTGCATGGGAAATCATACTTTATTAATTTTCAATGTTTTATTTAACTGGTTTCAAAACAAACATATTTGAAAAATAAAACATGAATTTGGCGACGTCAGTGGTTTACTTATGAACTGCAAATTTAAATCCTTTAAAATGTATTTTAGAGTTTTTTTTATTGATATCAGAACGTTTCTAGATACTAGACTAAGCTATTCAGAGAAAAAAAATCTATGATTAAGAAAACTATAGAATCATGAATTAGAATATTAAGAAAACTATAGAAGCAGTTCAGCCTTGTAGTAATTGTTCAATAATATAAATAAAGTTTTCACTTATGGTTGTAAAATTTTCATTACAGAAAAGAGCTATTTTTCTCCAATACAAGTCCAAAAAATTCTTGATTAATTAAACAGCTAAATATCTTTCAAAAATTAGAAGTTATTTAAGCTAAGCTGTTGATAAAAATCCTAAGAACAAACTTAATGCTGATGCATTAAATCAATGAAATTATTTTTTATTTTCTAATCAAAAATATTAAAATACTTTTTAATTGAGGGTTTCAAAATTTTACAGCAAAGCTTTTGGCCGCGAGGAAAGATTCTGGGAGGAACTAGTATTCTCAATTACATGGCATATGCACGTGGTAGTCGTCATGACTACGATGCTTGGGAGAGTCTCGGAGCAACTGGATGGAATTATGAAGAAGTTCTTCCTTATTTCAAGAAATCCGAAAATGCAATCGCTGAAAAATTAAAAGATTCGCCTGTGCATGGGCATAATGGTTATTTGAAGGTGGACATGAGCGAACCACTTGAGGCTACCAAGTGGTTTATAGAAGCAGGAAAAGACTTGGGTAAGCGAAACGAGTAGTATCGTTAGATGTTTTGTTTTACTTTTCTTTGTTAAATCAAACAACACTATTTACAAATGTTTGACTTTGCAAAAAAACATTCCAGCAAAGTTTGTTTGTGCAGAATATGAAGTAGCATGTAGGCCCGCTTTTGCGTTCAAGATCGCAAAAGTCCCCTGTAAAGATAACAACTTCCATCATTTTTTGCACAAATCTGCTATTAGTCAAAATCTTCTCCACAACACGCAATGCGATCTTCATTATAGAAACTGGAAAGTTTTAATTTTTTTGACTCTTTCCGCTCGAAAAGCTGCTTTTTATTACATGTATTGGTCAAAACAAAAAATTTTTTCTACTCCCGAAAACTCTTATCTTCTTTGCTTCTTATCTTTTTGATTTCCGAATGACTGAGTTTGGTTAACTTTTCATTTCGACGATTTTTTCAAAACAGTATCAAATAAAGAGCTTAGAGGAAAGACTTTATACGAGTATTACAGGCTATTTAAAAAAATTTGGAGGATAAATTTTTTTAAGTATATTTTTTAATCATTGGAGAAAAATAACTCTTTTCTCTAAAACAAATTGTACAACCATAAAAAAATTCTATTAATTAAAATATCTACTATTATCTGGTAAACGCTTAAAACAATGGCTGATTCATTCTACATTCTAAAAAACAACTTCCCCGACTCATTCTAATGCAAGTTTCCTAGATATTGGTCTCCGTTTGAACCTTCACACTGGGTTTCGGTTTTGTAAAGTGACAACAATATTACATTTTATTTTTGTACAGTGGTTCAAGCACAATAAAATGTTACACTGCTTTTTTTTTGAGGAAACAACACCATGACCAAAGAATGAGTTGAACTTAGGTTACACCATTACGGTTGTAATTATAACGGAAACAGCTCGTCACACTGGGTCAAATCTATTTTTTCTGGACTGATAGGCCCAAGAAAAAGCCTTTATTTTTCACCTCAACATAAATTAACCAACTGGCAACACAGGAATGAAGGAGATCGATTACAACGAGGAAGACGAAGGATTTGCTTATGTACAAAGTACAATTGCAAACGGAGTTCGACAAAGCGCGTCAAGTGCATTTCTGTATCCATTTGCTGGAAGGTAACTGAACAGTGTTACACATCAACATGCAATGTTTTTGGTCAACATACTTTCAATTCTTCTTTAAACTGCAAAATAAAATAGTTTGCCATGAAAATTGCTGCTATTTCTAGAGACGATGAAATATACTTTTTTCGTTCTAAGTTTGAGACATAATCAAACATAAAAACAATTAAGTATTACAGCTTTAGAAAAAATTTGGATATTGTGACGCATGCTCACGTGACCAAAGTCTTATTTGAGACTAAAAGCAACAACTTGCCTCGAGCCGTCGGCGTTGAATACGTAAAGAATGGAATGACGTATACAGTGATAGCCGAAAAAGAAGTGATTTTGAGTGCTGGTGCCATAGCAACACCACAACTGCTGATGCTCTCTGGAGTCGGTCCAAAGAATCATTTAGAAGAACACGGGGTAGTGTGATTAATACTTCTCGCTCATTAACAATCAAACCTTAATTTGTGCAAGACCATTGGTAGACCATTCGTAGATTTAGTTGGGAATCAAAGCACTTGAAATTGTGTACTTGCTAAAAATGTTGATTAACGAGATGACAAAAAATAAATTAAAAAAATTTATTCAACTACATTTTAAGGTTGAACTAAAAATCGATAGTACTGAAAACTAAAATAATTCAAAACTGTAGGATGCATAAACAAAAAATTATTTTAAAAAACATTCTGAACAAAAAATGCAAGCTAGATGCCACCCAATTTAGAAAATTTTGTTTATTAAAGCTTTTTCAGATACTTATTTAAATCGAACTATTTAAATAGAATCTATTTGAATACGTATCTGAAAATATTTTAATAAACGAAAGCTTATAAATTGGGTGATATTTAGCTGGGATTTTTGTTAAAAATGTTTTATTGAAAACTACTTGCTTATGACGTCAAATTAGTGCTGAAACGTCTAATTATATAGATGCTGGATTAAAAGTAATACCCCTGAAGCTGTTCTTATATTTGTAAACTCGCAAGTTTGTCAGCTGCATAAATAATTAGCTTTTCACTAAGCGCAATATAAAGAAATTTGCAAAATCTATTTGTTGTTCATATTACAGTTTTAGTTTTACTTAGAGTTTTTAGATAGATTTTTGTTTCATTTACAACTCTGATTAAAAACAGATTAAAGTCGTGGCTGATTTGCCGGGAGTTGGAGAAAATCTTCAAGATCACACATTTGTGGCAGTTGGATTTGATTATCCTTCGAATGATACCGAGGGAGTAACAATCTCCGCTTCTCGTGCTGTAAGAATAAGTCAAACATAGAATCTGTTATAACTTAACATCAGGTTATGAAACACTAAAGTGCTACCTAAAAACTTATTTTATTGAAAGTTGGAAAAATTTTGTCGGCAGCGTAGCCGTCGGGCAAGAGCGCCGTGTTTGTGGCGAAAATAATCGATAGGGCTGCAGTTCAAAACCTACTCTCGCCATTTTGTTGGGTATTTGGGAAAAATAATTTAAAGCTTTTTATCTGTTTGGAGGTCTTTGCAAGCAGTTTAAAATTACATTGATATCTTCTAATAAAATAAAAAAACTAAAAAATAAAAATTTTTAACTTTACTGCAATAATTTGGTCCTTTGCATCTTCAAAAGCAGGTCGCGTTCATCACTTGGCGGTTGTTTTAATTATAACGCCTCTGATGTTTTTATAAGCGATTCATGAGGATAATATAGATGATAATAAAAAATAAATTAATAGATCTTTCCAAACTACTTATACTTTTTATTTTAATTTTTTTTATTTTTCTCTATATTTGTCCTCCTGACTCGCAGGAAAGCTACGGAGGCGCTAATACATAAGGCAAGTAATTACCCCAATTTGCTTCCAAAGATGCCAAGATATTGCTATTCGCTAGAAAGTTTTTATTTATTAACTTTTTTTTACTTCTATAAAGATATGATTGAAATTTAAAACTGCTTGGCAAGACCACCAAAGCAGGGAAAAGTGCCGTAAAGTGTCTTTTCCAAGGATACAACAGAACGGCGCTAGTAGGCTTTGAACCGAGACCATGTTGATCACAATTCAGGCGCTCTAATCACTTGATTACGCTGTCCATGCACATCCACGCATTCCATACACCTACACACATGCACAATTTAAAAATTAGATTCTACTTAGAAACCAAAACTTGCAAGGCACTAAATATTTTAATTAGGATGTGCATGTAGATGTCCGTCAAAAACATAATCAATTACGGTTTGTTCGGGAAAGGACTTTTAGCTTCTACTGGACTCCAAGGATTTGGTTTTGTTAAAACAAATCAAAATGACTCCGAAAAAAAGTAAACTTTTTGCTTATACAACTATATCTGTAGTTGAAAATTGTTTCTGTATGATATTGTTATGTTTAGCATGTAAATATAATGTAACTTTCAATAGGCCATTTTAAATTCATAAACAAGAGAGAAAGCAGATAGGCTGAACAAGTTGTTTATTTAAAAACAAACACACATTTAACGAAACATGCACTTATCTAAAAGCAAAAAAAAGTACAATTGTGGACTCAGCGGGATTTTGGTACTGTTAAATTAAAACATTAATATGTCAAATTAAGTAAGCCCAGAAAAAACCTTGATGTACATGCCATATTTTTTAACAGCAGTAAGTTAGTTAGTGTACTTTTCAAACTCAAACAGTTTTGCGTTTCAGCTTCTCCAACCATTTTTCTTAGTACAAACACTGTCTCTTTTTCTGATAATATTAAGTATTTAGGTGTAAACTTAACGCTTCGTTATCTGATGATGATGATGATGTTTATAGACAAATTAGAACAATTTATTGCACTACAAATAAGTTAAATATATCCTTTTCTCAATGCTCAACATTGGAAAAAAACGTGTTATTCCGTTCTTACTATTCGCAGTTTTATTCTAGTCAGTTATAGTGTAATTATTTAAAATCTTTATATCACCGGATTAAAATAGCTTATAATGGTGCATTTAGAATGCTGCATAATTTTCCATGTTCTATTACTGCTCGAAATTTTCAAGTTCAGCATAACATAATTAAATTTGATGCATTATTGCAAAAATGTATGTAGCCTTTTGTGAACCTCTGTTTTCACTTTGGCAATTTTCTCACTAAAAATCTTATTTACTGTTATATATTTAAAAAATTTTTTTGCCATAAAGATTACATTCGTTCTTTATATCGTTAAATTGACGGGTTTCCAATTTAGTGTTTTTTCTGGATCTAAATTTGCGTTTTTTTGCTTGTTTGCTGTTATATGGGTTTTCAAACTTGAACCAATAAAGAAAAAGGCTTTTTAGAAAAACTAATCTATAGCTATATAATTTTGCACTTGTTTTAATTTTTTTATGACACACAGTACTTAGTTGGATACAAAGGCATTGTTAATACATAGTACATACTCATAGTAGTTTAAATTTCTTTATGAATATCGAACTACTTGTTAGAGACAGTTTGTGTAGTTGGTTACTGGATGTGGAGATAAAAAATGGCATGAAAACCCTACGAATCACCGTATGAAACAAATCTTTCTTGTTTCTTGCCACCATGTTTTTAAATCATTTTAATTTTTTGTAATTCTAATTACTAGATATTTTCTTTTGAATCACTAATTTATCAATTAACTGATTTTTAACTTAATTGAATCTGATTGCGATGTGGATTTGATGTAATTTTTATCAGGTTTTCAAAAGCACAGAAAAGAAGACGCAGAGGCTACATATTAAGTTTTGCAAAATGCTCAAAGGCCGCAAATCTTTAAAGACACCATCAATTCTTCATGGAACCCTCTTCAAATTTGAATCAACGATATCAAGATTTAAAAAAGCCGTTTTATTACTTTTTATCCTACTAAAGCATGGTGATTTGTCGAAGAGAGTTTTGGAAAATTCTATTTTCTTATTATCCCAATTCAATTTTCCTATTACCCCTTTTTATCCCATTTTTATCCCTTCTTATTTTCTTATTTATCCCAATCTTAAATAAATTTAATCATTTGTTAATCTCCGGTTTTTAAACCGCAAAAATTTAATTAATAAATCCAAAACACCAAATTTGCGTTGTTTAATACAATGCTTTCAACCAGGTGTTTAGTACAAACTAAGGGAAATCAAATTTTTTTAAGGGTGTGCAGAAGTCTACCGAGTCTTCAAAGACTTTTTATAGTTTAATATGAATTATTTTCAATCTGTTAATTTTTTGTCAGAATAAAAAAAAATATATAATTGAGGCGAAACCCATTTTTTTCACTTCGATTGTTCTTTAATCATGTTTTTTCAATTATATGTTTATCAAAAGAAAAAAACAAACAAACAAATGAAGCAAAAAAGGTCTTTACTTTAATTATACTTCTTTTCACACTATAAAGTATGGCTTAGAACTAGGGTGTTTAGGTTTTTTTCAGTTCAAATTGTGTACCGTTGTAACAAATGCTGAAAAGCACTGGTTCGATCTATATTGCGGTCAACCTGTTTACTTGAATAAAGTTTATGATCAAACAAAAGTCCCGCCAACTTCAATAAACTTTGTTTACTGTATACTAAAAAGATCAGGTCGTCACTTGCATCTTTTTCAACCAATCGAATGTCTGAGCCCATCGTCAATTAAACAGCACGTATTTTTTTATGTAATGCGTATATACTGTATTTGCTGATTACAGCACAATAAAAAAACATAATGAATATCAATCCTATCAATATTAAATACGCATAAAGTCAAGTATTTGAAATAAGAATGATAAAACAATAAAAAATGATTAGCAAAACGAGCGGGAAATTGTTAAACAGTTTAAATGACCCTTGTAGATAAAGAAAAGAAAAACAATAATAGCATATTTTTTAGATTCGACTATCCTGACATGTTCTTTTTATTCTTCGCTTTACAGTACGATTTTTCCGATGAAAATGTAGTTGAACAAATAGTGAAAATGTCGAATCAAAAACCAGAAGTTCTCAACTTTTCCCCTGTAAGATAGTTAAAACTATTTGCTGTGGATTGACACAAATATAAAATTTTTTAGTAACTTTCTGTTATAATTTTATATGCAATAAAAAATTTCATTTTTTTTATTTATTGTGAAATAACGAAAACTGAAAAAGATGTATGATTACTGGTGTATTTTGGGTGAGGCGAATGAGGCAGTTGCCTCAGACACCCCTTGAAAATACCGCATATAGTTTGATCTTGCTGTAGATGTTTTTTTCGAGATGACCATGGTTTTAAGAGAAAAATAGCAAACTATGAAATTAAATCGAAGTGAAGACCTTTTTTTTAGAGAACACCAATTTTTGGAAATCCTTGCCTCGGGCCCCTAACTTTGAACATCCATTACTGCGTATAATCACAAGAGTATAATACAAAAGTAAAGATGCCCCATTTGTATCAATACAATCAACACTGGTTATGTGAACCAAATGCAAATAATAATAAAATAATTTGTTAAACGTTTTGATGTTGTAGAGTTTTAAATTTTTTCCGTTTTTCCGATCGTGTTTAAACTTAAATGCTAATGCTTCGCTGACACTAACATTTGAAAAATCTTTCTTTATTAACAGATTACGCAATCATCTAAATCAAAATTTGATGTTCCAGTTGATTTCTTGATTTTTGCTGGAATTTCTCATCCCAAAAGCTCCGGAACAATCCGTCTTGCTTCTGACAACTACAGAGAATATCCACTAATTGACCCAAAATATCATAAAGACGAAAAAGATGTGAAAGATTATGTAAAAGGTAAGATGTTTGTTTTGATTTAACTGCGTCCATATCGATTACATTTTTTTCTTGCATACTTTTGTCCAAAACTAAGTGTTTTATGGCCTTACCAAATGCCATAAAACAGTTATGACGCATTTTCTGTTTATACAAAACACAAATTTTTTTCTTACTTACTGTAATTTAAATAAAAAGTAAATTGGAACCATATGCAATTCGTTTATCCCAGAAAAATTTGAACACTGCAACTGATTTATTACTTTCTGTTTAAAATGATTTTTACACTATAGTATAATCAACCATGAAAAAGCTTTAGGCATTTTGGCGTTATTATGAAATGGGGCCTTAAGTTATAGCCTCCAAAAGGATTCATCAAAAAAAAATTCGAAACAAATTAGAATAATTCGCACTAGTAAAGGTAATAAAAATTGATCAGTCTTTTTTAAAGACAGGTTTGCGTCATTAAAAGTTAAATTGCAGAAAATGGATTTTTTAAAAAACTTTATTTTAAATTGATTTAAACCATAAACTCCTTAAATAGAAGGACTGGTATCTTCTATGCTCGGTATCTGGAGCCTGGGCCCTAAGTTGGAACTTGGGTTCCACTAATAATTTGTGTCAATTACGTGATAGAACCTTGATTCCGGTGTCTTAAAGGTTTTTTAGGGCGAGGAGTTTATTTTTCATACTTTTAACCTTCTATAACGTCATCCGTAAGCCATTTAAGGTCAAATCTAGGTAATTTAAGGGTAAAAAAGCATAAAAAACACAAAATCATACAGATTATCATATATTTTTTCTATTAAAACGATGGAAAACAGACCTTAAGTTACCCTGTCATGAATTAAATTTATATATAAACAATAAGCCTGGAGAAACAAAAAGAACATGTCTAAGGCAAACAATATAGTTATTCTAGAAACAAAAGAATTTAAAAAAATATTTTACTACAATATAAATACGATAACATGTTTAGTTTTTCTTTTCTCCTCAAGCAGCCAAGTTGTCTTTCTTTATCACTGTTGTCTAGCACAAATGCTTTCAAAAAAATATTTGATAGTGTAAGGCATGGTCCTTGAGTTGCAACCACTGGACTATCAATACAATATAAAGCTTGGCCGAGATGAGCTCGGCAGCAATGCAGGTTGCACTTATCAAACAGTTTATAAGCTGAGTGTACAAAATGCACTGTTGAGAGAAGAGGTACAGTTAGTCCACCTCTGTTTAAGTTTGTGACAAAATCTGAATTAATATGATGGTCGTCGATATCTTCAGTCTCCACACTCTTACCTCGAAATTTGTGTTCCAGATATCCAGCTAGAAAAATAATTTTATGTTTGATACTGTCATTAGATTGAACTAGGTCTTCAGTGTCAGCAATAATGATGTCAAAGTGATAATCATCAATGCGAATGTTAGAGGTACAAGGCACGTTATTAGACTTGTGCGGCATAGACTCATATTTCAATAGCACATCCTAATTACAATTACGTTATTGTGACGTCATAAGACAGCATAAATTTAACAGACTCGTCACATAAATGTAAAAAAAGCTTACCTACAATATAATCATTATTAAATCTTTATATAATCATCATTAAATCACTATTAAATCTTTATTTCTTAAAAATGGTTACCCAGAATCGGTGATCAATGCAAGAATTTCAAAGAAAATCCTGCAATTTCAAAAACATCCGATAGAAGGTCTTCAACGATGCCCCGTTTACTTGAAGTTACCGTGGATTGGTGAAACTTCTGTTATATTTGAAAAGAAAATTAAGAGTAGCATTGTAAATTGTTTTTCAACAGTTCAACCGCAAGTTATTTTCACCACAAGATGAATTCTTCCTGCAATTCACAAAGACGTTCTGCCTGCTTCTCAACTAAGCATGGTCGTATACTAATACGTGTGCCGCTGCGAATGCCGGTACGTGGGCAGAACTTCTCAACGTCTGCAGGACAGAATCCGCCAACATGTCCTGAAAACTATCCGCAACAAAACTAATCAAGAAAGAATTCAGCCAACGCGAAAAAGTAAAATAAATTCTTCCACACCTAATTGTGATTCGGCTATTGGCACTCATCTTCTGAAACATCCAAATTGCGCCCTTCACTACAATGATAATCAATTTTCAATTCTATCCAAAGCCAGATCTGAATTTCATCTTGCTGTATTAGAATCCATCCACATAACCTCAAGCAAACTTGCATTGTGCCGTCAAAAAGAGTTCGTTTATAGGCTTAAATTATCAACATAATTATATTGGTTTTATTTTATTCTTTTTCAGACTTCAAATTACAACTATAATTTTGCCAAGTTAAACATCCAAATTCCGTCCAATAAAAATTGTTCCATTTCTAACTCGACAAAATGACAAAATTTTTCATTTTTCGACCACTTGGTGGCTGATGCTTCTAATCAAGTGCGCTTCAGTATAATTTCTAACTCGGCGAAACGACAATCTTATTCAATATAATTTCGACATTTCAGTTCTTTACTCATTGTAGCGATTTCTCCTGATGAGAGCTACACGAAAACGTTTGAGTTTTCTTAAACAGCCTTTTTCAAGGCTACCCCCTCTCTTTATAAAAGAGTTTTGTCTATATAGATGGCCACGTCTATAGCGACATTTCAGGCTATTTTAAAATTTTGTGCCACAAAAAATCTTTTTAAATATAATCATTGTTTACATAAATACAAATCATTATTTACATACATTGAACGTATTGCGTCGTAAAATAGTGGGACCCAAGTTTCGCGACCCAAGAGCGCAAGTTACTAGTCCTTCTATTTAAGGGGTCTATGATTTAAACACTATCTTAGTTGCAAATAGATGAGTAATTAATTAAAGATATCATGAATCTGACCAATCGGAG
Organism: Diplosoma virens; assembly: GCA_963680785.1. NCBI lineage: Eukaryota > Metazoa > Chordata > Ascidiacea > Aplousobranchia > Didemnidae > Diplosoma > Diplosoma virens. The sequence continues at coordinate 7,996,751 of OY796890.1, read as the reverse complement.
TTAGCAAATGTTCTAAAAAAGTCTAATCTTAAGTGAAAAAAATTTTTTTTTCTTTTCTTTATTTTATTTAAGTTAGTTTTTTTTGCCTTTGTGTTACTGCACTTCACTTTTTTATTCTCGTGGTGTTCTGCTTTTGTGTCTTGTGTGGTTTTGCCTTGTCATTGCTTGTCTATGGACCTTGGTGTCTGATGCAAACAAATAAATAAAATAAAAAAAAGTAAGCTGTAAATAAAAACGCGTTAAATGTCGCAAGTGAGCAGGTTTGCTCATTTCTACAATAATTCAGTGTTTGTCAAAGTTGTCGCTTTATGAATAAGCTTTGACCTATTAATAAAGAACTACTCGTGTTAATTTGCAGCGAGCTTCAAATATTAAAATCTCGTCACTTCAAGCAACATTCAAGTATTACACTATTGCACAAAAATATAAAAGACAATTAATTCTATTAATTTGCATATTTTTGAGAAAGCGATGAGATTTATGGAAAAAATGGAACAAACTCCTGCTTTCAAATCCAGAGGAATAAAAATCCAGATGCATTCACCTCTGTGTGAAGGAAATACCGAATCACCAAGGTTAAGTTTCGATAAAGAATTTTCCGCTTTGCAATTAAATAAGAGATTTAATATAAAGGTCTCAAACAAATAAAATTTGTTATAAATCAAATTAAAACTGCTAAACAATTTCTTCAAACTAAAAAAGTGAAAAAAGTTGTTTTAAAAAATTAAAAGAATATTTTTTCTAATAATTTATAAGTAGTTGTGTTAAAATAAATTTTTTTAAACAACAAATTATACAGTAGCTTTTAAACTTTAAACAAGTAGGTAGTTGACTAACTCAAGGTTTCCCAAACTTTCTGTTTATGGGTGCCCTTTGGACAATTATAGATTCGCTCGTGTACCGCCAAAATTTTCTCATATTTTTAGCTGCAAAGCTCAACTTGCTCTAACGCACAACTTATTTTCTATAGCTAGGCAACCCATTACATTCCCTACAAATTTGCTAAATCTTTAAAATTGATTATTTTAGTTTAAAACAAAAAAGCTGCGTGATTAGTACTAATCAAAGAACACAAAGTTATTCATAACAATGTAATCTAAGCTTAAACAAACACTACAATCAAACTAACAATATATCGGCTGAATAAGCCCAGCAGTCTTAGCTAATGTAATGGATGAACCTGCTTTTTAGCAACTAGCTCATTAATACGCGGTGAAACATTAGCAACAGCACAACGAAGATCATGTTCAGGTGTTTTCAGCTGTGATCGGTACTTTGATTTGATTCCAAGCATCACTGAAAATGTTGATTCACACAACCATGTTGATGGAAACAACAACAATGCTTGAATAGCACGTTCCTCAATCCTTTTGTACGACTTGCACATCGTAAACCAAAAATCTCCCAAATTTTTCTCAGAGTACACATCGCGTGCAAACCCATCATGTTGAAATTCAATCAGTTCCTCTTGTATACCTGTCCCAGCCTCCAGTGTCTGAGCGTTCGCGGTGAAAGGATTCCTAAGATATGCAACTTCGTCTTCACCAAGACTTGGAAAATAGCTGTCAATTTCCTTTTCCAACTTCATGAGATGTTCAGTGACCAATTCCGAGAACCTTGTGGTCTCAATTTGGGGATTTTGACACAGAAATTCTGTTACTGTACTAAACATGGAAAAGGTGCCATAGCAAATATTTCCCCTCCACAACCGAAGTTTGGCCAGAAATGGTTTGACTTTAGCTATGAATTTACACACTGTTAGGTCTTTTCCTTGGAGATTCTTGTTTAGCATATTCTGAGCATCAAAAATATCAACAAGGTAGGCAAGGATCAAAATAAAAAAATCATCCCTCAAGGAAGTGACAAGAGTTTCACATTTTTTGGATTGTTGGAAAAATCCCAGCAATTCTTTACGAAGCTCATATACATGTTTAGTAACATTTCCATTATAACAAAATGGCGAAGAGACGTAAATGTTGTTTAAAATAAGCGGGGTCGGCAGTATTTGCTTTCTAGTCTTTGTAACTACTGTTCTTGTAGCAATCAATCAGCTGTTTTGTCTTGCGTGCCGTCATTGGACAAAATAAGTCATGTGAACTGCGCAAGTGAACTTGCTAGGTACTGTAGTTGTAGTTAAAATTTTTACTGGGGTGAAAATCTGACTTCTTCAAGAGTTCTTAAACTCAGGTCTTCAAATTATTAACATCAGGTGATAAAAAATATTTTAATGCAGATTACAAGTTATGGAAAGAATACCCTTATACTTAATTTAATGTACCCCTTGAAAAGTCGAAATGTACCCCTGGGGGTACATGTACCCCAGTTTGGGAGCCCCTGGACTAACTTGACGAATTTCTAAAACGAAGTAAATAAACAATAGCAAATGATATTAGTTTTGTTTTCGTTTTCTTATTGCTGAAATTAATTATTGCAAAATAAAAAAAAGAGTAAATTTTTTAATAATTAGTAATTTTATTTATGCAAAAAAAGCATTGTAATGAGAAATATCTCTCTTTATTTATTCGTCGATTTGTCTTATTTCAAAGTTATATTAGTTTACTTTGCTTTTAAACTAAACGATAAAGTTGAACCCTATTTCAAAACGTTTTAGGAGTGATGATTTCTACAAGTGTTATATACGGAATTATATCCTCACCCAATATCATCATTCAGCAACGGCTAAAATGGGATCACCGAACGACCCGCTGGCTGTTACTAGCCCAAGATTGAGGTGGGGTTTATTTTTGTACAAGTCGCTTTTTATAAATATTGCTGCTTTTACTACAAAACTTTGCAAAACTTGAAAACAACTCTGTTGGTTTAAAATCGATATTATCTTTTCGGCTATTTTCTTCAAGATTTATCCCTTGTAAGAGTGTTTGAATTAATTATCATGGCAACTTAGTTTATTGAACTTAATTTGTATTTAGCCTTTACTGACAAATCTGTATTTTAAGGAGAAGTAGGTTGTATCTGTTGATCAAACTTTGATCATTACCAACCAAAAAATGGTTAAATAAACTTTGGAAAAATACAAAATTAGTAATTTTATATCTCATAAAAAGTTTATATCTTTTTTGTAATTACGGTTACATTCCGGGAGTCATATCGAACCCAAACCGGATCCGTAAACGGGTATTAACGGTTATTATTCTTTAAATCTGAACCGGAATTGAACACTGTAAAAATAAAATTTGTTGGACCTAAATCTGAATCAAAATTTTATTTTAAACAATTTTGATTCAACTCTCTGGTTTTTATTTCATATAGACTTAGATGAATCGCAATTTTGTTGTTTTATAGTTGCCACAATTTGTTAGATCACTGACTGGCTGTGTGCGAAACAAAGACATTATAAACGACTTTTCATAGGCAATAAATTAAAGAAGAGCATTTCTCACGTAGCCAAATAAAGAAAACGCAGTTTCAAATAGATGTTATGCTAAAGCAATAAAACGAAGGATTGATTGAAATGAGACGCACTAATATTAACAAAACAAAATTGTAGACAAAAATCAGATATTAAGACTATGATGATTATTTTTAACATTAGTAAATTTCTTAGTACAACGTGACCAATTTTTTGGTCATTGCCGGCCGCATTACAGAGTTAGTTTTAACTAATGGCCTCCAGTGCGTTATGATAACTAGATAAAATTATGTATTAGCCATGTAAAAAAATAAGTTTTATTAATACTACGCTTTTACTTTTACGGGTTGTTATACAACAATTTTTAACGATTGAAATTATTCAAATAAAATTCATAATACATTGCAGACCTATTGATGATTTCTTTTATCTTACTTGTATGCAAATAGTTTACAAAATTAATCAATCTAAGCAGCTATTGTCACACTAAAGCTGCTAAAAAAATTGTATAATCAACAATTAGTACAAAAGGTGAACCCAAGTAGCATGATTATAATTGCTTCGAAAAAGGAAAAAATTTAAGTAAAATTTGTAACGGAAATAGCACGAGTAAATTTTGAATGGCGACGGTGTCAAATGCATTAGTCATCATGGCGCTTTTTAATTACTTGAACACGGTGCCAATTTTTTATAACAAACATGCAATAGAGACACATATTTTTTTTATCTTACATGGGAAAATTACTTTTGGTAAAGAAAAAGTATGAACATACATTCAGAAATCTGTTTTTTGCTTGTTTTCTTATATATTTTTTTGCAAGATTAAACTGTCACAGACGAGATTTTAATAATCGAAACAGCTGTCTGGAAGAGGACTTTGCAACCCCTTGTTGATAGATTTTAATCTACATACTTTTATTTTTATATTTTTAACCAAAATCTTTATTTTCAATGCTTAAGTTTTTTTAAATTTTTTCAATTTCTACATTTGTCTTGCTTGGTCCGAAACTCTTTTCTGATTGGTTCTTTTTTACGATCATTCAATGAAGTCCGAAATTCAAATTTTATTAACTCTTTTCCATGTTGCTTCAAAGTTCTTTCGACAAAATTCCTTGCGTTTGGTTCGATGCATTCCGAAATTACAACGTTTTCAACTCTTTTCTGATTGGTGCTTTTTCGATGTTCAATGCTCATATTCAAGCTTAAAATTATAGATTCTTGGTTAAAATTCCGAATTTCCGAAAGAGTTACATCATGGAATTTTTGTCTCTCCCTACTCCGCCTTTCCCGATGACTGTCTTGATGCAATCGAAGGATAGTCTGGCACCATTCCTCTCTATAATTAGCGGCTGATTTCTGGATGTATGTTCATACTTTTTCTTTATCAAATCATGATACGAATCTAATTATCCCTGCTGTTGGCTATTTGTTCTTGGGTATTAATTTGACTACCAATTTCTTTTTCATTTTTTCTTAATATGGGAGTAATAAGGGAGTAATACTGTATTTTTACCAAATTTTTAGTAGGAAAACATTTTTACCATATGGATAAAAGATTTTTAAAATAAAAATTATGCACCTTAAGGTGGGAAATGCCAAAAGGTTTTCGGAGAGGTTTGAAGTGGGTAAAATATTCTAAAACAGGTAAAATTTGAATTGCTGATTCAAAAATTATAAAGAAAAAGGCGATTGACGCTAAATGGTCGCAGTCACAAAAGGTTTAGAATACTTAGGTTAACTAGAAAATGAGCTGCTCGAAAAATTGCAAAAAATAAACCAAAAATGAGTTTTTGTACATAAAATTTGACAAGATAAAATTTTGACAAATTTTGACTTAATTCAAAATTTTGTCTTTATTTTGACCAATAAAACTTAGTAAATAGAGTCCCGAACAGCCAAGCTATAAGGTTGTATAAATTTCATGAAGTAATAAAACCCTGAAAAAAATTGTCTTTATTGACTTTAGCGAGCCCAAATTATAACGTTATTGTATGCAGACAAGTGGAAAGAAAAAACAAAGCGGTTGTTATTGCTACACCTTCTTTGTAATATATACAGGTAAGTTGCCAGTCTAAAAGGAATCTAGTTAATCCCTCACACACCAGTATAAAAAACTGACTTTGAGACGCCTAAACAACAACGTTCAGGGGAAAGCACCCTAGAACCGCAGTTTTCTTGCCTTATTCTACAACTATCAACGTGTCAATATAGCTATAAACGCTCAGTTTTAAGACTCTAGTTATGCTTCTCAGTAACTGAATAATGCTTCATGAGCATCTGCTATTTTAAAGAAAATTGTGGCTGTGAGAATAGTTCTCACCGATATAGCGATACCTGATGTAATTGCTGATTCGAAATAGCACTTTAGGAAATTTCTCCTGGCAAATTATAAGAAATTTAAATTGTTTGTAGTAAATTATTTTTAGGGGGAAGCAAAAATTTTACTAGAAAGCAAGAATTTTCTAGAGGGGTTTCAGCCCCGTAACTTTCTGATTTCAACCCTCTTGCCCGTCACTCTAGTTTGAAATAGCCGCAAATATTTATGCCAAAATAAAGTTACGAAACGTTTTCGCTTGCACTTCTAAGGCTTGCTAAATTTCGGGCAATGAATACGTTTTTTGAGCATAAAATGCACCTGTACAAAAGTGTTTTAAAGAATGGAAGTAATTTTACGTTTAAATACTTTGTTTCATTGTGCTGTACACCAGATTCAATCAAACAATTGTTTTTTGGGAAAAAATTGATTATTCAACGCGCAACACTTCTAGATTAATTTTTTGGCTCCAAAAAGATTTTGGGTACAGAACAAAACTAATGTATTCTGCTCAGTTATAAGCCTATTTGTTACGTTTAAGCTTCCTGTTGAAATCGTGCAAAACCATGATGCGGGCAAAATTATTTTGCTCCCTTTCCCAAATTTTTCGGTCTGGTACGTCTATGGCCACAATCCACGAGATGTGTCCTTGGTTCATATGCTTGCAAAAATGGAGATAGAAATGTTTTATTAAATCATAAGAATTGAACCAAATATGAATCGAGAATCGTATAAACCGCTATTTATTTTTTTTAAATTGTTTTTTTTTTTAAACTGAACCGAAACTGAACCTTTAAAAATAAAATTTGCTGAACCTGAAGCGGGACTGAACCCGAAAAATAAAATTTTGCTAAACCTGAACTAAAACTGAACCTGTAAAAAAAAATTAACCGAACCTGTGCCTAAACGGGAACGTTATTTTACACGGTTTGACGCCCTTGTTATATTAATTAATTAATTTTATTTTTATAAATCTTAAAAACAAGTCTTGCCTTAAAACAGGTTAAGTTGACAAACGTGCTTACTATTCAACTTTAACCAAAGAACTTCACTTTTTTTTTCTAGCAACTAAGCAAATTTAATAGAAAGTTTAATTCCCGGACAATCTAAGCCAAAAATAAAAATTTAAATTTATTTTAATTTTGTTATGGTTGTAGCATTAAAACAGCATTATTCATCTATTTCGTTACTAAATTTATGCTTATTTCTATAAGAAATCAAAAATTTAAAATAGGTTTTGAAGAATGTAAAACAAAAAAATGAAATAAAACAAAACCTTGAAGTAGATTTTTGCTCTACAAAGCATAAAAGGTTCTTGCAGTAACCCAGCATAGGAAAAAACAAAGAAAAACAGCAAAAAAATAATATACAAAAAAAAGCAATTACAAATTTAGCAAAAAGCCATTGGATTTTTTAATATGACTGAATACTTACAAAAATTAGGCTTACCGCAAACGCAAGTTCAAAATTATGACCAACCAATTTGTGTTATTTTGTTTCAGAGTATACAACGTGGAAGGATTACGGGTGGCTGACGCCTCTGTTATGCCTCAAGTTACGTCAGCAAACACGCAAGCTCCTTGCTACATGATTGGTGAAAAAGCTGCTGATATGATCAAGGAAGATTGGAACTTGAAATAACCTAACACATTGTCGACCTATCGTTAATTCTTCAAAACTTTGGTTGCACACTCGGTTATATTTAATAAAAACTTAGTAACCAACAAACGGTTTGTTTTTGATTAATTTACAACGCAACAATCCACATAAGTGCATGAGTAAACCTTTCAATATTTGTCAAAAACACTAGACTAATTTGAAGATCGTTTTTAAGCATAAAGAAAATATTCGGCAATTCTCTGTTTGAAAACAAGAATAACAATTAAATAATTTTTCAAGCAGTCATAATTTTAATTGGTAGTATCAGGCGTTGCGTAAGCTGTTCAAATCATGATATTTTTTGCTTTATTTTCTTATGTTTCAAGCTTTTTAATTATGAAAAACTTAATATAAAAAATCTTAAGGTTGAATGTATCACTCATATGCTTCAATAAAATTGTTTTAATGTTCTAATCAATACTTGACTGCACTGAAAGGAGCCAGCAATTTCCATTGATAACACTTTTTTGGTGTAACAAGCGGAATATAAAGTATTTTCAGCCTTTAGTAATGATTCGACATTTCTATTGCATAAAGGCGTGAGGGTAAACTAATAAGCATAATAAAGTTTAATTTGAAAGTGATGTTTTTACAATTTCAAATTGGGCAGTAGAGCTGAAATACTTTTTAAAAACCGAACATTTTTCCATTGTAACCGAATATTTTTCTAACCCAATTGTATCGCTAGCATTCACACTCATGATTTGACATACGCCTGCATCGATAAGTTTTTCCACATTCTATACAGCTCCTATGCTCTATTGCAGGGCTTCTCAAACTTTTTTGTTCTGCGACCTCATCTTCAAAAATAAATTTTTGTGCGACCCCAATATGTTTAGGCTAATTTTACATTAATTTTTTCTTATAGAAAACCACGCGTGTACATGAAAAACCATGTAGTAATAATGAGAAATGGAAATAGTAACCTGAAGTAAACTAACAAAATTACAAAACAGACTTTATTTAATAAAGGTTATCAAGCACATTTAATAGAATGGAAAAGTTACTCTATATTCTTTCACAGCTACCTTATCAAGACAAATAAATCATTTAATTTTTTTGCATTCATTTTTAAAAGCAGTCTTGGCTTTAGACTCAGTAAGTAATTTTTTTGGCTTTTGTTTCTTGCTGTTCTCTTGATTACGCCACACGACTCACTTTCTGACACGCATCTTACTATTTTATGACGCAACAATGGTAAAATGATACTATACCTTTTCTATTTTTTGATTGTCAATAAATATTATCGTAAAAAAATAATTTAAAAAGCACAAAAAGCCAATTTGTTTTGCGATCCCAAAATTTTTTACGCGACCCGATTTGGGGTCGCGACCCACAGTTTGAGAAGCCCTTGCTCTATTGTGTATAATAAATGTCTATTGCAGCACCATTTTCTGTAATGTGAAAGTATTTTTTAAGGTACTTTTGTACAAGTTTGTTTATCAGTTTGCTTTTACTTTTGACAATGTTTTATTAAAAACAATAAAAAAAATTTATTAAAGAACATAAAAAAATATTATTATACAGCTAAAAAAAAAATTTAATTTGCTGGAATTATTTTTTGAACAGTAAATTCACTAAAATGTGGGAAGCCAGTTGGTGGGTTTGATGTTAAAGCATTTTTTCTCCATCGTGGGAGATCCGAGTTCCGTTCGTGGCTTGACCTAGTTTCACCATTTTAACGTACTGTGGTACGAGGTCGCGAGGCAACTGTAAACAATTAATTACGAAGTTGTTAAAATTTTGATTTGTCATTCGGTTGTTTGCCGATCTTGCGAGCCGACTACAGCTAACAATCAAAATTTGTATTTTCCGCGTAGTTCACCAAAAATGCTAAATTCGCGCTGTCGTTCTTTTTTCTTTTTCTGCATGCCAATAAAGGAAAAGCATTTATTAGAAACAAAGTTTGCATTGTCAGCGCTGTAATCAGCCAAAGACGATATAAAATAACTTGTGGGCTCCAAATAGTTAACACCCTACCACATTGTATTTGGATACTTGCGGTTTTTAGCACTGAATATTTTTTGTAATCAAGCAAAATCTGCTTCAATGTGAGATTTTACTAAATTTACCCATGGTCTACTTAGGTGAAATAAGCCGTAACTTACGGCGAAGTGGACGCCGAACTTTCGCCACCGAAATTATGGACCGATCAACAGCTTGATGTTTGTAAAAGCGCCATATTAATGCCGAACACAGTGACCTGTTCTACTCTCTTCATTCTATTGTGCCTTAGAAAAATATTTCTACGGAACTTCTCTCTGCAAGCGATCTTAGCAAGTATTTTTGAATTTTAGCGATTATAGTAGAAACTAAAAAAAGGAAGTTTTAAGGAGTTCGGATAATCGCTTGTCCAAAGTTCAACGCCTCCTAAGTTATCCTTTAAGGATGACGATGACGAGGATGATGTTGATGATGAAATAATTGGAAAAATAAGCCTACTCTGTCGCGCTAAATAATTTACCTTAATGTTGGAATTTAAAATGAATATGTGAGCTTATTTGAGTTTAGTAGTAATTCTGAATTTTTGGAATGTTTACATTTCCCTAGCATTTGTCTTGCAGGCTCCCATTTATAAAAACAATAACCAACTAAAAGCTATTGTTTATAATTACAGACCTGCAAAAGTTATTTTAATCACACACACACACACACACAAAAAAAAGAATTATAAGAATTTATCACTCAAAATTTGCTAATAATTTTTGTTCATATTAATATTTCTAATGCTGATAATTTAAGTAAAAATGAGAAGAAAGATTTCTTTAATAAACTTTTTTTAACTGTTGGTTATATTTCCTTCAGCTGATTCTATACACTTGCAAAGTTGAAAATTTAAGGACTTAAAATTGATTTGATGTTATTGTCAAGAATTAATTAATTAAAGTTTGTACACTAAATTGTATTATCGGAAAGCACTTCAAAAAATTAAACGCAAAGAATGAAGGTATCAATAACAAATTACGACATTATTGCTGCTGTGATCGCAAGAGCTAGTTTTACACAAGATTGAAAAAAAACAAACAATTAAAAAATCTATTCAACAACTGATATCCACCTTTAATCAATATTTGATTTTTCTGACTTGCATACAAACTTAAGGTGAGGCTTAGGTCTCTCTCCAAAATGGCGCAATAAGCATATCTTTTTTCAGAAAACTTGACTCTATATATGTTGAAAAGAGCGTTCAAGTTCAGATGTTGATAACATCTGCGTAGCAAATACATTGTTGCAGTCGCATATGGGCTAAACACGCGTGCTGCCAAAAAGATGAACAAGAAACAGTTTTTTTAGACTAATAACATAAAAATTGACATCAATTCATCGCTTATTTTACAAAAATTCTTTTTATTTCATTTTGAAGAGTATTGAAAGAAGTACAAGCAGATGAAAAACATAAACTATGCAATACGTGAATGTCTAGTGGTTTAGAAATCAATATTTTTGTAAAACTGAAATAGTTTTTTTTAACGCACTTAGTATAATAGACCGTTTGAAGTTAAGTTTTATTTGATTTTTTTATCTTAATTTTTGTTTCATATAAAACTTTGATGTTTAGTAATTGAAGGAAAAGGATGAAATCAAATAGAATTCAAATGCGTCTTTAACATCATCATCATTATATCAACCATTAATCCTCTGACTTTTAAAACAATAGCGCGTGGGTAAAGTTTAAAGTAATCGTCAAGCAATTACGTAGACTTGCTTTCTGAGATGCCAAGATGTTTGGTTGAATCTTTTATTTGAATTTTTATATAAAAAGATTATTACAGTAATTTAGAGTTACATACTAAGACCACTAAGCAGTGATAAGTGCTTTTTCAAAGGTGCCACAGCATGGCGAGATTAGGTGTTGAATCGAGACCATGAGAATCAACTGGGCCTTAGAAAACAATTGCATTACTCAGCAATGCTAGGTGACCAAACGTATGTATTTAAATGGTCTAATTATTTTAATAGTGCCCATTTAAAAACCAGTCTTATTCCGTCTTCATTTCTATAAAATCTAATAATAATCGGCCTTTTAATGATATCCACGGCACATAGTCTCCCAAAAGCCACATTTTTACCTTCGACGTACAGTAAAATCTTTTTATTTTGGTCTCTAATGTAATTTTACAAAACAGATTAAGGTGAAAGTCACTTTTCAATTTTAAACTTTGTTGGATTTTTGACGGAAATTTTGGTTAAATTTAAATAACGTCTCGTATTTGCTCCGATAAAATCTGATCATCTTATAGATCTGACGGTTTTAGGATTGATGTTTGATGCTGAATCAATAGGATCATCAACTGCATCCTATCTGGACTGATCAGTCTGGGACTGTTAAGAGAAAATATTTGAGCTCCAGTCTTGCTCTAACCCAATCACGTTTAAGTAAAAGGATAAACCTTTGGCCCCAGTTTTGTTTGTCTTTATTTTGGAGCGCTCTTCCAAGAGATGATGACGACGGCCCGAATCTATGACTTTTTTGTTTATGCGACGGCATGAAAAAAAATATAGCAGTATTGAATATAGAAATATAACGAAAAATTAAAATACATAATTAATATTTAGTTAAGAGAAATTTTATTTTGAAAGCTAAGTTTTTTATACACCTGATTCGAACAATCATGTTAAAAACATCAATCATCATTGTGATTCTGCTAATTGTTTCGAACTTTTTGCTGGGTTTCCTGGAGTGGTACCTGAGCATCGGGATTCAGAGACCCAAGGGAGATTATGATTTTATAATTGGTAAGTAAAATAGAGAAAATAGTCCATACGATTTGCAAATGTTTAAAAAAATTTAAGAAAAAAATTACACAAATAATAATTTCAATTCAAAAAACAAAATTAAATATTTGTGCCGATTACATTTTTCGCAATAATTTACAACTGCTTAAAACAGAAAGTAAATAATAGTTTTGGCTATTTTGACTTTTTTGTCTGTGGATCAATTTACTTACTATGAAAGGAAGATAATATTTTTTTTTATGTAAAAGATGTTCAAGAAATTATACAGGGTGTCCGTAAAGTTACTATACAGTCTTACAAGTTACTATACAGTTTCATTGTATTATATGTAATAGTTTTTGTTACTATATAGTTTTATTGTATTATATTTAATATTATCGGATGTAACACATGTATTTTCTGAGATTTTTATAAACATAAAGGTGTTATTTCTTTTGTTACAAATAAATATTTTAATACAATATCTTACTGTACTGCAGGGTGTCTGTATAGTAACTTGTAAGACTGTATAGTAACTTTACGGACACCCTGTACTTTGGGCCTGATCATCTCTTAATTATATATTATTAAGAAATAACAAAACTATTGTTTAAAAACTTTTTCTCCGAAAAACTATTTGTTTATAATTTAAGTAAAGATTAAGGCAGTAAAAGTTAAACCATAACTGAATGCGAAAAAGCCTTAATTAAAAGTTAAGGTTGAATTTGTTCGTAAATCTGCTTGGTTCGTAAAAACTTGTCTTTGAACTAAACCTTGTAGAGTAAAATAAATGATTAAACTTTTAGTTGGAGGAGGAACCAGTGGAAGTGTGGTGGCAAATCGATTGAGTGAAAATAATAATGTACGGTAAGTAATGGATAAATTATTTTCTTTTTTTCATACCAAAAAACAAGTTTTTAATTATACTTCCGGAATCCTTTAAAGCGTTTCACGAGTTGGAGGCGGATATGCAGGCAACATTATACTAAGGGCTAAGAAGGACTAGAAATTTATATTGTGGCATGATCAGAAGGAAAACCTGTAGGTTGGACTACTTCAGATTAGCCCAAAGTGGCAAATTTAAAGCGGGAATCGAACAACAACCTCTTGCGGAGGAGGCAGAAACCCTAAAACCACACTCGCAAGGTGTTTTGATAATCATGATCGAGCTCATCAAACGTTTGTTTATTGTCAGGTTTCTTTCTGCTTTAATTTTAGTATAGTTCAGCGTTTGTTGTACCAAATTGTTTTCACTTTTTCTGTTTTAGTTTGCTTTGCTCTTTCAATAAATAGAAACTAAAAACTCGATTGGCTTCAAAGTCCACAACGAGATAAAAAGTGATTTTATTCTTATTAAGCTGATTGAACCCGATCCAGATTGGCTTTTGCACGAATATAAGTAAAATGTTCAGGTATAATTTGAACTGATAGAAAATACATATTTGTCCAGACAAATATACAACGAGATCCTTCAAAGATCCCGTTTTTTCCGTGTAAACTAAGTAAATATATACAGTATACACGTATTGTTTATTCATAAGCAATGTTTAGTTTTCAACTTTAAGTTAATATAGTTGAACTTAATTTTAATATGGCTTTACTTGTGACACGGCGAGTTCGTTGGGACACAGATTAACAAAACCAAGTTATTTTATTGTAGAGATGAGTCTCGTTTACGATTTATCGCAGAAACGAAATCACAGCATGAAAACTTAAAATTAAAGATTCTCAAGTTCAGTTTGTTTCTGGTCGTTGTGCGGGAATTGAGTCGTAGTCTTGGTTTTTGTCTCAGTCTACCAGACTCTGAATGCTGTTTAGAACTGAAAAACACTTTCCCAATGTGCATGTTTTCAAACAATAATTTAATTTTAGATTTTTAATCATAATATCTTGTTTGACTCCATAACATAGCCGTATTTTCCGAGGGGGGAGAGGGTGGAGGAGAATTGTCCCCCAAGTTTCCAAAATTTGGGCATAATTTTTTGTGCAGTGATGAGAAAAATTTGGGAAAAATAAAAATTTTAGAGCAGTGATAAGAATCAAAAAAATTTATTGTGCCAAATACAGAAAAAGTGTTACAAAAGTAATTGGAGACACCCTTTTTTTTAGAGAACACTTTGATTTTGGGACGAAAATCGAGAAATCAGAGATAGATTCAAAGCGAAGACATTTTTTTTTTTAGAGAACACTATGTTTTTGGGAAAAAAATTGAAAAATCTGAAGGAAATTCTTTTTTTTAGAGAGAAATCTGTGAGAAAGTCACAAAATTTGGGCAAAACTCCATCGCCTACTCAATCTTTTTGCTGGTGCGCCTATGCTCCATAATATCATTTTTCTTCGTTTATTGAAGCTCGACATGCATCTATTGATCGGTCTGCAGCGTGGCCGAGTGGGCTTTAATACCGTTTGTTAGAGCTAGTGGCGCACGTGATCGACAAGGTCGCGATTCACTACCTACTCGCGCCATTCTGTTGTGTCCTAGAGAAAGACACTTAAGGCACTTTCCTTGCGTGGCGGTTTCAGCAAGCAGCCTTAAATTTCAGTTATGTCTCTAAATCAGGGGTTCCCAAACTGGAGTACATGTACCCCTAGGAGTACATTTAGGCTTCTCAGGGGGTACATTATTATGTGACAAAATGTCCTTATTTAAGTTAAATTCCGTGTCCGGAAGAAATAATAGACTCAAATGTCTAGAATTTTCAAATCCGGTCGATTGTAATTACGTCAAACAGGACAATTAAGAGGGAAGACTTTTTTTACAGATCACCGTGATTTTGGGTTTGAATGGGGAAATTTTCTGGCTGCTGTAAAGTGAAGACTTTTCTTTTTTTTTAGAGATCACCTTGATTTTCGGCATAAATTGGGAAAATTTGTATCTGATTCTAAGTGAAGACCTTTTTTTTCAGAAATCACCTTGATTTTGGGCATGAATAGGGGAAAATTAGTGGCTGATTCTAAATGAAAGTCTTTTTTTTTAGAGAAATGTCACAGAATTTCGGGGGTACATGCTAACCTGCTATAGTGTCCAAAGGGTACCGATAAACTAAAAGTTTGGAAAACCCTGCTCTAAATAAAAACTAAAAATTACCAATTAGAGATTATAACAGGACAACAATATCTTGGCATCTCTGAAAGCAGGTAGGGTACTGCTTAATCTAAAGATTTCCCGAAGGTATAGCGTCTCCGAAAGTTTCTTGCAAGTCGAGAGGATAAATAGAGATGATCATCTGCTCTGACTTAACTTTGATAGACAAAAAAGAACGCGAAAAGCGATGTACGTCAAATGTTGAAGGAGAGCATTGGAAATTATTCAGCGTGTCGCACGTGTTCCTGCGGCATACGTTGAACCGCCTTATCTTTAAAAAAACTATTTCCACTCTAGCTTGATAACAAACATAATCACGATGACGAACACAAAGAGTTATTTTCTAATCTACTGCAATCTTCAATGACCGAACTGCTTTCAAATCTTACAGAATCTGCTAACCTAACATATTTGATGGTCCTGCACCTTTCACCAAAATTTTTGTGCTTTCCATAGCTAACTGAATAATAAAACGTTACAAACATGTCACAAATATCTATAATAAGATTTAATTTTTTATTTATTTGAAGAGCGATATGGCTATAATTTCGGTTTGCTTTTTAAGGCTAAGAAAATCAATGTGATGTTTTTAAAACGTTTTGTTGAAGATTCGATTTCCCAATGTTAAGTTTTTCATTCAAACGAACTCTCTGTCATTTCACTGTGTTATTGACCAGGCCAGAGTTGTACGTCGAGCCAGTTTTTTTTTGTTCGGATTTGAGACTAAATTTGAAAAAATTAGAGTTTAACTAGACCCAATGCGGAGCTTGCAGATAAGCAACCACATTTTTAGACCAAACTTAACTTTCGGACTTTTTCGGGCCTGAACTAGTCGGCCCCTTTACAACTTTGGACTGGTCAGTAGTAGTTGTTGCAACATAAACCTTTGTTGCAATCAGCAAATTGACAGCAACGTGGTTTGGGGGAAATTCAAGGCCTTCACCAACTGTACTTTCTAATAAATTTCAATTATAGCAAAACCAAAAATCTTTATTTCAGATCAAACTTGAAACACAAATCCAAAGAGCAAAAGGCACAGCTAAAATACAATAGAGTTGGCACAGTTGACAAAATAAATTAAATGACGTCTTTTCCCGGCGACCAAAGTGACAATTGAAGTCAATAACATGAAGTCCAAACTTAAAGCAATAACAAAAGAAAAAAATCAGTTTTATTATAGAGTCAAATATATCAAATAAAAATTTAAAAGCGCGGACTATTATAACATAAGTCAAAGGCCTGGATGAGACCGAGTTCGATTCCTACAGAAGATATGATTTCTACAGAAGAAATCACCAATTGGTGATTCGTGATTGTCCAACAATCTTAGCCAGGATTAGAACAAATCAGAAAGGTTACGCATGCACCAACCTTAATTACTTAAAATAACCAAGATGCAATTATTAAATTTTATAGAATCTATAGAAAACTAAGTTTTCGGCAAAGTTGCAGTTATTACGACATTAAATTATTGAAAAGATGTATTTCAATTAAATTCTATTTGATGAAGCTTGTTTTATTTAAGCTGATCAAAGTTAAAAGGATTTGGCTTTATAGTTTTTTTTATTTGTAAGAGTTTTGCTTCTTGAAGCGGGGGGAGAAGATCCTTTAAACCCATCTATCACCATTCCTTTGTTGGTTTCCGATCTACAAAAAGGTCCTCTGGATTGGCAATACGTCACAGAAAGTCAGCAATTTTCATCTGGAGCTTTGATAAATAACGTAAATCAAATTTTTATCGTTTTTTACAAGAGAGGGTTAAAAAAATTACATATTCTTAGCAAATTAACACTATGTTGGGCTTTTCCAATTTTATTTGTGACTATTTTACCTTACAACTTTTTAAACTATGATCGTTAGCATAAAACATTTTACTAAAATAATTATCTCTTACTTGTTACAAGAATTTTAGTCTCGTGCATATCAATAATTACAATTATTTACAATGTTAGATATCATCTCAAAAGAAAATTAAGCAGTAAAACAAAAAGTAGTAAAAGCATGCAAATACCAATTTGTTTTAAATATTGCAATTGCTACAAAAACTAGCTCAATCACCAAAAAATTACTAAAATCTAAAAAAATTATGTAAAAATTAAAAACGAAGCAGGTATTTTGCATTTTTTTATAATGATTGGTAACAATAAATTTAGGATGTCAATAAATTTAGTTTCTGTTGAGTAAATATTTTTTAAAATTTTCAAAAAAAGTATTGCTTACATTTTTGAATTCAACCGAATGGCAAAAGTTCACGACAAAAGTTTTTGTTAACTAATTTATGTATATAACAATGTTGTATATATGTTTACTAATTTAATAATCCAGTAATGTTTCACCTCGCCGGTACAGTGCTCAATAACACACGGTTAGAGCAAGTATATTATATTTATTAAACACTACACTTTATTAGTTAAAACCACAACAGTCTGTTTCATCCTATTGAATCGTCAGGTGGTCACTTATTTAAATAGAATTTATGTATATGTATGTTCATAAAATATTATGTTTACTAATTTATGTATATATATGTTCATAAAATATTATGTTCATAAAATATTATGTTTATTAATTTATGTATATATATGTTCATAAAATATTATGTTTATTAATTTATGTATATATATGTTCACAAGAACATTTTATTAGTAAAAAAAGGACAAACTCTAAAACGCAAGCTAATCGCGTTCACTAACTTTTGACAGCTAAACTTTAAAAAATTGCCGCAACATCTTTAAAACAATCAAAATAATTCTTTATTATTCATTATTAAAATTTTTTAGCAATGTTTTTGGCCAAGAGGAAAAATTTTAGGAGGATCTAGTATCCTCAATTATCTGGCATATGCACGTGGTAGTCGTCATGACTACGACGCTTGGGAAAGTCTCGGAGCAACTGGATGGAATTATGAAGAAGTTCTTCCTTATTTCAAGAAATCCGAAAATGCAATCGCTGAAGAATTAAAAGACTCATCTGTGCATGGGTTTGATGGTTATTTGAAGGTGGACATGAACGAACCACTTGAGGCCACCAAGTGGTTTATAGAAGCAGGAAAAGACTTGGGTGAGTTAGAATGCATTAAGCCTTTTATGATAATTTGGAGGCTTTCTATCCATTTGCAGATTGGATGACGTCAATTGATTTAGCCGCAATTTCGACCTTATTTATTGACGCAACCAGAATAACATTAAAAGGTCTGGAAGAAAGAACCAATTGATAGTCATGGAAAACATTTTTTTCTAACGTCATGGTTGCTTTTAAAATCAAGCTGCGACAAAGCATTTATGTTTTTGAGAAATTGTTTCACCAAAAACAAACCAAAAACTTCTTTTTAAATGACTGATTCTCCTCTCTGACAAAAGTAGAGCAGAAAATTATTGCCACAAATAGTTTTAAATAAATCACTTGAAATTCACTAGTTAAAAATTTTTAATCCTACCAAACGATAAAAATTAAACTGACCGTACAGGATTGGATGAGATTGATTACAACGCGGATGACGAGGGGTTCGCCGTGGTACAAAGCACCCTCGAAGATGGGAGGCGACAAAGCGCGTCGAAAGCGTTTCTATATCCATTTGCTGAAAGGTAATAAGTAGGGCCATTTTTTTAAACCCAAAATTTTTTTCGATTTATTTTTGTTAAAGTGTAACTTTATTTTGAATTGACGATTTTAGCCTGTGGTATAAGTTTTTACGTAGAAATTTGAATTAAATTGTTGGAAAAACGTTGATTTACATCACTTTAGAAAAGAATGATTGTATTTTTTTGTATTTTTAGTAGGATAAAATTCTCAGTTTATTTCTAACATTACTAATTGCGATTATGTATATTACCAAAAGATGTTCTTCTGGGTAACAAATAATTGGTACAAAACTTCAACATGCATTCAGAAAAATGATTTCGTGCATCAGCAATTGTGAATTTGATGTAAATTTTGTTCCTTTTTTTCATTTTCAACTTAATTTATCCTCCTCACTCTCAGGAAAGCGTCAAAGATACAGTACCTCTGACAGCCGTTTCTCAATTATCCCGACCTGCTTTCGGAAATGCCAAGATATTGCTGTCGCCTAAGTTTTTTTATTTGATTCTTTTTTTTTTATTTTGAAATATGACCAAAATTTACAGTTGTTTGACAAGACCATCAAGCAGAGGAACGTAGCGTAAAATGTCTTTTCCCAAACCTCATCGAAATAACGCGATACCCCAAAGGTGACCATCACCACATTTGATATCGATACCTCGCTCGTGATCACTCAGCCACGCTGCCAACTATTTTATAACAAACACGCATTTAGGGACCAATTTCTTTTCATTTTGATGAAGATGATACATTATTTTTACCAAATTTTAACTT
Source organism: Diplosoma virens (assembly GCA_963680785.1). Taxonomy (NCBI): domain Eukaryota; kingdom Metazoa; phylum Chordata; class Ascidiacea; order Aplousobranchia; family Didemnidae; genus Diplosoma; species Diplosoma virens. Next base: position 7,977,254 of record OY796890.1, on the reverse strand, counting down.
GGTAAACATTTTTTTATTATAGTTCAGGGGTTCCAAACTTGAATAAATTGAAGGCATATTCAATCTATCAGATACAAAAATGACTTCTTCACATAAAACTAGGCTACTTTAAAATCAAATAAAACATGTTTTTGGTCTTCGGCTTGTTTTCTACTTTAGTTTCAGATTTTAAGGCGCAAATTTTACTATAAATCTGGGTGAAAACTTCAAAAAAAGTCTTCATTTTTTTTACTAAATTTTTTGTTAGTTAAGGGTAATTTTTCAACCCAGATAGTTAAAAACCGCAGGGCCCCATTTCAACTTCTGGACTCTTAAGCCAGTCCGGGCGACGCCCTCGTGGTATTAAAATGACGCGACAGTTGGGAAATTCTGATATTAATGAAGGACTCTTATATTAAAACTTGCGCTCCCGTGGTGAGAGGCTTTAAAAGACTTCAGATAAGACTTAAAGTTCGAGGAATATTGTAAAACATAAAAAACTTATATTGTCGATTCAGAATTTATATAAAGAAGAAGCGAAAAAAGTTTTAAGAATAACGGTAAAAGATTGCCTCCCTAAAAGTTTAGTATAACTGATATAAAGTGCAGAAACCAAATATTAAAAGTGTTTATAGGTGCTCGAAAAATTTCAAAAATAAGCAAGAAGTGAGTTTTTTGTTTGTAAAATTTTATCGGGTGAAATTTTAAAAAATTTTGATTCTATTCAAAATTTTCACGTATGAAACTCAAAAAGGCTTTTCAGCAACCGAAAGTAACAAACGTAGTGGAATAAGTTTCATAACATAAAAAAACCCTAAAAAAAACTGACTTTATTAATTTTAGCTCGCCCTAGGAATAAGATAAAATAAGTTTTCTATATTTAAATTATTTGTTTAATGTTGTTCAAAGTTTTTTCACGAGAAAACGAGAAAAGAAGCACCCAATGGTTTGCAATTTTAATAATTAACTTTTAGGTACATAATTGACAAATATTATCAAATAGCTCATTCAAGTTAAATTTAAAAAACATACCATAATAACTAAAAGTTACATATTGTTCAGATCTATTTTAATTCATTTTGATGACGGTTGTTTCGAAAACATGCTTTTGACTTTTTCGCCCTAAAATGAAACATAAATAAAATTAATGAATAATTTACTATAAATAAAAAATAATGATTATTTTTTGTACATGTTAGAAAAAGTTACTTTAAACTTCTAAAAATTGAATATTTATAATGTAGAGAAAATCTGGACATAGTGACGAATGCACACGTAACCAGAGTCTTGTTTGAGACTGGAAACGATCACTTGCCAAGAGCCTTTGGCGTCGAATACGTAAAAAACGGAATGTCGTTTACAGTGGTAGCCAAAAAAGAAGTGATTTTAAGCGCTGGTGCAATAGCAACACCTCAACTGTTAATGCTCTCTGGAGTCGGTCCAAAGAATCATTTAGAAGAACACGAGGTATTTTTTGTAAATCTTAATACTAGCTTTGAAAAGACTATGTTAACATCTAGAAGAAATTCAGAAAAGGTGTGATATATACTGTACAGGGCCAGGGCATAGCTATTTTAAACATTAAACAAGGTTCACTTGTTTTGTCCCATTGCGATACATTTCGCATTAATCAGTGAAGAATAAAAGTTTTAAAATTTTTTCGTATTTGTGATCAAAAGCACTCTTCATGGAATCGCTGTGGGAGATAACAGGCAAAAATAACATGTTAATTAAAATTTACGCAATTATGGTACATTAATACAACTTAGATCAAAATTTCATTTTTTGTGCTTTTTTCTTTAAAAAGTTTGTCCGCAATTCCGGCCTGTAGGGTGCGGAAGAATATTCAATTTATTTTGATAGGAATTATTTAAGTCGGCAAAATTCAAACACACGAAAACATATTTAGTCAAAAAAAAAATTACAAAACTGGTAAATAAATTTTTGCCTCCTTGAAGACTGCGCCCAATAGGTGGTCGCCTTATTTGCTCAATGGACGCGCCACCCTGGATATATATAGATGATAGTTAATGAACAACCCGGAGTTAAGGTTTACGTTTTGGTTCGTTATCAATACATGCGGTTTTTAATAATAAAAGAATAGAAAGCTGGAGTATCCAACTTAAAAAATAAAAAATTTCTAAAATCCGAAAAACAATTTGGCTATTATTTGTCGTAAGATGAAAACTATCGAAAAAAACTGCTAGAAATCCTTCTTTTACATAAAAATTAAGTTATATAACACTTCAATATGCATTCAGAAAACTAATATCATGCATCAGTAATTATGTTTTTGATGTAGTCATTAATGTTTTTATGGCTAACACGCATAAACAAAAATATCTCTTTTACTTTGGTAATACTTTATTTTTATAGGATTTTAAATTGATAAATATTATAAAAGTAATATAAATCAAAGTTTTTAAACTAAGACATGCGCAACCCAAAGGGAGGCGTGAAAAGTTTCCAGGAGGGGTGCAATGCTGGCGAAATATTTTAAAACATGTGAAATTTATAGGCTTATCGCTGACTTAGAATTTATTTAGAAACAGGAGAAAAGTTGTAAAAATGATCCTAAGGAATTGCATTTACTTTTCGACATTGACTTTAGTTTAATTTAGACTCAACCCTTTTTGCAGTTTTATGATTTTTGGTAGTCAATAAAAAATTTACAGTTGTTGATTTAGCTCAGAGATGTTCAACCTGCGGCTCACTGCTTACTCAAAATTTTTGTCATATTTTAACAACTGTATAGCAGCGTTTCTCAAACTGTGTTCCACGAGCTTACTTAAAGTGTTCAATGAAACACGTAGAGACAAAAATTGAGAAATCAAGGTTAGATTCAATGTGAGGATCTTTTTTTTTGAAGATCACTGCGTTTTTTATTCGAAAATCTAAAAATCAAAATTAGATTCAAAGTTAAGACCTATTCATGGCCCATCGATTATTACCAAATTTACAATTTGGCCTATTATGAAAAAAGGTTGGACATCCCTGGTTTGGCTGTTTTGTCTGTTAAATTGTTCATATCAAGTTTTGAATGCATCAACTGTTTAACTATGATAATCACTATTTACTTTGTTTAAATTGATCTAAATGTATTAAGATAAATATTTAAACTTTTGTAGCAAGATGTGTATTTTATTGCCTTTTAGAAAAGTCTTTCTCTGTTTTGTTTTTCAATGTTCATTACCTTCGCGTCTTTACTTTTTTTCAAGAACCTGTTGGTTAATTATTAAAAAATACTCCCGTTAGCCTTATGGGAGCTTCCATATTAATATAAAAAAGTGAAGAGTTTGACGGGTTGCATGAGAAGTTTTAAATCGCTTCATAGATCAAAATATTAGATCCTTATCTGGTTATTAATATTCACTTATTTGGAGACAACTGCGTAGTCATTATTCACTACTGCTGATAGTGCTTATCTGTTTTAGACAAAAGTATAACGTTTTTTACAGATGAGTTATAAAAGTATGTAAAGCATGTACGACATATTTTTATTCAAAACAGCAAAATTATTATTTACAACTCTAATTAAAAACAGATTAAAGTCATTCCTGATTCGTCATTTGATAAATAGGTACATTTTTACTTAAAGCAATTTAAAAAGATTGGCAAAATCTGTATGTTTTCAAAATTGCAGTTTTAGTTTTACTTAAGGCTTTCAGATGAATTTTTTATTATTTACAACTCTGAATGAAAACAGATTAAAGTTGTTGCTGACTTGCCCGGAGTCGGAGAAAATCTTCAGGATCACACATTTGTGACAGTCGGATTTGATTATCCTTCAAGTGAAACTGATGGAATAACCATTTCTAGTTCTGAAGCTGTAAGAGTAGAAAAATAGATAAATTGTTTATTTATTAATGGAGAAACTCAAGCAATTCCAATCTTTAATTGCAGTCAATAAAAAGTTTGCTTTGTGTAATTTAAAATAATTTTGTTTAAGATTTATCGGTTTTTGGCTGTCAATGCTTTGGATAAACAAAAATATAATTCGGAATTCAGTAGTAATATGAAAAATTCAAATGCGAAATCAAACTTTTCAGCAATTGCTTCAAGATTGAATTTTTCAGTTCTTATTATAGACATTGTTTAAAATTAAAAATGTTTGTTTTAAATGCATAAAATGCTATTGAAAAACTTGATTTATTTATTATGTCACGTAGATGTCGTTAAAGAATATAATCAACTACGCTTTGTTTGGAGAAGGACCTTTAGCTTCCACTGGAATCGATGGATTTGGCTTCATCAAAACAAACAAAGATGATCCTGGCAAAACGTAAAAATAGAAATTCCACACATCTAAATATCACAACTTTATTTTTTGATTATCATGGAATTCAATCACGTGATTAGAAAGATGCATTGTTTTGTTTGGAGCAGCAATTTTTGTTTGAGCTTTTAGACAGTGTGTCACAAGTGTTTACTTCAAACTTACGTTGGGCCCTTTAATAAAATCTAGTTATGCTCATATGCATCATTTTAGTAACAGAAAAATTGTCTGTGATTTTTAGTACACATTTTATATTTTACTTTGTATGTTCTGCATCAATTTTTTAAACTTTAAGTGACTTGTTTAAAAATACAACCTAACTGTTCTTTTTCGGTTCGATTCAACGTAAGTTCAAAACTTGATCTACACAAACTCACCAATTAGCTTTTTTAGTTTTTCTAAAATTAGCAAAAAAATGCATTGAAGTGAAAGAATCGTTTTTAGATTTGATTATCCAGACATCTACTTATTGTTGCTTACACTTCAGCAAGATCTTTCCCAAGAAGGTGCGCGGGAAAGAAACACAAAACTTTTCAATCAAAAACCGGAAGTGAGTGTTTTGCAAAATATAAATGCAAAGCTTTAACGAATCTTTATTCTTTTGTAATATTATTTTTTTATATAAATACAATTTAAGAAATAAATTATGCTTTTTAGAATGCTTGGTGGAAACAGCTTGTACAAAAAAATACGAATATAAAACTTGTGTTTATGTGTTTTTGACTGTAATACTATCGTATAAGTTAAAATACTACAATTTTAACTTATACGTAAAAAGATCCAATCGCTTCATTTAAAAATGGGTTTTAACGTTTCAAATTTTCACGCCAACAACAACAACAACTACAGCACCGAAAACGTTTTTTATATATAATCGCTCTATACGCCTGAGTTTTATTGTTACGAGCCGCGTCTTTACAAGATTGCGCCTGCGAGTGACGCAATCGTTTTCGCGGGATACATCGCAGCCGCCGCCGATCATTAGTAACATTGTGTCAAATTGAACAATCTCAGAAATGAAACCAAGACCTCCAGAGACGGTGGGAAAATTGCTCATTTACATCTTCTGGTCGAAAACCAGATTGCTCAAATTTTTATGTGGGAAAATTTGTAGCTTTAAAAATTAAAGAAAGCTATTGTAAATTAAAAAAAAAACATTTAATGATAGATATTAGTACATTTTATCAAAAATTTTGTTGAAAATAAATTTGGAAAAATATTAAGGATATAGAATAAGTTAATTAAAAATATAAAAATTTCTGATTCATTTTTTTTGTTTCCATAAAGATTAGTTTTTTTCATCAAATATAAACTTGTTTTAAAAATACGTACAAAACCATAAAATAGCGTAGATAAAAAAAAAATTTCGTTAATTGAGTCATAGTCCAAAACTTCAAATAGATTTTGGAAGAAATTGGATCAATATTGAGCGGAGAAGAAGGGGATGCCCCCGTTGATTTTAGCATTGCTGTTGGCCTTGGTCACCCTAAAAGCATAGGAACTTTGCGCTTGGCTTCAAACAATTATAAAGATTATCCGTTGCTTGATCCAAAGTATTTTAAAGATGAAAGAGATTTGGATACGTATATTAAAGGTAAGATTATCAACGGTTTCTGCATTGATTAAATGAAAGTATGGTCAAAACTTCGAAAAAATTTTCAACAAAGCACAGGTACTCCTGGTTGTGATAAATATTTACTGTTTAAAATGAAAATAAAGTCAACAAAGCTTATTATCGCAGTTTTTGAGAATGCGATTAATTCAAATTTCACCAAAAATATCAAAAATTTAATGTAGAAGCTGTTCACAAATCAAAAAAATTCCCATTATCCCATTGAGAACATAACTCATTGATTAAGCAACTATCTTGTCAAAATCAAACAATCCTTCTTTTTCTTGCAAAGCTAACAGCAATTTTGAATTTTCTTTTTAATATAGCTTTAATAGTTGGGTAGCATGACTTTATTGTTTACCATAGTTTTAGAAAATTAAAAATTTGCATTTACTAAACCGGCGGAAAATTTTCGATTCTCTGGCAAGGTCACTTTTTTACAAAATTTTGAGCATTACCACAATATACTTTCCGTATCAAAAGGCAGGTGGAATGATCTTTTGGCAATTTTTGTTATATATAAATATTCACCACTGTGTTTCATATACTGTGCAAAACAAGAGCACAACAACAACAATACAATCTAAAATAAATTAAAACATTTACACCTAAATTATAAGACAAAGCTTCTATTGATTTCTTTTGAAAGAACGTTTAAAAATAGATCTGAAAAATTTTACGGTGTTATTATTTTTTAATCGGGAGATAGCTCTGAACGATAACACCCTTCCTTGCGAGCAGAAGAACGCTGGTTCGATGCTCAATCTACCCGACCGATTTCTGCTGTACCTCAAGAAAATGCATTTTTCGTCAGCTTTTTCAATGGGTCTGCTGCTTGTTACAATGGCGGCTCTGTTTGACGAAAAAAGTTGCATAAAAGAATATTGGGTCAAAAGAAGCATCGTTTCTTACATTACTTCACGAATTATTCAAACAAAACTAAAGAAAACAGCAAATAATAAAAAATTAAAACAAAAAACTTAAGCTCAAAATTTATTTTTATGTTGAAGCGATGAAATTTATGGAGCAAATAGAACAAACTCCTGCTTTCAAATCTCGGGGAATAAAAATAAATATCTATTCACCTCAATGTGAAGGAAACGGGGAATCACCAAGGTTAGAGTTGACATAGTTTTTCTCATTGACTCTGTTAGCTTGAAATGTTTGAATAAAAGTGTTTGTTTTAAATATTAAAGCGATTATGCTCTAAATGTTTACAAAATTATAAATAGAAATAATAATACAAACAATCTTAACGCGGAAAAATGCCAGTAAATTCTGAATTTAACTTTTTATTTTTAAGTTTTTTGTTTATTACAACTTATGAAGATAAAAATTTAAAAATAGAAGATTTAAATATAATAATTCTTTACTTTCTTTTATTAATTTTTACAGGAGTGAGGATTTCTACAAGTGTTATGTACGAAATAGTATTCTTACCCAATATCATCATTCAGCAACGGCCAAAATGGGCTCACCGGATGACCAATTGGCGGTTACTAATCCTAGATTGAAGTAAATATATAATTCGTTTAGAATTTTACCGTTATATTATTTTTTTGAACAAACTACATGCTAAAATGCAAAAAATATAAATTATTACTGTGGAGAAAATCAACTTCTTGTGCGTGCAAGCACACACTTTAGCAATTAGACAAAGCGGTTTCTGCAGCCCTTGCTACGATTTCAAGTTGTTGAAGCCACGGAATCTATGATCAGCGAAAGTGTTTGCCGTTGTGTTTTTCAAAAAAATTTTAAAAGATTTTCTCTATAATTTCTAGAAATCGACGAAAAAGAATTTTGAAAATTTATGGGTGATTCATGAAAAGAGACTTTTGCAATTTTGAAAAACCAAAATTTTTTGCCAATCTTTATAATTTTTCGATTACAAAGCACAAAATTTGTTTGACTGCTTTTCAGAATAATTTAACGATACAATTGTTTTTATTAAAAACTTGCATTTAGTCCAAAAGTTCAACTTATTCAGTCGTCTGGCTCGCTTACAACGGTTCGAATCCATTTCACTCATCCGTACCGGCCGAAAAAATTTTGGGGGCAATACAGTTTTTCTTAAATTTTATGGACGATTGCCCGAATCATGACCTTGCAGCATTACTGAGGATATGACAAAATGCCACATATTTTTATCACAAAAAAGTCTTCATTTCAAACCCTGGTAACTTTTTCCCACGCAAATAGTTCATTATCGGTGCCCAAAAAATTTGATTTTGCCAAAATAACTTTTTGTTGCGACCAAAAAAATTCTGATTTTTCTAAATTTTTGAGATTTCGCGGGGCAATTGTCCCCCTGCCTACCCGGATGGTACGGCTATGGTTTCTCTACATATTTTGTTAAAGTTAGATTACTTAGATCTTGATTAAAATATCGCAAAAAATAGTGTGTTAAAAAAACCGAGTTATATAATGAGCTAGTTATTGCAAAACTCACTCAACCAGTGAGTGAGTTTGGGAGCAACACTTTTAATTCTCAAAATTGAAATCAAATACAAATAAAATTTACGTTGTTTTACCTAAACTCGAAATATTGTGGGTTATAATTGCGAGCTTTTAATTGTCTTTTTTGTGCTAATCGTTAGACTTAAAATTTTTCTAGAAGTCACAAAGTCAATGACGTACGAAGAGAAAAAACAGAAAAAAGTTTTTGTACAGTATAACATGCTATCTTTTCCTAGTAATACGCAACTGTTATCTCTTTGAAAAATACGTAACGATGTGCTTTTTTTACTCAACAAGCAGCCTTCAAATTGATTTATAAATAACTAAAAAACAAAGCAAGAATTATTAAAATCCAACTATATTGTGGTACTATAAAGAGATTGGAGAAATTGTTAAATAATTAATGTGTGCAAATTTAACACCTCCGTCGTTGTCTTAGAAGACGTGACCGGAAAACTAACATATGATATGATAATGATAGAAATGATTTTTCTTTCTGACATCAAAATAAAAAAAGAATCAAAAAATTTCCAAAATTTTTTGTAGGGTCTACAAAGTGGAAGGATTACGGGTGGCTGACGCATCTGTTATGCCTCAAGTTACGTCAGCAAACACACAAGCTCCTTGCTACATGATTGGTGAAAAAGCTGCTGATATGATTAAGGAAGATTGGAATCTGAACTAGACTGTTGTTTCTGCTTGTTTGCTGTGGATCACTTGTATTTTTAGTGCAGTTGTTTACTATAGAATTCGTTTTAATTATTAGTAGATGAGTTCATCATTGGTAAATGAAATATAATTTTTTCTCGCAAAATTTTGTGTGGAAAAATGACACACTTTTTGATTTTTAATAAAGCGTCTTTATAGAAAACTTTAAGATTTAATCTAAATTTTTTAAGTTTTTTATTTTCAATCAATGTTTTTTAATAGATAGGTTTTACGACAAACTGCAAACAACCAACAATATCTATCATAGCTCTGTAACTTTCAATGTACTTTAAAAATCACAAATTTAACATTGTAATTGATAACATTTTAGAGAATTACCTACACTCATTCATGATTATTTTAAAAATTAATCAGTTGTTTATATCTTAAATTTTACACATTGCTCGTAACGATGTAAGTCCGTTTTAGTAAAATCAATGCTATTCTTTCCATTAATTTTAAAAGTACTGTGCACTACAGCAATAGGATTCTCAAAGTGTGCGCAGCGGCACATTGGTGTGCCGTGAAAAGGATAAAAGTGTGCAGCAAAATTTTCGTGTTTTGACAAAAAGCCATAAAGGTCTACAGAGGACTTATGTGTTTTATGTAATTTTAGTATTGCTGAAAATCTTAAATATAGGCCGCTTCAGTAAAAATGTAAAAGGAAAGAAGCCATTTGCATATAGTTTGTTTTTTGGGATATTCAAAGTTAGGGGCCCGAGGCAAGGATTCCCAGAAATTGTTATTATCTAAAAAAAAGTCTTCACTTCGATTTAATCTCATATTTCGCTATGTTTCGCCCAAAATTATAGTGATCTCTAAAAAAACATATACAGCAAAATGAAACTAAATGCGGTATTTTCAAGGGGGGCCCGAGGCAACTGCCTCATTCGCCTCACCCCACCCAATATCCATTACTGTTGGTATCAAAACAATTTTGTAGGCACACTCTATCATTAGGTGTTGCTGCTATCATATTAAATATAATTTCTGTATGTAAACTTAAAGAGTGTATTAAGTAGGTTTTTGCCTTATGAAGTAAGTGTGCCGCAGGCAAACTCAGAATTTATTAATGTGCCGTAAGTGAAAAAAAGTTTGAAAAGCACTACACTACAGCATTGCATAAGATATTAAATATCAGTCTATTAAGTTCGGCAATACCTTAAGTAGGGTTCCGTTGCTGTACACCTTACCCCTTTGCTTCTCCATACGTGTAGCAAGTACATTGGCGGATTTGCCAGTGGGACTTTCTGAGATTAGCGGTCCTGCTTATTTTTCGATTTCTGGTTAAATCTTAACAAAAATTTTTATTTCTCCCAATATCCGATATCTTCAGCCGTCCTATTGCAAAAATCAGGGTTTTTATTGTTTGTCTGCCACAATAAACAAATCCAACTTGTATGGTAGAGTAGTCTTTAATTTTGTGAAAATAATTTTTTTGAATTTTCACTAAATCAACACTTTTTACCAAAAAAATTTTTGTGAAAAGTGTTGATCTGACACTCCAAAACCATTTCGGAACAAAAAGCATCCTGTTTAAAACTTTATTGAAAAATTTGAATGTTTAGAGATGGCTCAAAATATTTAAATTTTAACCCAGATACATTATAAACTCTTAATGCAAAATAGATTATTAACGGATTTTGCCGAATTGTTTTCTGTCAAACACTTGCATTTCTAGGCTCTCCATCCAGTGAATATTAGCTAATTATTCACAGGCTATTATGATGACCAATATTGCTTACTGTTGTCCAGCAAATTTCATTTAAAAATGTCAAGAAACTTTTTTTCAATCTTTAAAAACAGCCTTTAAACTTAACTCCAGTTGATCTATATTTATTTGTACGATGGCCGGAAAAATCTTTGCATTGAACGACCACACCTTGCACAGTCATTAGTATTAGCCAAAAATGTGGTGATCATTTTTTGCACGTATAAGCCAGGTTGTTGTTTTTATAAAAATGCAAATTGTTTAAAGAAGTCTTCCAAAAGATCCAATTTCTTCAAAAGAAGAGCGGAGTTTTTTCATGTGGTCAAACAGAATCTTCTTTTGAATTAGTTTTAAGTTAATATGCGTAAATTTTGTGGTTCTTTTTTCAAAAACTTTGGCATCGTTTCTTAGTGCTAAACTTTTATGAAAACTTTTTTTTATAGAACCTAAATTTTTATTAAACAATGCCGTAAAAACAATGATAGATACTACAGGTAACCGCCATTTTCTTCACAGCAGCGTTAGGCCAATTGCATTGCTATTTACAGTTTCTCAAGCTTTAAGTTTTTGTGAAAAAATGCAGGGTTTCCGTAATTCTTCTTGAGAGCTGGTTTTTAACTTGAACTGCAAATAACAAAGCCAGCTATGTTTGAAATTAGCTTGCAATCGTTGTCTTAATGATTAGAAAATATAGCATAAACTGCTGTTTGTTTTTTTCACACTGGTTTTATGGCGTTTTTGCAGCCGCAACTTTATACTAGATCCCGTGACTCGACAGTTAAACGGGCGACATCAGATCCAGTGTCATTTTGATCAAGTGTTGTTACAATCAAGTGCCGTTCAATCAGCAGTCGTAGTACCTACTAGATCAGTTCAACACTAGTTGCTCAACTTCCCACTTATACTGCAAACTGTTTTTCCAATAATTTTAACTATAGCTCTGTCCTATACCTTATTTCGGTCTTTTTTTGTTGTTAGCACTTCTTGGGACCCATGTTTTGTGATGCGTAGTGTAATCTGATTATAGCACAAAAGAGCTTGTAACAAAAAAGCTTGTGCAAAACAGCTAGCTACAAAAGAGCTGCTACTACATATGAGATAACCCAAAAATAGCTATCCGCCAAAAAAAGCTAGTTTCACAACAGAGCTAGGGTTACAAATTAGCTAGTCCATACAGAGCTAAAGACAAAAAAAAGCTATATAAAAATAGTAAAATGAAAACTTCATACTTTTTTTTATACTAACACTACAACTTTATATTCTAACATATTCCCATAAAAAATTAATACAGCTGTTTTGATTCATACCATTTTTGTAGATAGCTTTTTGGCGTCCCCAACTCTTTTGAAACAAGCTTTTTTATGCCTGGCTGTACATGACCAGGTCTTATGAAAGGAACACGGTTTAATGTAACTAGAGCAATGATGCACTGCTGTTTTCTGTTTTTCTATTTCTAATCTTTTTCTGCTTTTTTGCAATACAAATATCTTGTGATCCCACTACATCACAATGTCCAGGTTTATGTTGAACAATCCAAAATTATAATCCAAAAAATCAAAGCTTTTTTTAAACCCGGGTGGTCCAACTTCTGCACTCTTGTGGGCCACTTTTCAAAATTATTCGAGTTTGCGGGCCTCAGCCGGCTAAAAACACCTATTTTTGTCCCAAAATCAGAGTTCTCTAAAAATAAAAAGGTCTTCACTTGGAATCGGTCTGCAAAATTCCTATTTTCGTCCCAAAATCAGGGTGTTCTCTAAAAAAAGAAAAAAGGTCTTCAATTGGAATCGATCTACGAAGTTCCTTTTTCGTCCCAAAATCATAGCGTTCTTCAAAAATAAAAGTTGCCGCTGCTTGTAATCGACAAGACTTGTGCAAAATTGTTCCGCGGGCCGCATGCGGCCCGCGGGCCCGTAGTTGGACCACGCTGTTTTAAACGATGAATTTTATGTTTTTTATATTGCAACGATATCAGTAAGACTTTTTCAAGATTTAGAGAAAAGGTAGTACCATTTTTAAATTGTGCAAAGATTCCTATTCATCAATGCTAGTAATTTTTTTATTTAGTGGTATATTGAAACAGACAAAATGCAACAGTGACAAAAATTTTTTTTGGGCCTCATATGTTTAAACATATATTCTAATGTAACCCGATAATTGGCTGTGATAATCGTGAAAATAGCTTTGTTAAAAATCAAAACGTTAATTTACTTTGCATTTCATTCACAGGAGGCATCTAAACTTTTTGAGACATGGAATACTCTGGCCAATGAAAAATTTTTGTAAGCAAAGCAAATAAACATCTCCGCCTAATTTTACAGATGAAGACTTTTTTTGTTCCTCATTTCACAAAAAATAATTTTTGCCTTCAAAATCAAGTGAACACCTTTTTTGGTCTTTTACTTTGCACAATAATTTTTTTGAAAACACCATTACCTTATTTTATTTGTCTCGTTTTGGAAAATATCGCGGGGATCACTTAATATCTTGACGCGGGCCAGATGTGGACGCCTCTGCCATGCACTTTACTTTTGTTAAAATATTGTTTTGTTTCCGTCTATTTGTTTTCTGTTTTAAACATTTTGCACAATGCATGTTTAAACATAGACAATCAAACAAGTTTTTCCTAATGACAAAATCAAACTTAGGACAGCAAAATCATTTTGAAATATATGTGTTAATATGCTTAAGGAATGTATTAACATAATATTTAAATTTTTAATAAAAGTGACACGGCAACAATTTTTCTTAGTTTACAAGGCTAAGAAAATCAATGTGCTCTTCTTAAAAAGCAAGAGTCGGTCCGGGGCGCTCCGGTCGCACAGTCCGGTCAGGGGCACAAAAACACGGAACCTGGAAGCATTTTCACAGTACTCCGCATTCCATTTGTAATTTTTTCATTCAGAAGCACGGATGCCAAGTCTGGCAAGGTTGTTCAAAAGATTCCACGCAGCTGGCACATACGGGCGTCTGAATCTTAGTCTCACTTGGCGAGTATCATTAATACTTGCCCAGCCAGCCAAGCACTCACCGTCCGGACTGTTGTCATCATAACCCCAGTCAGCATGACGACAGTTAAAATCGCCAGCTTAAAGACAGGGGTGAAGACATACTGAGAGATCCAGGGTTCGCAATCGTGTTGGCGGTGGTTTATAGACTTTGGCTATTTTATAGCCATCAACGTCCACAACAACCATTCGATCTCCGATGTTGGTGGAGATTGGTCCAAAAGCGTGTATCTCAGTCGCTCGTGGACAAACGTGACAAGGCCATGCTTCCTGCTTAAACAAGAGCCAGCTAGTTGTTAGTTTGGAAGTACCAACTTCTCTGCAGCAGTGCAGTGGGTTTCCTGCAGTAGGATGACGAGTGCCTCAAACTACATAGCGAGATGATGAAGAACGTTCATCTTGCTTGCAGTGAGGCCTTTGATGTTCAGCTGAAGAATAGTAGGTTTTCGGAACTTGTTGGCAATGTGCCCTGAAAAGGACAATTTTATCCTAACATTGCCCCGTCCTGAAAAGGACGTTTGCCGACTAGCAGACCCACACTGAACATCGGAATGGGTGGATATCTTTCCATTTTGGTAGGTTCGGTTTCGGTCTGTCATTTTTAACACCAATTAACAGACTTACTCATGGCTCAGGCTGCGAGAAAGCACCTACCATCGTGGGGAAGGCACTATCGGTAGTGACTCTTCGAATAAGCGGTAAAATCAACACAGAATGTGCCTGACCTTCTTGTTGAAGCACACGAACGCTCGTACGAACAATTCGACACAATACAGCACGATTACAAACGGATGAATGAATGAATGCACGAACTATAGCACGGTTCTTCTGTGAGCACAAAAGTACTTATTATTAATAAAATAATTATTTAGTTGAAAGTTTCGTAAAATGATAATAAATTTACCAGGCTTGTTGGGCCACGAAAAACGCTGCAGTCGGTGCGGTTGATGGCAATTAAATTCCAATAATTCAAAATTTTCAATTCAAAATATTTTTGCTTAATGTTAGTCAAACAGAATCTTATCCGAATATTAATAGAATTAACAAAACCTTATTCAAATAGAATAAACTTCCGACCAGCTAGTCGAAAAATAGAGCGCCACCCTCTAATAGAACACCACTATGGGGGAAGGGTTGAAAAATAGAGCACCATGGCCGTGAAATAGAGATTTTACGGTAAATGGTTAAACATTTCTTAGAGTTCACAAAACTTTCAACAGGCGCTCTGAACATTTAAATTAAAAATTATTTTAACGAATGAACCACCATAGTGGGTGTGGACTTGGGCTATCGACACGTTTTGCAAAGCTTTAAAAAATGAACACATTTGTCAACGTCAAAACACGGTAAACCGTGTTTCCGTTTAGGCGCTCGGATTTCATTTAAATTTGGTTTCAGGCGGATTCTGACTACTTTTATTTATTTGTGTAAGAGTGAAAAAAAGAAAAAAAATTAAATTAATTTTTGGTTTTTATTGCACTTTATGAGAGTTTTGAAATATTTTTATTCACAAACTATGTTGAATTGAAAATATAGAAATTTAAAAGCAAAAGATTTTTTGGGTTGTTTTGAAGTGGTTACAGTCTGAAATATATCGCAGCACTTTCTATTCAGCATTGTTATTATTCAGTTTTAAAAAATTTTGTATATAGTGACAATATCTTTAAAAGCTTTTTTGTTGATGAAGGACTAAAAGTAGACTATGTTTAATGTGAAGGTAGTAAATACTAAATATCTTTTTTACTGTTTAGTTATAAATTAAAAATGGTTTTTTAAGCAGGAATTTTAAAAAATTTAAAACGCTATGTTAGTAAAAATTGCAATTTTTCTGGTAATTGTTCTAATATTTGTTACTTGGTTTCCAAACTTATTGACTTGGTATTTTAGCATTGCGACAGACAAACCTAAAAAAAGTTATGATTTTATTATCGGTAAGTAAACAGACTGCTATCAGCAGTTAAATTTAAACAAAAAATAAAAAAATATGAATTAAAGGAATAAGATTTAAAAAGTTTTTTCTTCCAACTAATATTAAAACTTTCCCTATAACATTCTTAAACTAAATGTAACCAACATAAGCTTTCCTTATTAAGCATACACACAAATAAGTAAAATTGTCATAATTTTAAAATTATTTAAAACCATCTGGCCGATCTTTAGATTATGATTTTTTGGTCTTAATTTGAAGTAATTAATTAAATTTTATCAAAGATTCTACAAAACTAAACGTTAAAACAATCCAAACCTGTATACTCAAAAAAAAACCAAACTTTAAAATACCAAAAATTACCGCGAATTAAGAAATCAACTTTGCAGTTTCTTTTTTATTCTAAAATGTTTTATTTTTTCCAAACAAAAATCTATCTTTCAGTGGGGGGAGGAACCAGCGGAAGTGTGGTGGCTAATCGATTGAGTGAAATTAATGACGTTCAGTGAGTAATTAATTAATTAATAGTTTAATAATTAATATTCAATTTTTTTTCTTTTTACGTTCAGCTGAACTTATTCATTGATTGTTTCGATTAAAATAGATTTCTTTCAAGAACACTATAATTTATTTTTTTTGCATTTGGTTGGTTAGTTG
Source organism: Diplosoma virens (assembly GCA_963680785.1). Lineage (NCBI taxonomy): Eukaryota > Metazoa > Chordata > Ascidiacea > Aplousobranchia > Didemnidae > Diplosoma > Diplosoma virens. Next base: position 7,960,922 of record OY796890.1, on the reverse strand, counting down.
CTGAAAGTGTTTTGAATATTCCATAACAATTGGTCATCACAGAAAAAAAATTCTAGTTGCTCGCTTAATTCGTAAACATGTTTATGAGCACTCAGTGGTTGCTTATGGTTTTAGAGAAAATCTGCTAATTACCCTTGTAACCGACGTTACTTGAAAGGATTCAACATTTAATCCCATCGCAAATAGACCTAGAATAAAGAAAACTTTCTTAGAATAAATAGCGAAAACTAGTTATATAAAGAAAATATTCAAAAAGTTAATTTGGCTGCAATATTTTTGTAGCTTGATAAACAGTTTTTGTGAAAGGTGTACATTCTGTATGAAAAATCTCTAAAAAATGTTTAATTAATTACGTAAAATAATAGCTGGGCTGGTTTAATATGATTTTTGAAACGTATACTCGAGAAATGAACAAAAAATAATAAATAACAAAAGTTAAAAAGTTGAACAAGGCTTTCAAATTCTGTGTTAAGATGATAGTTGCTGCTGCTACTTTGTTTTTTACAAAATTTTTTTAATACAAGAATAATTTTTGAGTAATCATAAGTTGTTGTCATCATTATTATTGAAAGATGTTTATAAAAGCTTTGACTACTGACGGATTCATAACACTTGTTGTAAGCTAGTGCTAAAAAAAATTGTTCTTAGTGTACCTTTCGCTCAACATTTATTAGAAGCAAATGAAAAGCAAGCTCAATATTGCGTTCATGCAATTTGTAAACATTGAAATCACCTAACTGCTTTGGCTTGACAGAAGGAGTATGCGTTTGGCCAAAAAGTAGCCTACTTTAAACTTTTTTAAGACAATCGTCAGCTACCACAAAAGAATTATAAATTCTTCTGTAATTAAAGTTTTTTAAAGTTTTGCGCCACTCTGCAACTGTTTCATAAACTCTTTATTAACTTTAATTAACTTAATAGCTAATTGATGTAAAAATTGTATGCTTTAGTTTTAGTAATTCGTTTGGATTGATAAAATCTGTAACTAATGGACTTTTTTTTCAATAAATTTACCTTTACTGTGCCCAAAACTTTGGTCAAAATACAGGCAATCAAATAAAATTTCGGATTTTAAAATTCCTGTGTAAGCAAACAAAAATTTCATTGGAATATTTTTCGCAGGGTTTTGGTTCTTGAAGCAGGAGGTGAAGATCCCTTAAGCCCATTTATCAGCACCCCTTTTATGGCAGCCACATTGCAACGAAGTTTCATGGATTGGCATTACGTCACGGAAAGTCAACAATATTCTTCTGGAGCACTAAATAAAAAAGTGAGCCAATTAATATTTTGTCTGAAAAGTCAGTAAAAAACTATTTTTCACAGAAAAGCCAATAAGACAGTTTAAATCTACATTTAATATCTTTTCTGATGTACTGTACATATTTTTTACTTAAAACAATTAGTGTGTTTTTATCGGTGAGAGTTTAGCTTGACTGCAAAAGCAAATCGGTTAAAAAAAAGCAATTTTTAATATTTCATGCCACTTTCACTAGAGTAACTTTTATATCCTTTGTTTGTGATTGGTGAAAATTGAAGGGGGGGGGTTGTCCTCCTTGTATGACAGTATTGCCATGCTTGGTATTCCCTGTACAAAGCAGAGCCGCATTGCACGAAAGTGGAGCGACACTGTTTGAAAATTTCCTGGAAGTAATTTTTCTGGAGCACAACAAACATTATTCAGGTGGACTGAATGATGCTGGCAAGTAACAGTTTTACTTCACTGAGTTGCTTTTCAATTTTTCTATAAAAGCTCTGGCAAGGCTTTAATGCAGAAGAATGCAACAATTTGTCGCAATGGGCCATAGCATGCAAGTTTATTAATGCTGAGAGCTAAGCATTTTAATAATACACGAAGACAAATTTTAAATTAAAAAAAGCATTTGCAACAAATTTATACAGCATTAAGTTATTAATGAAGCATTTATAATCTTCTTTGTCGACATATCTTGTCAATGTTGGCTTTGGCTGATGTATCAACTTAATTGACAAGACAAAGTTCATCAGTAATGAAATTCCTGCTTTTTGTGTTATACATCAGTAATGAAACAATATAATGATGTTATATGACGTCATAAATTTCCATATTGAGGTTTATTAACAGTATTTTGCTACCTTATGGTCAAAATTTGAAAGTTCTGATTTTCAATAATTCTTATTTTATAAAGCGCCATATACTGTAAATGCATACCGCGCGCCCTACTTTCGCCTGCAGGCCGTATGTTGCACGCCTCTGCTTTTTAATCCTTTATATTGAAACAATTATGGAAGCTTAAATAAAGTCTCATTAAAAAACTAAACTCAGAAACTATAAAAGCTTATTTCGTGACTTGATTTTTAATATATCATAATTTAATAAATATATCAATAAGATTTTCAAACTTGTTTATTAGTTTGTAGATTGTGTCAGACCAGACAGAATTGTTATTAGTAGACTATTGGTAAGATTCAAACTAAGTAAACTGATTGAATATTTGAGATCAAAGATTGTTGCTGTTATTCAAAGTGCTTAGGTCAGTTTAACCGGCCTATTTCATGTATTTAAAAGAAATAAAGTTGGTATATACAAAAGTATTGTGTTTAAACTAAAAAAAATTTTTTTTCTTTGAATGTTTTTGAGTTGGGTTTAATAAAATTATTCTTTTGCGAATTATTTTTTTACAATTGATATTTACTTATTCAAATAGATTAAACACACATATTTAACATTTACAATTTATTAAATGAAAGCCTTAGTCCCTTATTCAAATAGAATGTTGAAAAACAAATACTATAGCACACATAGTCTAATATACTTTTACATTTCTTCTACACCAACTAATTTAGTTTACTTATTTATGTCTCTGTCAGGATGTCCAAAGAGAGCGACCTTATACAATATAAATAAATCGACAACATGCTCGAGAATAAAATGAAAACGCGCAACTAAAATAATTACTTAATTGAATAAGTTATCTACGCGAGTTCGAATCTCGAATACGTAACATATTTCATTTGGATAAATTAAAGAGGTCAAATTTAAAAAACGTAAAAATATCTTGGAGCAAAAAAATTCGAACGGTTAACAAATTTCAGAATAAAAAGTAAAGCCAATATATTTTAAAACATTGTTTATTGAGGACGTTTCGGAATTGTAACTCACTCCATCATCAACTACATTAAACCCGTGACAACATCAATTGCAGTTTGCACATAAATTAATATTAGGTACGCAAAATAATTACAACTGGCCTCTATTAAAATCTTACAGCAAAGTTTTTGGCCACGAGGAAAGATTTTGGGAGGGTCTAGTGTGATCAACTACATGGCATATGCACGTGGTAGTCGACATGACTATGATGCATGGGAAAGTCTTGGAGCAACCGGATGGAATTATGAAAAAGTTCTTCCTTATTTCATAAAATCTGAAAACGCAATCGCCGAAGAATTAAAAGACTCACCTGTGCATGGACATAGTGGTTACTTGAAGGTGGACATGAGCGGATCGGTCAAATCCACAGAGTGGTTTTTTGAGGGTGGAAAAGAATTGGGTGAGAAAAATTGTTCTAAACTTTAAAATAGGCTTACGTCTTCTCTTCTTTAACGTAATACAGGTTCATGACGCAATTGCATGGGCTGTGGTCATTCTCAATATGTTACGATACTCAATCTCGCTTTAATCAATTGAAATGCAACTAAATAGATTTTTGATTTTTTCCCGATATTTAAGTTAAAAAAACACGAACAAGAATAGCTGCTAAAAAGTTGATTACAACTTTGATTTTTTTACGTTTCGAATCTTAGTGCTTATTTTGAATGACTCATTAATTTTGTCATTGGAACAAAAAGTTTGAGAAACGCTTTTTTGCAGTTTTGAAATCTACTAACATAACATTTAAAATTTTGAGTTTAAGAGCACTACCCATCATAATTAGTGTTTGTCTTCCAATTTGTTACTTTACAACTTTGATTTATCTAAGCAGAAGCGATCGCAATTTTTCACTTTCATGGTAAACTTTTTTATTTTGTAATTTTATCAGAGTGCTTGCAGAACAAGAAACGAAGATTACGAAACAATATAATTTATTTAACAAATGCATAATCTATCAAAAGAAATTAATATTACAATACATTTTTCTTGGCAAAATGTTTTTGCTACTTTTCAACAACTAAAAAGAATCCTACCAGAGTAATGTTTCTCAATTGTTAAAAATAACGCGTTATGTAATTGTAGAAGGCGTACATTTACCCAGTGGCGTAGCAATGTAACCTGCCGTCCTTGGATTTTTGCACGAACTGCCGCCCTTTAACAACATCAAAACAAAGAATATATTAATGAAGTTCTACACAATACAAAAATAATAGTGATAGTTTAATTCTTATAAAAATTTCAAAATTGAATGCGTCGAGCTTTCACTGAAACAAACTCCGAAATCATATCTTCAAAAGATAGCATCTCGACAAATTCACTTTCAATGGACAGGATTGCTAAAGCCGACAGCGTGCTTTCACCCAAAGTCGATCTCAAGTAAGATTTGATCAATTTAAGCTTTGAAAAACTTCTTTCACAGCTTGCAATAGAAACAGCAACAGTGAGGTAAAGCTTAAGACACAAAAATAAATAAGGTGTTGATTCCCACAAACAATATATTTGGTCAACCACTGCAGCACATTCAGCGCTGTGGCATCGCTTTGAAATGCAGTGCCGCTGAATTGTACTAGCCTATTGAACCTGGCTATTTCATAAGTTAATTCAGAAAAATTAACGTCATCAGCATATATGTTCTTAAATTAGTTCATATCTTCTTCGATATTTTCGCTTCGAAACAACACGTGGGGATTTAAGAAGTCGAATACTTCATTTAACATACAAATTTCACTGAACCGCTTTTCTGCTTCACTCCGAAATCGGTCCATAGCTTCTAGCATGCATCTCTTGATTTTTTCAACAGCCGAGAGACCTACGTCTTCTGAATGTTCGCCAGGCATTTTTTCTTCCTTCTGACACGTCGCTCTTCAATCGGAATTTTTTGTTTTCCGCAAATCTTGATAACAGTTTTAATACTTTGCTTAACCAGTGCATTGCAATCATTGACCAAAAAAGCAATGAAAGCATTCATTTTGTGGGAACAGTTTTCCAGTGACAAACCTCTTCGCTGTAAATATTTTTGGGTATCATAAGATTCTCTAAGAACTTCCATCCAAAATTGTAAAAAAGAAATAAGGGAAAATTGCTGAATTGCATCCAATATGCCACCAGCTTGTCCTCGTGTATCAATATTTTTGTTTTGATCACATAGCTCGTTTAATGCACTCACTACATCAAGGAAATAATGCTAAAGGGCTTTAACAGATTTGTAATGCGCACTCCATCGAGTTTCAATCACTCTTTTTACCATAATTGTTACACGCTTAAGTAATACTTCCCATCTTTGAGTAGAAGCAAAAAAAAAGGAGTAAATCCTTTCCACAACAGCAAAAAATGTTGCAGAATGTTCAGACGATGCCACTGCGTAAACGCCTGCGAGGTTAAGCGAATGATTAGCACATGAGATAAACATTGATTTAGAATTAACTTGTTTTATTCTGCATTGCACTCCAGAACGGATTCCAGCCATGGTGGAAGCATTGTCGTATGCTTGACCTCGGCATATTATTATGTACAAACCATTTTGCTGAAGCTCATCGAGAATAGACTTAGTAATTTCATTTTCGTTTTTTCTGTGCAGTGGAAAGAAATTTAGGAACGACTCTTTTATTTGTACCTCACTGCTGTCAACTTTTACGTATCTAGCAATAAGAGCGATTTGATCAATATGAGAGACGTCGGGAGTACTTTCGTGTAAAATGGAAAAATATTTTGCTACCTTTATTTCCTCCAGAATGAGATGTTTTACGTTTTTTCCAAGAAGCTCAATTAACTCATTTTGGATTGTTGGTGAAAGTTACGTTGTCATGCCCTTGCTGGAAGGTTGGATAACTGAAAGACGTTCCTTAATGACTGCATTATATTTTGCAAGCAATTTTAAAGTTTCAAGAAAATTCCCCTGGTTTCTTGAGTTAGAGTCTTCACGATGGCCACGTAAAGGAAGATTTTGCTTACATAGAAACTTTATGACTTCAACTACACTGCGCAGGATTTCTCTTCATTTATTTTTTTCGTTATCCATGAGATTTTGCAAATGCAAGATTGTTTGATGAATTTTATTAATTGTTTGATGAAGTTGAAGTCTCAGTACAAGCTCTTTCCATTTATCAAAACCCAGCTGCTTGTGAATTTTTGAATTTTTATGATTAAAAATACATTGATTTAGATGCCAGAAATTAACAAAGGGTTTGGAAACAAATTGAGAATTATCATTTCTTGATTGAAACAACTTGCAACAAAAACAATATAATCCTGAATGGCTATTTGCATAAAGCAACCATGATCTAAGAACTTTATCACCGTTTTTTAACGTCTTACAAAACCACTTCTTACTCAAAAAGCTTAACAACTCTTTCTCTTTGTCTCCTTCTTTAATTACTCCACTCGCTGGCTTGAACGGTCCTTCTTTATTCTGATATCTTTCAGGTCCTGCTTTGACCATCTCAACTATCATGTAATGAGTTATTACTTCTGACCAAGTAGTCACATTGTTTATATCATCAATTTTATCGTTAGCTATAAGTGTTTTGTTGGTAGAAATACTTTCAATAATCACTTCTTGATTACTTTGCTCAAGTTCAACTGTTTTTTCCGTTTCCGTGTGAGATAAAGATTTGCTGAAGCTGCTAACCTCATCCCTTTCGTTACTTGATATCACTATCGTGCATCTGAAGAGAGTAAGAACTGTAAAGAAATGTTTACAAAATTCAAAATGGGTCCTTCCTTCTTTTTTAGCTCTTCTTCCCTGGCTTTCTTTTTTTTTTCTAAAAGAAGCTCCACTTTCTTTTACTCTTTTTATTGGTAGGTTAACTTTACGTAAATTAATTAACTTAAAAGAATTAGCAACTAAATTTTTTAACTGCAATCAGCAATATTAAACAAAACTGTAGTAGCAAATTTGCTGTAGCCGAGCTATAACCTATTAAGTCTGGCGTAAAACTGTCAAATCTTTAATGCTTTTTTCCCAAAACCTATAGGCTAAACAAACTCTACAGTGCCCAGGCATACAGCCAAACATGACTTCAGCAAAGTGATTAGCAATCTATGCCTTCACAGAGAGCACAGTGCATCACAATCGAAAAAAAAGAATTGCTAATAAAGTCATTATATTTTGCCGCCCTCAACAACTTGCCGCCCTTGGATATATCCACAATATCCAATGGTTAGCTACGCCACTGCATTTACCCCCAGAAATGTTGACAACGAAAGATCTGATCGAGTCGATGCGTGACCGGACAGTTTTTTGCAACTCTATAATGATGGTATATAGCACCAGATGGGATGCTAAATTGACTTTAGCTTTTGGGCATAGGTTAAACTTCACTACGTAAATTTCACAATGAGATTAGCGTTAAGATTATTTTTTATCACTGTAAATCTTTGTAGAACATTTTTTTGCGCAACTTAAATCTAACTTTGGCAAACTTATACTTGAATTTTTCGCAATGGAATTTAATTGCAACCTACACAACAGCTTCTCACAGCGGTTTTTCAATTTTAATGACTTCAATTTAAAATAATAAAGAGATTGTTTAATCCTAAAAACTTACCCAGTTAAATTAATTGCTGTTTTATAAACTATCGTTTGATGATTGTTAGGAGAATCGAGTCGATGCGATGCGATTAATTTATGATTCAAACTGTTTCTTGGCATAAGGCCAATTTAGTGGATAACAATCTTGTCAAATCAGTCTTCGTTTTTTACAGATTTTAAATTGATTAACATTTATGCCGAATTTTGTGTCTCGAGATATTTTACTAAACTGTCGTATAGCAAAGGTTCCCATCCAAACTGACCACAGAAGAAGCACGGCTAATTATCTAAAGTACTGTAAAAGAGATTTAGAACTTCTCGCGAGCTATATTAGACAAATAAAAGTTAAAAAAAATTATCATTTAATCCTTAATTACTAAACCAACTTGTCTTCTTAGATATTAAATGATGACTTTATAAAAAACATCTTTTTTAACAATTTTTATGAAAACTAAAGCAATGTTAACGAAAGCTAATCACTTAACTAGAAAATAAGCACGTGTTTTTAAAAACAAGCACGCAAAATTTCCTAAGATGTGGTTTTTCAATCTTCGGGCCATAGCGTGTTTGCAATTGATCCTCACAGCGATGGATAAAGAATGTGTTGAAATTGTATTATTGCGGTAAAAATAATTTTGGGTAAATAATTGGGTAAAAAAATAATTGGGGTAAATATATTAAAATTGTATGCAGTGATAGCCTTACAAAAAAAAGGGGGGGCGGTTCAAGAAAAATAGGTTGCCACTTTTTTATGTTCCAAGAAGAGGCCACTTTTTAGAATTCCAAAACAAAGTAATCTCTAAAAAAAGTCATCATTTAAGAGGACCAACGTTATGGTACTATTATTAAGAAATAGAGCAATATTTTGCTTAGGGGGCAACTTTTTGATGTTTTTTAAGGGTTTCCGGTGCGGCCGCTCCGTTTGCTCCGTACTAAAGCCATCAATGGTTTAGCGGCTAACTTGATGTCACTATCGTGCATCTGTATGGATATCGCCCAGTGGTTTTCAAAGTGCAATCCATAGTCCCCTAAAGCAGTGGTTGCCAACTTTTTTTTAACTCAACCCAAATCGGTGTTTGGTAAGCATCTCGCAACCCAAGGCTTAAAGAGTGTATTTTAGCGGGGAAAATTAATGATTTTATTGATGATTGTTGGCAGTGCAAGTGGCCAAGTTTTATTTCAATTCAAAATTCCGCACTCTACTGGCCTATTAACGCCGACAAGCTGATCGAAGAAAAGAAAAAAAAAGTCGGCAAAAGGGAAAAATATATTCTTTTTCTTTAAGGCTAATATAAGATCGTATTTTTTGTAGTAGACCACGTACTATATACTTTATTTTTCATCTCAACATAAATTAACTAACTGGCAACACAGGAATGAAGGAGATCGATTACAACGAGGAAGACGAAGGATTCGCTTTGTTACAAAATACAATTGCAAACGGAGTTCGACAAAGCGCGTCAAGTGCATTTCTGTATCCATTTGCGGGAAGGTAATGATTTAAAATGTCTGTAGCCACAATTTTTGTAAGTTTTGTTTATATTTCTGATAAATACTTAACTCTGTTTTGAGAAAAGAAATCGAGATACAAAGACAATGAAGTAATGGATGACTTATGCAAGGCTTTGTTAACCTTTTCATACATAAGTAACAAAAGATATAATGAAACAAATGGTGTAATTCGTGATGAAAAACTGTAAATGAAATTTTTTGAACGAATGGTTTTTACGGTTTTTATTGTAAATATGTTTTTGGGTTTTAATTCAGTTTTTCTAATTTTTTTCTAATGAGCGTTGGGACCTCTGAGCCACACTGCCAACACTAAATTGACTTGATCTTTTTCAAACTGCCGGTTTTTCTTTATTCTGCTGATGTGCCTTTTTTCCTTTTTTAGAAGAGGCTGCTTTCTTCTTGTCAACTCTTAAAAATTGCCTGGTGCAAAATACAATAACCGAATGCAACTATTATGTTCAGTGGTTACTTCACTGGTATTTTCTATTCAAAAAACAACTATTTAGAAGGACCATTTTTTGTTTTTCATCCAATCTTTTAGATTTCTCATCTAAACACCAAAGTGCGCCCGATTTGCAACGTCTCCGGTGAACTTTTGTCTTTTTTTTAATCTTCAAACTAAGGCGGGTAAGAACAAAAAACATTACCTAACTTATTGTATGGCAGAAAAAATCTGGATATTGTGACGCATGCTCACGTGTCCAAAATCTTGTTTGAAACTAAAAACAACCACTTTCCAAGAGCTGTCGGCGTTGAATACGTTAAAAACGGAATGACGCATACCGTGACGTCAAAAAAAGAAGTGATTTTGAGCGCTGGCGCCATAGCAACACCTCAATTGCTGATGCTTTCTGGAGTTGGTCCGAAGAGTCATTTAGAAGAACACGGGGTATGATAAAAAATTAAAATTTATTTAGGCCTATGTTTCTTCCTCACTAAAGTGTTTTAAAAAACAAATTGTGAAATAAATAAGCAATTTAAAAATATCACAGAAAAGTGAGTAGGGAATCACTTGTAACTCTGCCATTGCTTTAATAAATATCACCAAAATCACTTTCGATTTGCAATACATACGTATTGCATACATGCAATACATGTATTCAATTAGCTGAGAAATTGCACACACGAATTTGAACATCAAGAAAAATGACACATTACCAACCACAAGTACAAATAATCTTTCGATTTTGACTAATACGATATTGATACTTCACTGCTTACGACCACATTGCTCTAATTTTCAACAGCCAAGCTATAAATGAGACTGATACTACAAAAAAAAGAGGTTCTTGAAAGCAAGACCGGTCTCGAGACCTTCATCATTGCTGTTAGTCAAAAAAGCTGATTTACAAAAACATTTTAAAAATATCTTATTTATTTTAAAAATACTTTACGATATTTTTTATGTTTGAAGAGTCGATTGGCGGTACAAAGCTTTAAGGTAGTTTTAAAAGCGTGTTTATTCCTCGAAGACTTTTTATCTGACATTTATCTGAAGGAATCGTCAGAATTAACTGAGAGCAATCCGATAGTGCTTGTATAGAAAAGCAGAATGAGTCTGATTGGTTAAAAAGGCGACCAATCACGAATGGAAAAGAAAAGAACACGAGAGTGCGTCTGATTGGTCAAGAAAGACAACCAATCAGAAGTGAAAGTAAAAGAGCGTTAATAAATGAGTTTTAAATTGTAAAGAAATTCCTTGTGTCGACATAGATTGGGTTGAAAAGATTTGATAAAAGTAGCTTCAAGAGCGGAAAGGCGGAAAGAAGTACGTCCTCGAACAAGATTAAAGAATTTGTTGTCACTGTATTGGCTGGCAAAGAAAGGGTTTTTTAAAAGATGCCGTCCAATAGCAGAGTCATGAGCAATGATTTGATAAGTGTTGAAAAGATAAGTGCAACCAAGAAGAATGTATTACATGCCCATCACCACAATAATGTTATTTATCAATTTTTGTGCCACTGCAATAGTTGGTACGTAGGACGTACATTCCACAGGTTGCACGAACGCATAAAGCAACACGTTTCCGGGTCGATCAGAAATCATTATTCTTCCCAAGATCGCTCTAATCTTTCTCGCGCCTGCAAGAAAAATAGCACTTATCAAATCATCGTTCGTGACTCTGCTATTGGACGGCATCTTTTAAAAAACCCTTCCTATGCCAGCCAATACAGCGACAACAAATTCTCTGGCCTTGCCCGAGGACGTACTTCTTTCCTCCTTTCCGCTCTTGAAACTACTTTTATCAAATCTTTTCAACCCAATCTATGTCGACACAAGGAATTTCTTTACAATTTAAAATTATTTATTAACGCTCTTTTACTTTCACTTCTGATTGGTTGTCTTTCTTGACCAATCAGACGCACTCTCGTGTTCTTTTCTTTTCCATTCGTTATTGGTCGCCTTTTTAACTAATCAGACTCATTCTGCTTTTCTATATAAGCACTATTGTATTGCTCTCAGTTAATTCTGACGATTCCTCCCAATAAATGTCAGATAAAAAGTCTTCGAGGAATGAATACACTTTTAAAATCTATCTTAAAATTTTTCATATTTTTGAAAACTTGATTTAAACTTTGGTAAAGCAATTTTTTTCTGTTGGCTGTGTACTATTGTTTAAAATTGTATATTCAAACTTTGTTGAAACAAGTTTTACAATGAGTTATATTCGTATGTTCTATAAATATATTCAAAAATTTTCAAATCCATTTTTAAATTAAGTTTTGAGTAAAAATGTCTCTGCATCCGCAGCAACAATTTAAATAATAATGTTACCATTGATAGACGCCTGTGATGTTTCTCAGCAAGTTAAAGTTTTAAGTGTAAACAATATGTGCCTAATTTTTATACATTACCATTTACAATTCTATTTGAAAACAGATCAAAGTTGTCGCTGATTTACCTGGCGTTGGAGAAAATCTTCAGGATCACACGGGTGTTGCAATTGGATTTGACTACCCGTCAAATGATAGTGATGGAGTGACCCATTCCTTTTCAAAAGCGGTAAGAATAAAAAAATGAATGAATATCATGGAGTCTGCATTGCTTAGGATTTGACGAGAATAATTGAATAGATTACTGGTTTCATTACTTTCGCAAAAGATTTTTTTATACTTATGAACATGGTGGTAATTTTTTGAAGATTTCTTTGACTTGATGTTCATTTTGAACAGAACAGATAGAAAGAAAATTTTTAGTCTTCAAGTAGCTTCTACAAAACAGATATAAGTTAAAGGTATTTTTAAATTTTAACTTTGAAAGAAAAGCCTTTTATTGTCTTTAGTTGACTTTACATCCTGCATAGATTCCTTTACCGCAATACAGGTTTAATCAGCCTAATGGCAAAAAACTATTATGGACAGATCCATGGTTTGGCAAAAAAAGAAGATTCTTATTTTTCCTTTTTTAGCCACACCCTATTGTTGTTATGTTAACATAACTTTGAATGCAAAAAATTATATATATCGTTTTGTATGTTGTGAGAAATACCCCTAAACAGCAAATGTCCTAAAAGAGCTTTATCTATAAAGCTAGTTTGTCAGCTGATTGCAACAACCCTCCCAAATGCTCCTATGTTTGTTGTGAAACGGAGTTTGAACTCCTTTTCTAGAATAATCGTAAATCTTTCAAGAGCAAGCATAAAAAAAATATCACAAAACTATCAAACGTTTTTTGAAAAACCATTAATAACGAAAAGGATCTTCGTATTGAATGGAGCATCTTGACCACTTTTACATCTTCAAGCCCATGCCGCCAGGTATAATCTGTGCCTTGATAAAAAAACTAACCATCCTCCAGGCGAACCCATTATTGATATTTAACAAAAGAACGGAACTCAAAACAAATGTTGCCATAAAAATAAATTCTAAACGAAACTTTTTTGTGTTCACCTATGGCATCTAACTCATCTTTCCGTACCTTCTAATTATTTTAATAATTACGTTTTATTTTTGTACTTTACGTTCAGTAGCGTATTTAGGGGGGGCATTGTGCCATGCTCCCTCTTAGAGATTACTAATAGGAGAATTAGAGAAAAAATTGAAAAAACTTGAAACTTTCAAGTAGCCTATTCTGTTTTTATCCAAAATCCACTTTGTAATATGTTAATTCATTTCATCTATTATTTAACCTTTAGAAAGGCTTTAAAAGCCTATTTTATTGTCATCTAAAATATAACACATTATAAATAAAAACATTACAACACACATAATAATACTAGGTCTTTGTTAGAACTGAAAATGTCTCTTTCTGAAAACCCATTCGAATAACAATCATGACAACAATTAGTATGAATTGAAAAACGCGCTTAAACAAATAATAAATTGAATTGATCGGAACGATTGCCGAGTTCAAAACTCATAACACACTTGAAATATTTTTTTCTTATAAGCATATTTGATTTTGGTTGTATGGCCCTCTTTTTAAAAATCCTTGTTACGCTACTGCTCACGTCGCTTGCCGGTGAGAAAAGATCTTCTTATACCTCTGCAATTGGTCTCTTTAGTATGAAGATGTTATTCAGTAGTTATTAAACGATTTTATCATTATGATTTTTTATGTTTTATTTTCCTTAAAATATATTATTTATATATTTTTTAGCTTTTTGTGTTATGTTCCAGATAATTGCCTGACGAGCCGTTTTTCGGCGAAAGAGATTGCAATAATTTTAAAGTTTTACGTTTATGTGCAGTGTTTTAACTTTAAAAAATATTTTGCCTGATTCGGATCATTGAGCACTGTGGTAACTATATTGAATTTGAAAGCACTATATTTGTATGTGTATGAAATTGTATACGGCAAGAAGAAATCTATCTTTCTTGCCAAATGCCCAATAAAAAAATCAGAGCAATTTAATGAAAAATTTGTTTAAAAAACCACAACAGTCTATTACATCCCAAAAAATTGTCAGGTGATTACTTATTCAAACAGAATATCTTAGAATAAGATTCAATAATTCAGTTCCATTTGAATAAGTAGCCAAACCACCTAAAAATTTTATAGGAGAAACAGACTGTTGTGTTTTTTGAAAACAGTGATTTAAATAAAATTTTTATTATGTACTTTTATACAGGGTGGGCCAATAAAGTGCTACTACTTTTTAATCATACAAAATTTTTAAATGTGAATTTATTCGAAATTTTTATTCAAAAATTTGTAACAAAACATCAAACTAACATTTAATATCATTGGATTTCTTCCGCTTTGTCTCTTGTATTCTACAAATTTAATAATTGATGACATGTTCAGTCCACACTTCTCTTCTGTAGATTACAGCAGCAACACGGACATTAAAGTTTGCGATAACATTTCCACGCATCTCAAGAGGGATTCTCCGAATTTCCACACGGATATTGGTTTTCAGAGCCTCAATGGTTGTGGTTTTTGTAGTGCACTCTGTCCTTCAGTTATCCCCACAAGAAGTAGTCTGCAGGAGAAAGAGTGGGCAGGCCATTGGTTGTCTGTGCGACCGAAGATGAGTCTATCTCCAGGAAAGTACAGTCATTTGGAAAAGTATCGGACCATCTCAAAAATATGTCTATTTGGCAAATTAAGCTAATTATTGCATCATATACAATCACAAAGCACATGTACACATTTCATAATTGTCAGTTCTTTTCTAAAGTTTAGTGCAGTAAGTTTATTTCGTGTTCAACTGACAATTTATTTATATATTTTCGTGTTTTCCCATATTTTTATTTTGAAAAAAAAAATGACCAAAAACTCATATCACACTGAAGTAGACGTGCTCAAATAGTTGCTCTTCATAAAAATGAACTATCACAGCGCCAAATACCTAAACAGCTAAGCATTAGCAAGTCATCTATTCAAAAGCAATAATTAAATTTAAAAATGAAGGAATTTATGGCAATCGAAAGAAAAGTAGTAGACCCACAAAAACAACCTCTCGAGATGATATCTCCAACAAGCTCTTGTAAGAAAATCAGATCTCATTTGCTTCTTAACCCTGGTCAGGTAGCCCTCCTAAATTTTTTTCATCAAAGGTAGCCCTGGGTCATTATCAACCTAGCACAATTACACTTCAGGAAGACCTAGATGAAATTTGTCCAACTCACTCAAATAGTTGGAGATAAGAGGTAGTCTCGTCTCATTTCCTATACTAATATGTCTAAAGTCTCAAACGATTTTCTCTCCTCTAATTTGAGAATGCTTGGCCAATGAGAATTTCAAGTTCACATGAATACAGAAAAAAATAAGGGTTAATATCACCCAGGGCTACCTGACGAGGGTTAAAGGTATTAATGTTAGTATTAGTACAATTTCACGTCTACTCAGAAAATAATTTGGCCTGAAATTTTATAAAACTACAAAAAGATACAATTTACTTCCCAAATAAAAAAGAGATTGGAGTTTGCCAAAAAACATATCGATTGGAGCGTTAAAGATTGGAAGAAAGTGCTTTCCGCAGACGAATCCACCTTTCAACATCACACAATAAGGAAAAATCATGTTCGCCGACCCGTGGGAGAAAGATTTAATAAAAAATACACCATCTCTACTATGAAACATCCCCCAACATAAATGATATGGGGCACAATTAGGGATATTAGAACACCGGGATCAACAACTCATTTTGGCTATTTACATTAGAAGGGCTACTGCGAAAATAATGTCAAAAGTCATACAAAGCTTTGAAACCTTTCGTTTGAAGGTTAAACGCATTTAGTTATAATTTAAAGATTTCTGACGGTTATTTGTTCAAAGAAATTGAAATCTTTATTTCGATAAAGGCATTAAAGCATACCACATTCTGAATACTACGTAAATATATATTGACCACAGTTATTAAAAAAAAACAAAAATAAACTTGTATATGCGCAACAATACAACTAACTAACAATTTGGCATGCAATAAAACTAAAATAGCCTATCAAGAAAGAAAAATAAACAAGTACTTAGCTTAAAACGCAACAAGAAGCAACAAAACTATCAAAATAACAAAAAACAAATTATTATACAAGAATTAAAACTGAGAGCTTTTTGAATTTAATTTTCGCAGTTTTTGGCTGATATTTCTGGCAATTCAACTTCAAATGCGTTTATCGGTTTACGTTCGTTTTTTGCAAAACAGTTAAACGTCGATTTAACCACTTTTTTGAAATTCAAATGATTGGCAGAACGTTGCTGAAACAATGGGTTACTAAGAGTTTTAGTTGCTGCAACAATGCTACTGGATAAATGGATAAATGGATGAATGGATAAATGATCGTTGGTTGCTCACGGAAAAAAATTTGGTTTTTGTGGGTTCTAAAATGGATAGAATGACCATACAATGTTGCAATGCCAGCACTATCACAATGTAAATAAATTCGAATTGTTGCGGCAGGCCGCCGCGATTTATGTTTTTAAATAATTGTTTGTACTCATCTGGCAGGTAGTGGTGGATTGAAAAGTAATCATCACCTGCAATGAGAAACTCTTTGCAGGAAGAACATTTGCGGCGGAAAGATATGCTTCTGCCAACATAGCCACTCACATAGTATGTTACATTGGCATCAGCACATATCATATCATCTACTGTACGAAACACCAGCGAATAGATCGTTAAGCCAAAGCACACCATTTTCTTCAGCACCATTATCAACACTTGTTTCTAATAAAGGAAGAGCATCCAATTCTTTAGGAATATTTACATCAAGCAAGAATATTAGACACTTCAGTTCCTGTCTGCAGTGAACATCTTGTCGAGGCAATACTGGATGCCGTTAATCTCTTCATTCTTAAAGAAAATCAAAACAGCACAAATTGCACTCATTTGCCAAGGCATATTTGCAGGTTCATACAACAACGTAATCAAACTTGATAACAAAACAGATCACCACAAATCATTACTTTAACAATCACATTAACAAACAGATAAATGAACATAAAACAAACACCCGAAAACAACCGTGGTAAAATTTACCTATGATGGAATTTACGGTGGTAAAATTTATCGGTCACCTCTGAAACACCTAGGGTCACTTTCATCAAGTACCTTACAAATATGTAAAACATTGCCCCCAACACTAACACAATATTAGATCTTGGAAAAGGTGCCCCAACCATTTCCATCTTAAAACCAAACAAGGACCACAACATCGGCACAAGCTACCGATTCATATCACTTTTATCAACCATTGCCAAAGCACTAGAGAAAGCGCTATTACCATAAATAACAGAAAACATTCCAATTATTTTTTATCAGTATGGATTCAAATAAAACATTCAGCATAAACTTCTTTGCATAACATCTTCCACCAAATCACAAAAGGCTTCAACAATCCAAGGCAGCATTACACCGTAGTATCTTTGGACATGAGCAAGGCGTTTGATACAGTGAACAGAAACAAACTTATACAAACAAATATTCCAAACACCATCATTAAGTTCATAGCCAAATACATTTAAAGGACAACAAGCATGTACTCAACACAATGGCACACTCTCAAAATTCAAATAAATCAACATCTGGAGTACCACAAGGTGGAATTTGGTCTCCAACATTAGTTAAAATTTACATCTCTGAGATTACTCTCCTTCCAAAAGACGTACAAATCTCAACATAAGCCGATAACATAACAATCACAGCATCTCACACCAATCATTATTTAAGGACCAACAACTCATTCAACCATATTTTTACAAAGTATTACACTGTTTGTACTCGACCCTGCTGAATATGGCACAACTTTATCACTTAATTTAAACAATCAAACACTATCAACAGCAAAACACCCAAAAATTTAAAAATTGCTTTTGACCCAAAACTAACATTTTCACAATACATAAATCTCACCGTCATTAAAGCAAAACAAACGCTTAACTTTCTCGAAGCACTTTTTTCAAACAAATGGGGTAAACAAAACGAACTAATCATTTTTACATTTGAAGCTATCATTAGCTCATATTGGAATATGTAAACGTCATATGGAGCTCTATCGTATTAAACACCACCGTTAAGAAAATGCAAACCATTCAGAACACAGCTTTGTTCATTGCTACTGGCTGCACACGAGACACAAACATTCAAAGCCTGCAAGACAAAACCATTGTCCTCCCAATGGGCATCTATTTCATACTCCATGCTACATATCTCAAACACAAATACACCCTTCACATAACCTTAATGCACATTTAGATCCAAGAATTAATTAAGTGGGTTTAAATGCAAAAAATATTGTTTGGAGCTCCGGCTCCAGCTTCGGCTCCTTCAAAATTGGCTGACTCCGTGGCTCCGGGCTTCGGCTCCGGCTCCGGCTCCCCAGCCCTGGTTTTGAAATCACTTTTATGAAAGTGCTTTTAACAAACTGTATGAGACTTTGATACTTTCCAGTTTTGCTTTGGGATAGCCCTATATAATTTATCTGCTCGCGACGCATTGATATCAAAGCCATACTATAAATGCACCTAGACAATTATGAAAAAAGTATAATAAAATAGGATTTTGCCTTTTTTTAAGTTGAAAAGGGCGAATTTTTTTCACCTTTTTTAGAAAACAAAATTATTTCTCTTTTTTTATAAACACCCACAAACAGCATTGCTACTACCTTTTTAAAAAATATATGCTTGTGGTTTAAAGTGTTAGTAAGATAAAAAAAATGCTTTGATGGTCACAAACAAAATTAAATTTTTTACAACTCTTTAATTGCAATGAAATTACAATTTTTGAAGGGTTTTTAAAATTTCTACTTTGCTTTGGAATATAACTGAGAAAAAATATCCACAAGACAACACTCGTAATCGACTGAAATTAAAAGAATAACTAAAATTGTTGTTAACAAGTCATTATCATCATCGTTTTCAGGGAAAAAATTGAATTAGTTTAATGTATGTTGCTTTGCCAGTTTGTCCGTTTGGGGTTGCGGGGGAAGCGGCTCGAGTTGGGATCTCCAAGCATCCAGATCTCCTGCAACTAGCGGCAATTTCGCTGGTGGTATTCCAAGACATGACCATGCCAGGTCTTTAACATACTTCCGCCAGCGAGTTCTAAGTAGCCCTTTAGGCCATTTGCCACTCGAAAAAGCATCCATTAGTTGCTTTGCTGTTTACTCGTGGGACATTTGTGTCACATGGCCATATCAGCGCAATTGAGATCGTTGTATGCGGAATAGTAATGATACGATGTTGAGAGATTGACGAATGTCAGTGCTTTTAACCTTGTCGAGTAAGGATAAACCTCTGACCTTTCGCAAGAAACCCATTTTGGCTGCCTGTAATCAGGATCTCACTCTTTCAGTCATCACCTAACACTCATGATCATAGGTAAAGATAGGAACAAAAACTGATCTGAAAACAGAAAGCTTTGCTTTTGTACATAGCTCTGTT
The DNA here is from genome assembly GCA_963680785.1 of Diplosoma virens. Lineage (NCBI taxonomy): Eukaryota > Metazoa > Chordata > Ascidiacea > Aplousobranchia > Didemnidae > Diplosoma > Diplosoma virens. The sequence goes on along the minus strand of OY796890.1, from coordinate 7,941,426 downwards.
TCAGTACAACTGATCGGTAAAACTGGCGCATTACTGCACTTGCTTTTCGAATACATGTGTCCAGTTTGTTGTCTTGTCTACCATCACTCCAGAATGTGACTCCAAGATACTTAAACTTGTCCGTCTGCTGGAGAGTTACTCCATTTGTTTGGAAAGAACACTGGACAGGGTGCCTTGACAAACAGATGATCTCAGCTTTAGCCATACTAATTTTGATTTCAGCATCCAAGCATGCATTATTAGAAAACCGATCAAGTGCATATTGGAGATTACTTTTGTTCGAACTTAACAATGCAAGGTCATCTGCAATCAGCAAGTGTCGAACATTACACTCAACAAATGTGACACCACTACTGGAGGAGCTGTCTTCGTCTATCTTGTCCATGTGTATAATGAATAAAAAAGGAGAAAGAACACAACCCTGTGGTAGTCCAACATTAACTCTAAAAGATTTTGTTTTCATGCCATTGACACGAGCACAGACTTCTGACTGTTTGTACAACGATTTATACAAGGAATAGTTGACCTCTTACATCATACTCCAGCAATACTGCCCACAGCTTCTCTCTTGAAACACGGTCATACGCTTTTTCAAGGTCTACAAAGCATGCATACTCGTAAATTTCTTTGGCATATTCTGACAATTTCTCAAAAACTTGCTGAAGGGCAAAAAGCTGGTCCATGGTGGATCTGCCAGGACGAAATCCGCATTGTGCATCCTGAAGTTGAGATTCGACTATTTTATGGCATTTCTTTTTGAGGTACTTTGCATAGACCTTTTCAGGAAGACTTAATAAAGAAATGCACATTTAGTTAATGCATTTCTTTTTGTCTCCTTTTTTGTGAATAGGTATCAACACACTGGTCTGCGATTGCTTCAGTATTTCACAAGTTTTTCAAACTACTTGGCACACACGAATCAGCCAACAAACTCCAAAGTTGTTTATGACCTTTAACATTTTGGGTCGAATATCATATTCACCAGGGGCCTTGCCAGTTTTCAAAAATTTAATTGCTGTGCTCATCTCTGCTTAGGTTAGATGAATTTCTTGACCAAGTTTTTCCTCAAATGTTTTCAAATGTTGGACTATTACTGGATTTAAGAGCTCACAAAAGTATTCTCTTTAACGATTTAAGATGCCCTTTTTGATGCTTTAGAAGCACACCATTAGTATCTTTGATGAAGTGGCAACTGGTGTCCGTTTGCCGCACAAACGACGTATGGTTTTCCAAAATACTTTGTTTGCCTATCTGTAGTCTGTATCCGACTTTTGTCCAAATTCTTCCCATGACTTTTCTTTAGATTGTTTGACAATAATGACAGCAGGCTTACATGCTGCGAAGTACCGCAATAGAAGCTGCGCAGATGACTTGTTTGTTAACCAAGCTCTAAGCGCAGATTTATTTGCATGGATAGCTTCTTTAACTTCTTGGTTTCACCAAGCAGTTCTTTTCTCACTACCCATTTGACCTTCCACACGTTTGCAACCAAAACTAGCAGCTGCAGATGTAATGATTGCTGATTTAAATAAATTCCACTTAGTCTCAATCATGTTCTGTCAGGGAGTTCTCTGAATAGGGAAGCAACTTTGCTTGCAAAAGTATGTCTCACTTTTTTGTCGGCTAGTAACTACCACTTTATTCTGTATGCTTTTCCTGCTCTGAATCGTTTCCTTGTTCTTGGATGGTTCAGGTCTCGTAAAATGCAGACAATTAGGTGATGGTCTGTAGACAGTTCAGCTCTTCTTTTAATACAAACATCGACCAGAGAAGAAAACAAGTCTGGTTGGACAATACAGAAATCAATGATAGAACGCTCTCCCACCGAATCTCTGTACCAGGTGTACTTGTGAATCTTCTTGTGCCAAAAAAATGTTCATTATGCACAGTCCGTTGGTGGACAAAACCTTCCGTTTCTGGTAACGTCGGAGTCTCCTTGTCTTCCGATAACACCCTTCCATATCTTGTTGTCAGTACCCACATGTGCATTGAAATCACCCATTAGGACAGTTGATTCTGCAAATGTTACTTACTGTAAAGCAACACCTACTTCATCTAAGAAAGGCTGGTACGGCAACTGTGTTTCAGCGTTTGGTCCTGCAAAATGCACAGTGACCGCTCTTGTAGCCTAACTTAAGGAAACAAGCCCCTCCTCCGAGTGGGATCCAATCAGTGACACAGTGGGCCAAGCAAGGGCTTACAAAAATGCCTACCCCTGCCTTAGCAGACATGGTTACATCTACACCTGAGTAGAAAAACTTTCAGCCTTCATTCAACTGAACAGCATCAGAGCCACGACACTTGGTAGAGGAAACTCCAACAATATCGAGTTGATGCTGCTCTTTCTCCCAAACCAGTTCCTGTTCTTTTCCCTTTAGTGAAGTGACGTTTCAGGTGCCCATGCGAAGATCCCGATGTTTGGGACCAACTCGAGTATAGATATTGTACGCTGCCCCCATTTGCCTTCCCAAACGCGTAGCAAATACATTGATGGGTTTTCAGTTACGGTTGGCTTATTGGGGAGAATGTAGCTTACTTTTCGAACGGGCACCTCTGCCAAAAGCCCAAACGCAGACCTTTTTATCCTGCGCAATGCCCGATGCAGTATAAATATTGTCATTTGGACTATTCATTTTACTATATTTGTTAGCTTGCTTTTGGTGTGTTTCTCACTTTCGACCTTACCGCCATGGGTAGCCTTGAGAGGAGTTGAAAACTCCAAACGGCATTGCTCTTAGTACCATAGATAACGCAAACCTCTCCACCACGCTAAGGTAGCAATCTATTGGAGAGAAGGTAACAAGTAACCTATATTATAATATACTTTAAATGAAGTCTATATTTTATGTCATCTTACTTATCTTCCATATTTTTTACTGTTTAGGTTGGTACCAAACTTATACAGTGTACAGTTTATAAACAGAGTAAATCCTTATTCTTTCTCCTGAGATGGTAGTTTTCAAGTCCAATCTCAGTTGCCATTATTTTTATTAGTTGAAATACTTATACCTATTTTAGATGTCAATGAAGAGTATAATCCATTATTTTTTGTATGGAAAAGGAATTCTATCGTCTTGTGGAACCGAGGGTTTTGCTTTTTTAAAAATAAACAAGAACAATTCAGAAAAACGGTAAAACTAATTAATTTGTGTTTTAATGTATATATTGCCAAAATCAAAATTTTAAACTGCAGTTACTCAAAAATGTATTTAAAGGTAGAACGAAGAGCAAAAGTTAAATTTAATGAATAAATCGTTATAACTGGAGGCGTTATATTTAAAATTTAGAGGAAATAGATTGTCAAAGTAAAGTGAGATTTATGTGGAACTATTTTCAAACTAAAACTCGATATTTTACAAGTTTGATCAAAATTTTACTTTTTTTAAAAATATTTTAAGTTTAGTTGAAATTTTAGTAGCCAAAAATATTTTTGATTAAGTTTTTAAACGGACTACGTTTTAGTTCTAAGTGGGTGTGGGTGTTGAAAGCTCCAAAAACGACTGATTGACATAGTAATAATATTATTATTACTCTCAAAATATGCTGTTTAGAAGATGTAATTAACGGACACTACTTGGATCTGGAGCACTTTATTCTTATATTCATAGTACTATTGTCTTTTGTCCTTATATAGAGATCCTTCAAATTTTAAATTTCTATTTTTGTAGTTGCAAAGGAACCCGTAATGTTTTCGTGTAAAAAGGCTGCTCAAATATAAGCATTTTTTGCCGATTGATTTTGTAGAATAACTGAAACTAATTTTCAATGCAAATGATTTGCGTATCAAACCAGACGCATCGCAGTCTTTGTGTATATTATTAAAAAGTTTATATAACATGATTAATTTCTTTAAGAGGGATTAATGTCTTTACGTTTTGGCATATAAGAAAAATGACGATTGTTTGTTTAGTATTCTTTATATGACTTTTGAGGAAAAGCCAATTTTGACCTTCCAATACAAGCGGAGGTGTCTGAAGCGGGGGAGGTAGGTGACGCAATTTCCACTTCCCTGCAATATTTTTCTACAATATTAAAAAAAATTTTAGAAAAAGGAGCATTAGTGCCCTTTGAAATTTACAAGACAAAACTACAGTATAGATCTGTCTTTACAATTATATAATCTCGACCATATTTAATTCAAAGTTATAGGCTACTAAAATATCAATTTAGACAAGGGATCACCTAGCTTTTTTCGATAAAAGCCACGTTGCAAGTTAGCTCCTCAATCAACCGCTAAAAAACTCCTTCGGGTACGTTTTTTTGACCTTTATGAATCCATGCATTTATAGCCGCCAAGTCTTGTGCGTTATGGAACAAATACGTAAATAGGCCATCCTTTGCTAGAAGTACTAACAACAGTGTATTTCCTTGTCATTTGATCCACAACAATAACACCATATTTTGTGTCATTGTAATTTTCATGGATTTTCTCACCATTATCAGCAATAGTTACGGTTGGCTGGTCGGTACTGGGAAAAACAACTATTTTTTTGCCCTTGCTTTGATAAACAGTCATTGCTTCATTACCGAATTTATAAAGATGCCGGGGTTAAACGGTTCTTTTTGCAAATTCTTCTTAGCAGTTTTTTTCACATAACTTATGTCAGCTTATTTTAATGTAGTTGTAAAATAGCTACCTTTATTAAAGTAAATTTCATGTTTTTTAGCAGTTGATGCATGGCTTCAACAACACGATGACGGCCTCTTTGTTGACGCGTTCATTTTTAGAGCGCGTTTTGTTTTGGCCAACGCATGAAAACCTAATCAGCACATACTTGTTTTGTTTTTTAACAGCTTGGCTATATTTCTGCTCTATTTTTCAAGCTTTGACGCCATGAACTAAATAAACGAACAATATTATTTGCAAGGGAAAAGTTATTTATCCAGAATGATGAAATCTATAATTCTTACGATAAAAAATGAGAGACTCATAGCTTAGTCAGAAATTATAAGTAATTATTTCAAAAAATTACAGTTTAAAAAACTTCTATGCATAAAACAATAGTAGAAATATCACATGTATTGTTAAATAATAGTTCATATAAGTGACAGATTGAAAGTGAAAAATAAAGAAATAAATTAGATTGGTTATATTTAGTTTGTATTGTCTGGTACTACGATCAAACATAGCACCTGGTGGGCATGCGGAAACATATTAAAAGATGACTTAATAGCATCAACTACAAAATTTTTTAAAAATTTTGAGTGAGAAGTAGGTCCTTAAACTCAAAACTTGCGAGCCTATCAAAATTACAGAAAAAACATAAAACAATCAAAAAATTAAAAAAAACTTTTTTTGTTTTTTTATTTTATCTTTATTTATTCTCCTGATTTCTAAAAAAACGTCGCGGACAAATGTGCATATATATTACTTACGATATTTAGTAGCGGTTTTGTCGCAGTTAAATAAATAAGGTGTTTAATGGCCGAGATGTGGGTGGGTTTAATTTTGGGCAACTGACCCTGCGAATATATAAAATATTCATTAAATAAATTCATTAAATAGTTAAAAAAAAAGAAAAGACTGTTTAGTTAGGTTTTTCAAGGAATTGTATCGTCTAAAGAATTCAATTACATGTTGACTATTGTTAAATGTATTATTTAATAGATGTCATTAACATTTAAAGAAAGAAATTAGATTTGCCGCAGGAAAATTTTTTCGGGTACCACAAATTATGCTATTTTTCATACTTAAGTACTATAAATATATTACCAAATAACCATTAAAATAACAAAAATGGATTTGCTTTAGTAGATCCAGTGGCTCATACTCGCTGTCGAATATTTCTTTAACCCTTTAAAGGACAGTGGTACATATGTGTGCCATGATTGTGATTGTAACGTAACAAAAGCACTTTTGTGAAGGCATTATAATTCTAATTTTTAGTATTTGTGACATCATTATTGAACCATTGTCATTTTATTTTATAATCAAATTCTTATATCCCTCAAAGGGTTAAATAATCAAGATACTCTTTAGATTTGATTATCCCGACATTTTTCTGTTATTTCGTGCGTTTGAAGAAGATTTGTCCAAAAACTATTCACGGGAAACCGCAGCAAAACTCGAGAACCGGAAACTAAATGTAGGTTTTTTGTCAAAAAACATTAACAAAATTTTTAAGTTTAATTTAAGTTCATTGCTCTACTTTAGTATCAGGCTAATTCTTGTGATTTACAGGGCCTATTCTTTATTTTAGTTTTTTTCATTTGATTTATGTTTTAGCTTACTTTTTTTCATTATATTTAGTTTACTTGTTTTCACAGTAAAAAGTAAGATATTTGGAAAAACAATATATGAGAGCAGGGCAAGCATAGAAAATTATATTTAATGATAATGTCACCAATAAAAAAACCATATCGATAAAAATTACAAAAAACATTGAACAATCTTTTTCCAAAATTTCTTATTGATTTTTAAAAAATTAAGGTGAAAATCAATCAATAAGATGAGAACATGCAGTTTCTAAAATATTAATTTTTCAAAATACCAATCTTCTACATCAAGCATGTAATGAATTACTAAATTAAATTAACACTAGAATTTTTTTACTGTAAGGCCCACAATTTTTGCCAACTACTGGGTCTATTTAGTATAAAAAAACAAGTAGTGTTGCCAAATCACGATACAAAGCGTGGTCCCCCAATACAGCTCAACTTAGTTGGCCTGAAGAATAATTAGTATTTCATAACGGTTGATCATTGATTAGGTTTTGGAAGAAATAGGATTACAAGAAAAGAGGGAAGAAGGAGATTCTCCGGTTGATTTCACTATTATGGTTGGTCTTGGTCATCCTAAAAGCACAGGAATTCTACGTTTGGCTTCAAACAATTACAAAGATTATCCGTTGCTTGATCCAAAATATCTTAAAGACGATAGAGATGTGAATACGTACATTAAAGGTAAGAGTAATAAGCAATTTTACAGTACTCGAATGCAAGTAAGATCAATATTTTTCTACTGAATTAGACATGATCAAGCTTTTGTTATCAACGTAAGAAAATGATAAAAGAACACTTATCTTTATAATTTCATTTCAAAAAACCTTACTTGTTTATTTTTGATGTTCACTAAAACTTTCAACTTAACATTGAAATTCATTTGCTGAAAAATTTTTAGCTAGTGTAGTATATTCGTATACCAAAGAGTGCCATTGTAGAGCAAAAAATAGTTTTAAAACCTCCCAAAACATTTTCAAAGTGACATTAACTTTTCTCCATGAAAGTCAAATAAAAGTAAAAAATCTTCAACTGCAATTAAAGACATGAAGTGGTTTCATCTTTTAAAAAAGGTAAATTAATAAACAAAACACTTGCTTAAAAGTATTTATTAACCTTAATTTTTGAGCCTAACTTGGGATGTTAATGCTGTAAAAGAGAATTGCATTTACTTCTATGCTTTCGATACCTTTAGTTTTGCTATGAAATTGACCGAAAATGGAATAAAACGTAAAAGACCAGACTATTTTATAAAAATGCAGATTATCAAATGTAGCTTACTGTATGTAGGAAGGTCAAAGTTATTTTGTTTTGCTGAGAATAGACTTGCAGTTTTAACAAGGTCTTGCACGTCATTCGGCCCAGTTTAAAAATTCTACAGTTTCTTTGGCATTACATAAATAGTTCCTTTGATCATTGCACACGAAACATTGCATAAATACATAAATGGAGACTCCATTGTCTTGCAGAAACGGTGTTTTAATGTTTCATTTTACGGCCTTCAAACTTTTAACATTATCGAATCAATAAATTGAACGTATATTCATAGACACCAACGAAATTTAAAAAAAGCATTTAAAAACTCTTTGTTCAAATTTATGTTTATGAACAAAGCAATGAGGTTTTTGGAGAAGATGGAACAAACTCATCCTTTCAAATCCCGAGGAATAAAAATGCAACTTTACACACCTCTATGTGAAGGAAACGAATCGCCAAGGTATGAGTTTAAATTATCGGTATTTGATTTACCGAAATTTTTCAACTATAGTATCAATATAATTTTAGCATTTAATTTAGAAATCCCAAATTTATCAAGCTGTTTATTGTAAAAAGCTAGCAATATTTTGCACCAAAAATTGAAAAACTACATCTCAGCTTAAAAAATTTATATAAACATTAAATTTGATAGTATTCTCACTTCATCAACCTCATTATTAATAAAAGGAAAATGCAATAGCAGCCCAATAAGATGATCAAAGATTAATGATTAAATAATATTTTTTGAATAATATTAAAACAATATCAAAATTAAAAATACACTAAAATATATCGGATTTACACTATTTTTTAAAATTAAGGTTTGTTTATAACTGCCGAATACAAAAAAGAGTTTTTATTATGACAACTGGAGTAAGAACTGAAAAGGTTGTCAAAAAGATAACGATCCATTTTAAAAACAAGATTATGAATCAATTTTTTCTTCAGTGAAAACCGAATCGTGTAGTCTGAGATGATTTAATATGTTATACCATGCCAACAATAATGATAATATTTGTAACCATAGGACTCTCTGAAGTGTATAAAATCAAAAAATTTTCAAGGCTTTGTTACATCACAAAACTTACACTAACGTTGGATTGGGTTGCACAGGAGTCTTTTTAATGATTTTGATGTTGTAGACAGTGATTTCTAACGTGGGATGTAAATGGGACCCACAGGAAAAAAATTTGATTGCTTTGAAGGACAATTTTATTTTTAGGTGTTTTGGTAATCCAAGTTTTTATTTTCGGGATCTATTAGCCGCAACATTTTAGCAAAAAAAATTGCGAAGCAATCAAACATTTATTTCAGTCCTCAGTTTACAAATTACACCCAACTGTCACACGGATTTATTGTGAAGACTTTTTTTAGTCAACACTAGATTCTTGAGACGAAACTGGACAAACAGGCCAAAATAAAATCTTGTGAGGACCAAAAAAATCTTTACATTAAATTAGTGGCTAAATTTTCTGGTTTCGCCACAAAAATTTAGTGTTGACTAAAAAAGAAAAAAAATTATCACCAGGTTTAGATCCTACAATTTTTATCTTGGGACTATGTTCTGGTGATCAAAACTACAAAAATATATAGTGTGTAATTAATTGCCATATGGGAGGGAAGCATTTGAGTTTTAGAGGTAATTAAGTGCGGCTTGCCCAAAAAAATGTTGGGAAACACTGCTGTAGATCAAAATAAAGTAAAAGTTTTGATAAATATTAAAGTTTTTTAAAATTTTACTTTCTCAACTTTTACATACAAAAACTCATTTCTTGCCTATTTTTGTAATTTTTGGGAAAGCTGAAATACTTTGAATATTTTATTCCTACAATTTATGTTAGGTATTCAAAAAATTTAGGAGCTACAGCCCGTCAGCGTTATCTTCAGAAATTTTTGGTTTCCTTTTTATTAGTTCTAGATGGGCAATGCAAGTTCTACATGTTTTACATTACTCACCAACTTTGCGCCTCTTCTGTAGATTTCGCGCCTCCCGCCACCAGAGTGCGGAATTAAGAAATGTTTAGCAATTTAAAATTTAGTAAAAAAAATTATTAACCACATGTAAGCTAATTTGAAACAACAGTGTGTCTCTTTGTGTGAGTTTGTTATAAAAGCATTTAGATCGAAATCATAATTTTTGACGCGCGAATTTATTTTTCTGAATGAATGAATGAATGCCTGCCAATTTTTCACATTTGTTTCTTGTTTGAATTACTGTAATTTATCGCACTGTCATATTCTCCCAATCTCAGTCTTTTCTAACCCATGTTTGTTGTATTTCATTACGTCACACATGTTTTTTTATTACATTTAATGCCGTTGGTGTAAATTTTGTTTTAATTGCATCATTATTTTTATTCCATTAACCCAGCCATCGGAGGCACGTTCCTGTGTTTCTTGATGCTGGTCCGAAGCCCGGATAAATGGGGAGGGTTGCGGCAGGAAGGGCATCCGGCGTAAAACTTTTTTCCAGATTATACAAAGCGTTATCTTGATAAATCCATACCGGATCGGAGCGGCTCGGGTTACCAATGATTGCCTCAGGTGTCGCACAGCAGGGTACCTGTGAAAATTATGCTACTGCTAAATGTAGTAAAAACAAGAGCAGAAAGAGAGAAAGAAGGCGAGTGAAGAGGCAGCGGGAAGTGTGGAAAGAAAGACGCTCACTCATAAGGTGGGTACCTTAAATATTCGAACAATGGCTGGAAGGGGAAGAGAGCTGGCAGATATAATGGAGCGAAGGAATGTAGACATATTGTGCCTACAGGAAACAAAGTGGAAAGGAAATAAAGCAAGGAACATTGGAGATGGATGCAAACTATTTTACAACGAAGCTGATGAAAGAAAAAAATGGGATAGGGATAGTGGTGAGGGAGGATCTGGCTGAAAGTTTCCTGGAGGTGAAGAGGGTGTCAGACAGACTAATGGCCATGAAGCTGTAAGTAAAAGGGTCCATCCTAAATATAGTAAGCGCATATGCTCCACAGGTTAACAACAGTATGGTGGAGAAAAATGATTTTTGGGAAGACCTGGATAGGTTGATTAAAAAGTGTATCAAAAGAAGAAAGGATAGTTCTTGCTGCAGATCTTAATGGACATAAGGGATGAGGAAATGATGCGAAGGTACGGTGCTGGAACAAGAAATAAGGAAGGATCAATGGTTGTGGATTTTCGGAAAAGAATGGCTTTGGCGTTTGTCAATACTTATTTCATGAAAAAAGATGAACACAGGGTGACGTATAAAAGTGGCGGAAAAAGTACCCAAATAGATTATGTGATGTGCAGAAGGAGGAACCTAAAGGAAATGTGCGATTATAAGGTAATAGTGAATGAGTGCGTCGCAAAGCAGCACCATATGGTGGTATGCAAAATGGTTCTTAAGGTGAAAAAGAAAAAAGCAGAGAAAATAAAGCCAAAGATGCGATGGTGGAAACTGAAGGAGACAAGCTGTCAAGAAGCGTTTAGACAAGAGGTGACCAGGATTTTGGAATGCAAGGATAGGTTACCTGACAAGTGGAACAAAACAGCAGAAATTCTAAGAAAAAAAGCTAAAACTGTACTGGGAGTGACATTTGGGAAATGAAAAAGAGACAGGGAGACATGGTGGTGGAATGAGGAAGTTCAGAAGAGCATAAAAGAAAAGAAGGAGGCAAAGGAAGCATGGGACAAAATAAGAGATGAAATACTAAAAAGATCTACAAAGAAAAGAAGAGTAAGGCAAAGAAGGCAGTTGCGATGGCGAAGAGACGTGCGCATGACGATTTGTATGCTATATTGGAAACAGAAGAAGGTAAAAAGGAATCGTACAGATTGGCTAGGCAGAGAGACAGAGCAGGGAAAGATGTACAGCACGTGAAGGTTTTAAAAGATGAAAGCGGTAATGTGATGGTAAATTCAAAGGCAGTGTTAAAGAGATAGAAGGAGTACTTTGAGAAACTGATGAACGAGGAAAATAACGGAGATCTTAGGACAGAGGAAGCAGAAGTGGTTAACGAAGAGGTAAATTGCGTCAGTAGAGAAGAAATAAAGAACGCACTAAGGATGAAAAAAGGTAAAGCGGTTGGGCCAGATGAGTTCCAGTAGAAGTTTGGATGTGCATGGGAGAGATGGGGATAAAGTTTTTGAACAGACTGTTTAACAGATTATTATTGGGTGAATGAATGTCAGAAGAATGGAGAAGGAGTGTGTTTATCCCAATCTATCGTCGTCGTCGTCGTCGCCGTCGTCGTCGCCGTCGTCGTCGTTTGAAGGGCATCCACTCCAGGCCAGACGCAAACAGAACTGGGGCCGAGGGTTTATCCTTTTACTACCCCAGACTACTGTACTGCCTGGATCAGATGCTGGCAGTGATGTCATTAAGCCAGCATCGAGTTTCGTCATCCAAAACCGTCAGACCTCGTGCTCCATGTGGTGCCCGATGTATAGGGCACGCTGTTAGTACATGGTCTGCGGTTTGCTCAGAGGCGCCACACTCGCAATTCGGTAAAAGAGCGAGACCCCATTTGTGCATGGACGAATGGAATCGCCCAACACCAGTCCGCAGGCGGTTGAGTTTAACCCAAGCTGCTCGGGGTAAACCCATCCCAACAGGCCTGGCACTGGTCTCGGGCACAAAAACACGGAGCCTGGAAGCATTTTCACAGTACTCCGCATTCCATTTGTGATTTGTCCATTCAGAGGCGCGGATGCCAAGTCTGGCAAGGTTGTCCAAGAGATTCCGCGCACCTGGCACAAACGGGCGTCTGGATCTTAGTCTCACTTGGCCAGTATCTGAGGATTTAGTCTCACTTGGCCAGTATCCCAATCTATGAAAACAAAGGAAACGCACAGTGGTGTGGAAACTACAGAAGAATAAAACTAATAAGCCACATAATAGAAGTATGGGAAAGATTTATGGATTTATGCCAGGAAAGGGAGCCACCGATGCCATGTTTGCTCTAAGAATGTTGATGAAAAAGTACAGAGAAGGTAAAAGAGAGCTACATTGTGTATTTGTAGACCTAGAAAAAGCTTACGACAGGGTTCCGCAGTAAAAGCTGTGATACTGTATGAGAAAATCAGGAATAGTGGAAAAGTATGTGCGACTTGTACAGAATATGTATGAGGAAAGCGAAACAGTGGTGATGTGTGCAGTAGGAACTAGTTTCAAGGTCAAGGTTGGACTGCACCAGGGATCAGCGTTACGTCCATTCCTGTTCGCAGTGATAATAGACAGGCTAACGGATGAAGTAAGGAGAGAACCACCATGGACGATGCTGTTTGCTGATGATATTATGATTTGCAAAGAGACCAAGGAAGAAGTGGAGCGGAGACTAGAATCCTGGAGGTATGCATTGGAAAGAAGAGTGATGAAAGTAAGTTGGTCAAAGACCGAATATCTGTGTATAAATGGAGGAAATGACAACGACACAGTAAAGATGGAGGATAAAAAAGTGCCAAGAGTAAAGGAATTTAAGTATTTGGGATTAACGGTGTAAGAAAGTGATAGTTGTGAGAGGGAGGTAAAGAAGAGAGTGCAGGCAGGATGGAACGGATGGAGAAGAGTGTCGGGAGTAATCTGCGACAAGAGGATACCAACTAGAGTAAAAGGAAAAGTGCTAAGAAAAGTGCAGTTTAGTGGTAAGACCAGCAATGGTGTATGGACTTGAGACGGTGGCAGTCACAAAGAAACAAGTGGAAGAAATGGAAGTTGTAGAGATGAAAATGTTGAGATTTGCTATGGGAAAGACGAGAAAAGACAAGATTAGAAACGAGTACATCAGGAGTACAATGTAGAACGGTTAGGAATGAACATGAGGGAGAGTAGGCTGAGATGGTAAGGACATGTCATGATGAGAGACCAAGAATATGTTGGAAGAAAGATGATGGAAATGGATTTACCGGGAAAGAGGAAAAGAGGGAGACCAAAGAGAAGATTTTTAGCTGTAGCGAAAGAAGATATGAGGGAAGTTGGTGCGAAGGAGACGAACGTTGAAAACAGGACGGTTTGGAGAAAGATGATACGCTGTGACTACTTCTTATTGAAGGCAAAGGCCGAGAGAAGAAGAAGAAGAAGAAGAAGAAGAAGAAGAATTATTTTTATTCCATTGCACCTGACGAAGTGCGCAGTAGCTCGCGAAAGCTTGTGGCTTTAATAAAAACTAAGTCAACTATAGGGCACAATTTTTTGTTCTTTTTTGATTGATTTCAATAGTTGACAGAGCTTTCGAAATTTTTATTCCTTCCAGTCCTTCGATTATGTGAACTAATGAGATAAACTGCAATTGTTATCTCACTGTTGACAAAAAATACATTTATACTTTTCTAAACAGTTGTAAATTTCCGATTCAACTACATTTTAACTGAAATTTGTCCATAAAAACTTAATTAGCAGGCCAAAATTGTTCAGTAGAAATTTAAAAAATTTACTAAAAAAATGACCCTAGTTATAAAAATAGATAAAAATCTTTTGACCTTACCGATAATCTGTGTCTATAAATACCAGGCTGAGTAAAAGATCTCACCAAAAACCAACTAAAGCATTTTCCGAGTTTGTAGTTTCATTCTCCGCCGAGTAGCACCTGGGCAGCATACCTAACTTTTTTTGTTGCTTTTGTGCCGCTTGTTTTTACTGATATACAAATAAAGTAACATAAAATTTAGATAATTTTATCTTATTGAAATTTTATTTTTTATTTTTCAAGTGTAAATGTATTACAGGATTGACAATGCTTTCATCCGATTTTACCCAAATTTTTGTGAGACCTTTGATTATGCGTAGTCGTTTTAATTTGTTAATAGTCGGAATCAATTTGATCATTTCATAATAATCTACTATTCGCATTACTCTGTTGATAAAGTTACAAGCGAAATTATACGGGTATAATTCAAGCTTATTTATACGGCAGTATTAAGCTTATTTCTTTTAATTAAACACTCTAATTTTTTCAAATAGAATAATTGTTACAGGAGCGACGATTACTACAAATGTTACGTACGCAATCACATGCTCACCCTATATCATCATTCAGCAACTGCTAAAATGGGATCACCCGAGGATCACCTGGCTGCTACTAGCCCAAGATTAAAGTGAGAAACATGTCATAAAAGGCTTAAAAATACAATTAATTTACTTTAAATATAGAAATACCTTTAAAAGCTGTGGTCCCAACCGATAGCTCGCGAATCACAATGGTTTGCGAGAGCCTTCCATTTAGTCGTGAGCATTAAAAGCATTCAGTGGGGGTAAATTAGCGTCTCGATTAGAAAATTTAAATAGTTAGAAATTGCATATTTGCATCGACAAATTGGTAAACGAAAAACAGATACAATAATCATATTAACTATAACTTTGTTTTTTTGCAGAAAGTTTATTTGAGTGTTTGTTTATTAAATAAATAAATAATCGCTTGCAAAATGTTATTTTTCTAAATGTAGGTAGTTTGCGACACTTGAAGAACTTTCAAATAGGTGAACCAAAGTTGGGAACACTGCTTTAAACGAATTTTAGTAATTACAAAATTTTACATTTTTTGTGTTAAACATTAGTTTTTAAGTTTAGTTTTACATATAAAACTTTTTTTAGTGTGTGTCTGTTGTTTTTATTATAAAATCATGTTTTCTAAAAAATATTTTCTTATTTTTTATTAACAATGCGGCATTCAACACATATAATTTAGAATTTGTCTAAATCAGGGTTTCTCAAACTTTTGGGTCGCGGACCCTTATTTGCAAATCTTTTTTTACGGCCCAAACAAAACCAAAACAAAGTGACCTCTAAAAAAAAGAGTTTTCACTTAAAATCAGTCTCCGATTTTATGATTTTTCTCCCGATATCAAGGTGTTCTCTAAAAAAAAAAGAAAAAAGTCTTTACTTCGAATGAGAAAAGACCTTTTTTTAAAATCAAGCCTATTTTTTTAAAAATTTTGGAAATTGTAGGTTTAGTCACATTAAAGTTTTCTGCCAATGTCTTCTGAGTTGTATGAGGATTTTCTTTAACTGTCAAAATGATGTTTTTATCTTTATTTTTTTTTGTTTTCCACACCTTTTTTCGTCTTCATGAGTGAAATCTCCAGCTTTAAAACGAGCAAACCGATAAGATATGGTTCTCTTCAAGGGGCAACTTTCGGGATAGTAAATTTTAAAAAATTGATGAGTTGATCAAAACTTTTAGCTAAAGGTTTTAAGTCAAAATAGTATTTGACTACATTTTGGAAAAAAATTTTTTAATCGTTCATTTTAAGTTTTAGATGCACTAGTTTTTGAAAAAATATCAAAAATATTGCTTACAATATATTTTAACATTAACTATTTTCCTAAAAGCACTGAAAAAAATTTAAATATCAAACACCTATAAAAGGTAGGTTTATTTTAAAATTATTGCAAAAACTTAGGAATACACCTAATATAAACAAACCGTACAACGCTTGGTTATTGAATAAACAGTGTCAAAATCAAAACCTTTTTCTCTTTTAAGTAATACAAAGCAGGCACTGTTCTTTACAAGACTTTGAGGGTGTTTATAACTTTATGACTTCAGGGTATACAAAGTGGAAGGATTACGGGTGGCTGACGCGTCTGTTATGCCTCTAGTTACGTCAGCAAACACACAAGCTCCTTGCTACATGATTGGTGAAAAAGCAGCTGATATGATAAAGGAAGATTGGAATCTAATTTGAAATAATAATTCGTACGATTAGGTTCACCAGAATGATTTGCATTAACAATAAAATCTTCAAATAATTAAAAATTTTATAGTAATAACAGTTTTCATCCTTGCATAATTTTGAATTTTAATGTACTGTACAACAGAACAAAGTGTATAGCCTATATTGCTTTATTTGACGCTCTTTTATTAAACTTTTATACAACGCAATAGAGATATTTTGTTATACGTATTTGTATATTAAATCGTTTTATCAATATTTATAACCAAAATTTAAGATTAAATAAAAAAACAATAAAACAAAATTCTAATTCTGAAGATTTGATGAACAGATTCATATAAACATAAAAACCTTTAAGCAAAAATTTTATATGAATGCAAATTCTCCGAGTTTATATGTACAGTATAGCAAATGTATTTAAATCTGTTTGATGAAGTCTCAAAAACATCACAAAAGAATTTAATTTAAATTATATTGTTTAGATGTAAAAAAATTGTTGGAATGAATTGCAAAGATGATCATATAGCTAAGAGTAGGAATTTTAAATTCAAAAACAAAAAAATAAAGATAAAAAATATTTTAAATCGAAATTCTTTCTATCAATCATAAAATGAGCCAAATACAATTGATTCCAAACGAAAAACAAATTTATTAGTCCAGATTAACAGATTTAATTAATAGGTCTCCACCGAGTAAAACTTTTAGACACCAAGTGTTTGGAGGAAAGCAAGTCCTCGAGGTCTGCATGCAAAGCTTTTGTCGCTATTTTTAATTACTTTTGATATTTTTTTCTGTTTATATCAGTAGCGATAACTAATGATCAGCGCACTAATTGTGATCGACACAAAGCTTTTAGGAGGATCATGTTACATTTTTTAAAATGAAGAATAATTAACTTGAAGAATAAACAACTGACTCTCGCTGTCCAAGACGATTAGTCTTAGTATCATTGATGGACAGTGGTGGGCGCTCTACTGCAAACATTTAGCGCTCTACTCGCTACCCCTTCTGACTCAAAAAAATAGCGGACCCTACAGTTTTCTTCAAGTCACTACCGCTATTTATTAAATGACAAGAGCTGTTAAATGTAACATCATTTTAATAGCAGATAATGAGTAATAGATTGAGTAACATCGTAGTTCTAATTGCGAAAGTGATTGATACAGGCCGGTTTAAAACCTACTCGCGTCATTCTGTTGTGTCCTTTTTAAAACACTTTAAATTACTTTCCTCCGCTTGGTGGTCTTTGCAAGCAGCTCTAAATTTTATTTATATCTTTAAACAAAAACTGAAATAATCCCCAATAAGTCAAAATCCCGAATAACATAATCCCGAATGTCGAAATCCCAAAAATCAAAATCCAAAACGTTTAACATCCCGAAAATTAAAATTTTTGGTTTAAGTGACATAAATGCATGAGTATATTATATGTACATATGTGTAAAGTCCAAAATATCGTTTTCACACGATCCTCATCGAACCAATCAGATGGATTTATTTAAAATAGGAAAATGGAGAAAACTTTAATTCAATGTTTATATGTAGATCTACTAAAAGGCGTTATTTATGTTTGCGTTTCATTTGTGCTGAAAAACAAGTTTTAAACTCAAGTCAACTTGTTAAACCCTTTGTGGGACATTGGTACATATTTGTACTATAAAGTTATTTTGGCATAGCTACTTTTGTATTCTGACTTTCGGGATTTAGCATTCGTGATTATGTCATTCGGGATTTTGATTTTCGGGATTTCGACGTTCGGAATTATGTCATTCGGGATTTGACTATTGGGATTTTGAACGGGACAGGGCAACAACATATAGTAGTTCTGCAAATGATCCATGCTCGCTTAAACTCGCTTTTTGGGTAGGGAACTACACGGGACGATATTTTGCGGCCTGTACCCGCTCGTGCATAAAACTTTTTTGCAAAACCCATCTCGGCCCTAAATCGTTCAGCAATTTTTAAATAATCACAAAAAGAAATAAAAAATCAAATTTTATGAAGATTTAAGTTTTTAAAAATTTGCAAAATATTATAGGGTTTCAATTACTTCTCTTTTTAAGTATACTGAGCCTGCCTGTTTCGCCCATCAAATTTATGTACGTCAATTACCCGACCACGGGCCCAGTATGGATTAAAAGATGATAAAGATTATTAGCACTTTAAAAAAAAACTATACAATTTTGTTATGAAGAACGGTTTATTTTAAGACATAATAAAGTTGCTCAAATCTGTGTCTTTCAACGGTCGGTAGGCGGGGCGATGCCAATTTTTTGTACATTTTTTGACCATCGGCGAAGTGCCCTCCTATAGTTGATTAAGGCACAGACCCATAACCAAAATAATAGCATTCAACTTCAATCGATCTGATATTTTGCTTGAATTTCTATGATTGTAGGGGTAAATCTGATCCAATGCTTCTGTATCTGCGCACCAGTAGGTTATACTCTTGAAAGGGCAGGGGGAAATTTAAAGGGTTCAAAAAGGCAGGGTTAATTGCTCCCTGCCTCCTCGCTTTCGGGCGCCTCTGATGTTTAATACTTGTACAGAACAAAAATATTGCCACTTAGATTTTTTTCAACTTACCGCATTTACTCGAATATAACGCGCACTCGTGTATAACGCGCACCGAGTTTTTCATTGGCGTTTTTGGTACAAAATGTTGCGCGTTATACTCAAATAAATACGGTATATTGGTTCTGGGCTGGCTTTTTTCATAAAAGTCAAAGGGACAATTCCTAGTATTAGACATGGATGCGGACTCGGGATTCGAACTCAGACTCATCACTTTAGCCCGGGATCGGGACTCTGACTCGCTTCAAAATTTTGACGGACCGCATCCCTGGTGAAAACCTTTTTTTTTTAGAGATTACTGCGTTTTTGAGACCAAAATTGTGAAAAAAGAATCATATTAAAAGTGAAGATCTTTTTGTGCCCGCCGACTACAACGAAATTTCTAATTTGATCTATTATGAAAAAATGTTGAACATCCGTGTTTTAGGGTAATTAAGACCATTAGCATCATTGTTATTAAGCCTCTTACTCTCAGAAAATACTATAGGCCTTAATCTTGGGTAAAACGTCAAAGAAATACCCCGACCTGATTTTGGAGATGCCAAAATATTGTTGTCTGGTTAAAATTTTTTTATTCATATTTTTAATTTTGATACAGTAATGTTAATGAAGCGTAAAGCTGCTCGCTGAGACCATCCAGCTAATAAAAATGTTGCAAGGTGTTTTTCGAAGGACAAGAGTAAGATGACCAATGACAAGAGCAGGAGTTTAACCCAGACTGCGTCGATCGCTTTTGACATCATTACAGCGCTAAATGTAATGCAATAGTACGTTATTTTCGGCTGCGTGACTGATTAAGATGGGAGCGCCTTCTTGATGATTAACACAATTACAGAGTTTGTTGGCATATTCAACAGAGATAATGCTATAATTGTACAAAATGATTCAACTGTAAAAGAAGTCTTCAAAGAGAAGACTTTAATTGCATATTGACTATCTATGGTTCTTTCATACATGTATACCATAGATGTAAGCACAATCATCTGATTTTTGGTGCTTTTTCTGTCAATCTGGCTCTGTGAGGCTGGTATTTCTGCATTTCTGGGAATAAAGTACAAGGCCAAAAATGAAATATTAGTTGAGCCAGATCTATAATGTGCTCTGGCAACAACAAAACCACACAGAAAAAAACTTTTACTGAGATGGAACACAAAGATATTTTTTGAAGAATTTTTTTCAAATAATGAGTTAACAAAATGATTAATTTCTATAATTTTTTTGTTGATATTGCAAATGCTGTAGATAGCTTGCAGTAGCCTGAAATTTTTATGAAAGAAGGAAGCGATAAGTTACACTGAACTGCGAAGGTTGGTCGCGATATGAAAAAGGTTGATATAAAGTCTTACGACTATGGCATGTGACAAAACAAAATAGGATTTGTTGTTTTAAACGTTAAACAAAAAAATATCAAACTATTCTTTAAAAGCTTTTTCGTGGCAAAAATACTCAAATTTTTATGATTTCAATCTGAGCAAATATCATTCATAAATTGTTTCATCTAACAATAAAGGAAAATGCTGCATAATTTCTTGTTATATGGTTTGGTATTGCAAGATTAAGCCAACAATTTCTGCACTTTTAGCAAAATAATGTTATGTAAAAAACAAGAGTTTAAAGCCGATCCCCAATAAAAGCAATTTTGATTTAGTCTAAAACTGGTATTATAAAAATTTTACACGAAATTTAAGTATAACAATTAGTTAATCATAAATAAAAATTAGAAAAACTATAGTAGTGCTTTGTTTTTTAGATTTTATTTACTTCATGATAATGTTTTTTTATATGTTTACTATTAACCACTTCCAAGCAGTAGTGCTATAAAGTTCATGGAATTAATAGGCCATTTTAACGGATAAACTATAAATTTCCCCTCTATTTTTTTGCTGCAACCAAGCGGTTTGAATAATGAATAGAGTCATGGCATTTGATATATAGCCCTTTAGTTATACAGTCTTTCGCAAACTTTTTTCCTCACAGCTCAGTCAGAAACTTGCAAAAATTGTGGCATACCGAAGCCGAAAATGTGAAATACATAATAAATTTAAACAAAAAAAGATTTTAAGATTTAATCTAATCGGCTAGAGAGCGCAGCCAGTGTTTGAGCCAGCAAAATGGAACACTTGTCAGAAGAACGTAAGAAAAGTGTAAGATCTTGTCATTAAAATTTTTTTTCTTGTTTTTTGCATTTAGACAGCATTTTAATATGGCTATTGTAAATATTATTGAATACAATTTTTTCACTCTTATAAATTCTTCCTAAAACTTTTATAGAACTTGGATAAATATTTTATAAAACAAATACTTGACAAAAAAACAACTCCAATAATATACTAATAATAAAAAGTGTTTTTTAAAAAACAAGTTTTTTTTTAAAATTTTGCCCCCCTGACAAAATGGCTTTCCGGCGCCCCTGTTTGAACACTCGGTATTACAAAAAAGCGACAACCTTGAGCACAACATAGTAAAAAAAAGTTATAAAATTTAGAATAGTGAAGAGGAGTAATATGAAGTAAATTGTATTTTAACTTCTCTTTCCTTTTTCATTCAAGTTTTAGCTTTTTTTTTAATAAGTATTGATAGCAATATTCTGCGAAACCTTCAAATCGTCGATGCTGCATGAAATCTAGACGTCAGACTTGCCGGACTCGCCGGACTCGCTACTTTTTTGTCGAGTCCGAGTTGGAGTCCTGCTACATTTCACCGAATTGACGGGTCTCGAGTTCCGAGTCCCGAGTCCGAGTCCATATCTTTGGTCTTCACTTTGAGTCTGACTCTGGCCTCCGGATTTTTGTCTCAAAAACGTTTTGATCTCTAAAAAAAGATCTTCACTGTAATCTTACTCTGGTTTCTCGATTTTCGTTGAAAAAGTAAGCTCGCGGATTACCGTTTTGAGAAATCTGCGATACATCTATGAAAATATAACTGAAAAATTGAAGTAAGCAGTGGGGCGCAGAAAAACATTAAGTCGACCGCAGGTTGGACATCCCTGGCCTAAAATGTTGTTTAAAGCTCACATGTACAAGAAAATATTGATATAATAAGAGGCCAATCACACCACGTGATAGTATTTTAGCTAATTTTATTGTCCCCTTCCCATATGATGCCTTATAACTTTACAAAAATTCTTTCCCGTGATACGGCATATAATAATTAAGCTGTACGCCTTAGGTGCAATCTAGCGTTTCTACAACTAAGGTCGCTATTTTATCCTTCACTGAATTAGAGACTGATTTTTAGAAAAGCAAAAAGTTTTTCATATCCAGAAGCCAGCTCTTTCAACCTTCAATAGATCAATTTGTTAATCTGCAACACCTCGTTTACACGCTTGACTTAACAAGCATCATCCAACCATGTCTTTTCTACGTGGTTAAACAAGGATTTTTTGAAATTATCTTGTTCAATTTTAATAGTCGTAACTCTCTGTGCTTTTTGAACTGTAGCAATAGGCTGCCTTGGAGATCAAAGTGGGTCACTATTTTGCAGCTCTTACCTGTCTATATATTTAAGCAATTTTGCCTAACCTTTCCGTGAAGGATCCATAACTTTTCGTCTTTAAGCATCTCATTAAAGTTATGACAAGATAAACAATCAATTTTTAAACACGTAAATATCTATGCAGGACTCAAGACAGAAAACTTGCAAGATGCGGTACATTCACCATGTTTTTTCAAAGTTTATTTGGCTTGTCCAATCCCGACAGTTAACTTTTTGCTACCCAGCTTGACCTGCGTTTCTACGTTTATATTTTATATACAAAGGTCAGTCTGTACCCGCAAAATGGACTGACAGATTTATCCCTACCCGTACAAGTTTCCATGCTACCAAGAAACTGTTTCCATCAATAAGTTTTTCATTGCTCGCTTTTGCTTGAGCTTACTGAATAATTTTGCTCTCAGTTTTGGCGTTGGTTTTTCTGCACAACTCGGTATAAATTTAGTTCAGCCTATTCTCTTCTCTACAATGACGTAATAAACTATTTGTACTTCATTATAATGTTTATAACTGCTCTCAAAACAAATTTACAGTAAGATTTTTGTCTAGTGGTCTTACTATTACGGTTATCGATAAATAATTTTTAATGAATTCTAACAGAAGATTATGACTGTTATTTTGGATAGTTTTTTTACCTTGTACAATATTTAAAAAGCTCTCGAGACCCCACAAAAAAGCAAAACGACCCACTTAGGGTCGCAATCCCCAGGTTGAAAACCATTGCTTTTTATGATTATCATCGAACAAAAAAAGGCTTAAAGTTTACTTTCAAAGTCAACCGATACCAGAGAAGACTTCCAAGGAAAAAATCAAAATTTCAGGGATAGAGCTACCAACTATACCTTGTAAAAAGATTTTTGACTTACTGTAAGTATACGGACTGTGCGAAACAAGCCTTTTGTAACTTCTCTGGCAAAACTGGGATCACGGTTCCCTTAACTTTAGAGCAAAAAACTTAAGAATCAAGTGAAGACTAGAAAAAGCGCTTAACTTGATTACCCTCAATTTACCACTCTTAACAATTTTTGGGTGAAGTTTCAAAATCTGATCGGGCGTGGCGTTCACTGCTGTCTAGAAAAAGTGAACGAGAGAACGAAAAAGGTTTTCATTGCAAATTTCGAGCCCGAAAAAGTGGTGCTACTGACGATGTTATTTGACCAAGAAGTAACAGCTCTATGTTGTTCAATTAAATTGTACAAAACTTCAATCATTTTGTCTCTATATTTCATTGATACCAAACTGCTTCGCTTTGCATTGGTTTATAAGATTAAAAAGCACAGCGATATTTTAATCTTTATTCAGTTTTATTATTGGCCAAAACAAAATCTTATCCAGAGTGACATCTCCAAATCTTTTTATTTCGTTTTTTTTTTCAAGATATTATTTCAAAAGATTTATTCAAAAACTTCAAAATATTTTGATGTATGCCTAATTTTTTGTATTATCTCGAAAAATTTATCTCTGCTATTGCTTTAAAAGCAATCGCTATTTGGACCATTTGTCTTTCCAGCTTTTTGATGGCATTTGTCTTTCCAGCTGTTAAAAAAGCAAAAATCAGTTGTTTTTGTGGTTGACAATTACGCAGTACTTCAGAGAAGTATTAGTATTACAGAATACAGTAAACCTCGATTAATCCGGATTCTGTTAATCCGGATAAAACTGAAGGAACGAACGATTTCTAATGTTTTTCTTTATAGAAAGCTTCGGATAATCCGGATTCTCGCCTATTTTGGATAAAAATTGTTTTTTTTATATTTATAATCCGGATATTCTTGTTTTACAACTGTAGCAAGATGTCTTTTGTCAACGTCTTAAACATTATTCCACGTTATGGTTTACAAGCGTTGGCTCTGTTGCTTGTTACTTGAAATTTATATCAGTTCAACTTAGGGAGTGTGTTCGTTGGTTTGCTATATTGGTTTGCTATAATTAGTATGTATTCGTTTAAACCAGGTGTGGACAAATATTTTAGTTCGAGGGCCACATTCGGAAGTCGAATTTATTTGCATGCCGCATTATAGTAATCTCTAAAAATATTGATCTTCATTATTGGTGGTGGATATTCAAACTCAGGGGCCTGAGGCAAGAATTTTCAAAAATTGGAGTTCTCTAAAAAAAAAGAGGGGCTTTGATTTCGTCTTTCACTTTTTTCTCCCAAAATTATAGTGATCTCTAAAAAAAGGTCTTCACTTCGATTTCGTCTCCAATTTCGCTACAATTCTCTCAAAATCATGGAGATCTCTAAAAAAAAAATGTCTTCACTTTGATTTCGTCTCCATTTTCGCTTTTTTCTGCCAAAATCATGGTGATTATACTCAGGTGCGGATAATACGTAGAAAACTACGGTATTTAGTTTAGCCGACGATTCGTTTATTTTCATCAATATTTTCAACGGAAATCTATATCCACACAAACTATACTCGTAGTTTCGGCAGGCACAAGTGGGCCGGGTGAAACCCTGCGATGGGCCGTAAATTGCCCACAACATGGTTTAAACTGTATAAATAAATTTGTTTATTTCAAAGAATTGTACCATTCAGTCTTTTATATATTCAAATAAGGTGATTTTAATCTACATCTTACTACTCTGGATAACGTCTGGCTTGAAACAATAGCCTTCGGATAACCCAAATCTTCGCATAATACGAATCAATTTGGCTTCAAATCGATCCGGATTAACCGAGGTTTACTTCAGTTTAATTTTACGCTTGATTTTAAAAAAGCAGCAGGTAGCGACAAGTTCGTATGCAAAATGTGGCCACGCCATCCTTATAGCTGGATCGCATGAAATGTAGCAGCACTACACTGTTTGCTACACAATTCCAAAAGTAGCGGCCCAGCAGCTTCTGCTGCTGCAAAAGTTTGGCGACTTTTGAGCAATTTTCGATCAATACAAGTAAATGCTTGAAACGTGAAATTTAACGCTTGAGTGCAAAACACGAAAAGCGGTAATTGATGCGCTTCCGCTAAAACAATAAACACAGATGAACACATTCGTGCTCGTGGGATGACGCAGCAAACACGTATTCAGGAGTGAAGTATTTTGTTTGATAACTTTGAACGCTCTACCAGCGATAATACCAAACTGAAAATTAAAACGAGGTTTTTTTTTAAATTAACGTTTCGCCTTAGGCACTTAACCGACATCTTAAAAGAATTTAAACTGTTCATGGTAATCCAAGAAGGATTAAATAATTTTTGTTGTCGATAATTAACAAAGTGGAGTTTATAGGGAAAAAATTGACATCAGTTAACCATTAGCAGCTTATAAAATGAATGCAAGTTAAATTGAATGAGAGTAAATACAAGTTATTCAGGCAGCAATCGGTTTTTTCCATAAGTGTTTTCCAGCAGTCGTCAATAGTACGAAGTTAAAATATGCAAAAATAATTTTCTTGTTTACAACAGCAGCAGTAAGAAAAAGCTCTTCCTTCATAAATAAAAACAAAATTTAAACAAGTTCTAATTAGCCATCAGGTGCTTTCTATTTATAAAACGTAAACTGCATAATCTTTTTTATTAAAAAAAAAACATATTTTTTTAAATAATGAGTTAGGAAGAAGCAAATTCAATGCGCAAATATAAACAGCAAAACTGCGCACCATTCTGATGTTGCAGCGCTCACACTCACCTCATAGACAGTGTCTTGAATGACGCCTTGCGCATAGTCACTGGATGCCTGCGTCCCAGTCCAGCGGACTACCTACCCATACTTTCCGGCATCCAGCCAGCTGAAGTTTGGCGGCCTGGAGCGACCTTCTCCTTTAGCTTTCCGTGGGTCTCTAAACCCTAATCATATCTTGTATGGTCTTTTGAGTGGGTCCTTAGATGATTGTCAAGTGAGACTAAGATCAAGATACCCGTTTGTGTCAGCTGCGCGAAATCTTTTAAACAACCTTGCCGGACTAGGCATCCACGCTACCCAGTGGACGAGTTATAGATGGAACGCGGAGTACTGCAATAGTACATCTAGGCTCTATGTTTTCATACCCAAAATCAGTGCCAGGCCTGTTGAAATGAGCTTGCGGCGAACAGCCTGGGTTAAGCTCAATCGCCTTTGGACTGGTGTTGGGCGATTCTATTTGTCCATGCACAATTGGGGTCTCATTCCTTCACCGAATTGCGAGTGCGGCGGCTCTGAATAAACCGCAAACCACGTATTAACAGCATACCCCATACATCAGGCACCACATGGAGCACAATATCTGACAGTTTTGAATGACGAAACTTGATGCTAGCTTCACACCATCACTGACAGCATTTGATCCAGACAGTACAAAGTAGCTTGGGGTAGTAAAGGATAAACCCTCGGCCTCAGTCCTGTTTATGTCTGACCTTGAGTAAATGCCTTTCCAAACGACAACGACGACGATCTAAACGGATAAAGCTTAGAAGAACATGTGTAACCATATAATTGGTGAGGTGTCAAAAATGTCTGTTTGTATGCATCCACTTATCAAATTATGTTTTTGATATATATCAATATTAAACTTACCAAAAGATCTACAATCTTTTTTTCTATTATGGACCAGATTTTACAATTGCCAAGTAAGAATGTCTACCTTTTTCCTTAATACAGTCAATTTTTTTCATTTATTGAAAGTACTGTTCTATGTGAAGATTAGTTCTATAGAAGTACAGTATGTAAAATTAACACTGGCGAAATCACGGAATTTACTTGCTTTAACTCCATGATGAAGCTGCTGATAAAAGTGCTCTACCAAAAGGGAGCGTAATAACAATGTTGGAAAATCAGTTCTTCTATAGTGCTCGATAACAAAGTTAGAGCTTGAATTAAAATTAACACTGGCGAAATCACGGAATTTCGCCAGTGTTAATTTTAATTCAAGCTCTAACTTTGTTATCAAGCAGTTTAAAAGAACTGATTTTCCAACATTGTGAAGTACAGTATGTATGTAAGTATGTAAGTACAGTTCTATAGAATGCATCATTTTGCGTAAAATCTTTGAGCTGCTTTTCAAACAGCTGAAAAAGTTACCACTTAAAAATTAAAAAAAATTGTCTTTAACAAACCAACAAAACTTAAATTTGTGTAAAGAAAATCGAGAAAGCTACAAGTTGTTTAAGTGCAGTGGGCGAACATTAACTAACATAGTTTACGCAAGGATTTCAGTAAAAAAGTAACTGTTTTTTAACCCAGAATTTACTTTTTGAACAGAAAATTTGTATGAAAATACATCGTTCGGGTTACTGATATTACTCATATATAGACATGCTTTAAAAAAGAAAAACATTTTGGTAAATAAGTTTTTTTAAAATAGACAATAACTGATTAATTGGCAAGCTCAAAAAATCTTTGGAGAAAATTTTAATACATGTACATTTAGCAGGTTTTTAATAGATCAAAGATAGACCAAAGATAGTGACATCAGATATCAGCTCAATTGACAATCTTCGTACGTGAGTTGATACGCCTTCAATATTATCAAAGGTTTACAGCGACGATCTCGATTAACGCCACGATTTGAGACAAGGACGTATTGTTAATTGTGGTAGCAAGATCGATAGCTTCCGGTCGGGCTTGTCCAGCTTTATTGAACTAAGTGATGGTCTTCTATTAGTGGTAGGAAAGCGAAGGGTACCGAAAACTTAATTCAACTGGAAGTTAATCAAGTCGGAAATGACTCTCTTGTAAAGTTGCATTGCACAATAAATTAACAGAATCTTTGCACAAAGTCATTGAGAATGCAAGGCTACGTTTATTTTGACTAAAACGGTCAAGTTTATTTGTTTCAAAGGTGTGCATTATGTAGGCCTAAAAATTTGAAGAGGACCATTCAGTTAATCAAAAAATTATTAAAATAATAACTAGAAATATATAATTTAGAGATAAATCATTTTTCATTAAAAAAAATTAAATTCATTGCTGCAAAAAAGACTTTCTATATGTTGTTTGTTTGACTACATCAAAGTCTTGCTTAGCAATAACTTTATTGGAAAGATAATCGAACAACAAATTTTGTTCAGTCTTTTACTATTCACGGAGTATTAAAATTAAAACACTAAAAAAAAACAATCATGCATTTCAATTTTTATATTTTTTTGATAAGTGTGTCTTCTTTTTGAAAATGTTTCCAAACTAAGCCTTTTTACAAGAATACCAGTAGGCCTACCAAGTTCAACATTGTAACGTGCACAGAGTAATCAATATTTATTGTTACAACTTCAAGTAACTGTATTTGGTAAATGATACGTACAGTTGGAGTAACACAGGTAAAATATTTGATACAGAATGAATATAAATTCAGTACAAATACAATTTATTCAATATGCTTTCAATTTGAATCAATTACAAGCTGAAGACGCCTCGAAAATGACCTGCAAGAGTCACGAATCACATCCTGGGGCAATTTCGACCTTTCTTTCCGCAGTTTCGTCTTCAGTGCCTCCAAACTTTTATGATGTGTTGCTGAGATCTTGCTCTCCAGGTACCCCCAGATACCAAAATCGAGAGCATTCAAATTGGGTGATGAAGGGGGCTATTCCTCTTTGGAAATGAAGTTGGGAACATTGGCTGATAGCCACTGCTGCGTCTTTTCAGCTCCGTGTGACGGTGCCAAATCTTGTTGAAACGTCCAAGAACGTTTTTTTGAAGTGTTTTTTTGCTCAGGGCAACAATGAATCAACAAGAATGTTATTTCGGTAATTCTCTTGGTTCAGTTTGACGCATTGTTCTACGAAAACCGAAGGACTTTTTCCGGATTCGGTAACGGCTGCCCAGACCATCACTGATGCCGCCCCTTGGGCCCGAGTGACCCTTCGAGGTCCTACCTCCCCCTCACATGACCAAACACGATCATTCTGGGGATTCACATGGTGTTGAACGTCAAATTTCTTTTCGTCGCTGAAAACGAGGTTAGGAAGTGTGCCTGCCTCAAGGCGGGAGAGGAGAATTCTGACTCTGGCAAGGCATGATTCGTGACTCTTGCAGGTCATTTTTGAGGCGTCTTCAGCTTGTAATTGATTTGAATTGAAAGCATATTGAATAAATTGTATTTGTACTGAATTTATATTCATTCTGTAACAATATTTTGCCTGTGTTACTCCAACTGTACGTAGTATCATTTACCAAATACAGTTATTTGAAGTTGTAACGATAAATATTGATCACCCTGTATTTTGAATTTATTGAGGTGTATTAAGTTTTTTACAGCGTAGTTTACTGCTTTTTATGTTTTTTTTCGATTAAAAAAATACTCGTATAAGAAATTTTGGCGATTTGAATTGTTATGAAAACTATTATTTTGCTATAATTTTTTATAACAACTAGAACCATACTTTTTGTAAAGTGGCCGAAAATTATTCATAAAAACAATTTATTATTTGTTCCTTCAGCAAAAGGTGAATAACTTTCAATAACAAATTAAACATGTAGCGGTTGATATACAGTACAGTTAACATTTTCTTAACGCTAAAATGTTAATAGTTTTTACTGTTAAAAACTTAATTTGTTGCTTTATCATTTTTTAAATTAAACCATATTGTTTTTTCTATTCGTAAAGGATGTGTTCTTTGTTTTTAACATCAATTTTTACTGGTCAAAAGAAATTAATCACGTTTGCTACAATAAAACAACAAATAACAAATTTTAGTTTTAGCTGGGCCTCATTTTGTCACTATTTCAATTTTACAGCGGGAAGCATGATTAAGCAAAATTTATTTAAAGAGTAATTTATTAATTGTTACTGTATCCGTGCAAAAGAAAGTATACATAGTTGCATTGATATTCTGGATTATTAAAGTACACCTTAGAACCCGGGTTCTTAAACTAGGGGGCGCGTCCCCTTGTGGAGCGTGAAAGGTTCATAAAGGGGGTGCGAGAAAATGGCTGCAAACTGAATAGATACGACATTGACATACATGTAAAATAAATGAGAAAGAGAGAAAGCATAACAGTGATTATAGTATAGTTTTATAGATTCCACAGTGAATAGTCAAGCGGTAATGCAATGCGTGATAAGCTATGGAAATTTCAGCAATCGCGCGATGTGACCAAGTTGTTTCCAGCGTCATCTTCAGACAATACACCTTGGGCATAAAAGTAAGTTTTACCTATTTTCAAAGCAAGAAAGACTGTCTAAAGAAATTGAAAATTGTGAATAAGTGCTTTCGCCAATCTTCGTCCGCAGAAATAGTAGAAGCGTTATTCAAAATCGCTCATATGATTGCTAAAGAGAAACTTTACAACATTGGTGAAACATTGATTAAACCGAGCATGTCAAAAGCGGCTGGCCTTGTGTTGGGAAAAACATACAACAAAAAAATGGCAAAGATTTCACTCTCGGATTTTACGATTAAAACAACTATTGATGAGCTCGCAAAAGACATGGAGTGTCAAGTTCTCAAAAAATTGCAAGCCTCACCTTTTGTTTAATTCAATATCGTGAAACAACTAATACAGCCCGAATATTGCAGTTGTTAGTCTACGTTCGTTTCAATTAAAGAGGATAT
This sequence comes from Diplosoma virens, assembly GCA_963680785.1. Lineage (NCBI taxonomy): Eukaryota > Metazoa > Chordata > Ascidiacea > Aplousobranchia > Didemnidae > Diplosoma > Diplosoma virens. Next base: position 7,910,766 of record OY796890.1, on the reverse strand, counting down.
GCTATTTTGCAGACCCCTCGAGATCACGGTGTACAATCGAACACCACTTGATCGAAACGCCACTTGATTGAAACGACACATGATCGAAACGACATTTGATCAAAATGACAGTTAATAAAAAAAGATTTACTTTTGTATGTTTCTGCAATTAAACAATCTCTTTGTTACTGTAAATTAGATTCATAAAAATCAGAGGTCATCAGTAAGAAGACAGTTTGTTTCTAATTTTTTGTCAATGTCATGGTCAGGGTTTTCTCACAAAATCCCTGGGCAAAGCAGTTTTAGGGGTAACAAGTAGATCTCATGTCATGAATATGTTTCGTTAGATGTCTAATGCTGCCATTTTTTGCATTCTTTTTACATGGTAGTCAGTTATTTAGGGTGGGAGCATTGTGCCATAACCCCATCCTTGCAGACCCTTTGCAGAAATCACAGACAGATTCAAAGAGAAGACCTATTTTTTTTATAGATTACTATATTACAGCGTATCTCCAGACTTGGAGGTTGAAGCTCAGTCACACTAAGACGGTGACGGCAGCCTTTTACTTATATGTATAACCGAGAGGCCAAACATGAGCTAAAAGTCTACAATAATGATAGACTTTTACCGTTCTATCCAACCCCTACTTACCTTGGGGTAAAAGTGGACAAATCACTCACGTTTCGTTACCATCTAGTGGCATTGCGCAAAAAACTATCCTCGCGCGTCACACTGCTGAGGCGACTCGTGGGCTCAGGATGGGGTGCTGGTGCTAAAACACTAGGCATAGCTGCCTTATCTCTAGTCTACTCAACAACTGAGTACTGTGCGCCAGTCTGGTGTTGCAGTGCTCACACTCGCCTCATCGACAGTGTCTTGAACCATGCCTTGCGAATAGTCACTGGATGCCTGCGTCCCACTCCAACAGATCACCTACCTATACTCTCAGGCATCCAGCCAGCTGAACTTCGCCACTCGGAGCGACACTCTTTTTGGCTCACCGTAGATCTCTAGACCCTGATCATATCTTGCATAGACTTTTAAGTGGGTCCTCAGGTACTCGCCTGGTAAGACTAAAATCCAGATGCCCGTATGTGCCAGCTGCGCGGAATCTTTTGGACAATCTTGCCAGACTTGGCATCCGCGCTTCTGAATGGACAAATTACAAATGGAAAACGAAGTACTGCGAAAATACTTTCAGGCTCTGTGTTTTCGTGCCCGGGACCGGTGCCAGGCCTGTTGGGATGGCTTACCCCGAGCAGCTTGGGTTAAGCTCAACCGCCTGCGGACTGGTGTTGGGCAATTCCATTCGTCCATGCACAAATGAGGTCTCGCTCCTTCACCGAATTGCGAGTGTGGGGCTTGTGAACAAGCCGCAGACCATGTACTAACAGCATGCCCTATACATTGGGCACCACATGGAGCACAAGGTCTGACGGTTTTGAATGACAAAACCCGATGCTGGCTTAATAACATCACTGCCAGCATTTGATCCAGGCAGTACAGCAGCCTGGGGTAGTAAAAGGATAAACCCTCGGCCCCAGCCAGTTTGTGTCTGACCTATAGTGGATACCTCTTCAACGATGTAGTAATAGTAGTATGTTTTTGGGAAAAAATTAACAAAACCGGGACAGATACAAAGTGAAGACCTTTTTTTCAGATTACTATGTTTTTGGGACAAAAAATTGACAAAACTGGACAGATTCAAAGTTGTAAATTTTCTCTTTCATTAAGCGATTAATCTAACCATACAACAATATCGATGTGTTGTAATGTTACATTGATCGAAACAATACAACACATCGATATTGTTTCGATCAAATATCGTTTCGATCAAGTGTCGCTTCGATCAACCGTCGTTTGATCAAGTGTCGTTAGATTAAGTGTTGTTCGATCAATTGTCGGGTCACGAGAGACCACATGTAGAGCAAAAAATTTATTAAAGTTGTATCCAGGTTTATTGTAACAATAATATAGGCTGTGTAGGAAAAAATTTGTGTGTGTCGACACTGATGGTAGTCTGACAAAGTGAATTCATTGCCAAGATAAGAAAAAATCCTTCAATGGGGTTAGATCAAATTGCGTGATTCACCGAGAGGCTCTGAGCTTTACTTATTGTTATAAAAGTTAAGCTTGCAACGAGTGGCGACTCCAGGACTTTGTCACTACTCGTCCTCTTATTTGATACTGAAACAAGTGGCAAGCACATTACAACTTATTACTGTAGGCTAAGGATAGTGGCTAAAATTTTGTAATAAATCAAAATATAGCTATTAACTGTTAATTATTATTTAAAGCTATAAGTTGTAATTATTGTAATTATAGGATTATAAGATGATAAAAATTGTATTATTGTATTATATTGCATTATATTGTATTATAGGATGATAAAAATAATAATAATTGTAATTATAGGATGATAAAACAACTGTGAGAAGTGCAGAAGGGTTGACAAAAGAATTCAAGGTAGGTGTTGGACTCCACCAAGGTTCAGCACTGAGCCCATTTCTTTTTGCCATCATCATAGACAGGCTGACGGAGGACATCAGGAAGGACGCCCCATGGGATATGCTGTTTGCAGATGACATAGTTCTGTCTAGACAAAATCATAGGGAACTAGAAGAGGATCTGGAGATTTGGAGAAATGCACTGGAGAGAAGAGGCCTAAAAGTAAGCCGGAGCAAGACCGAATATTTGAGGGTTGGGGGTGTTAATGATGGAGAAGAGTTGAAGCTGCAAGGAGAAAAGGTAAAGAGAACAAAAAAACTTCAAATACCTGGGTTCAACAGTTAGTAGCGATGGAAGATGTGATGAAGAAGTAAGGAGAAGGATCCAAGCAGGATGGATGAGTTGGAGGAAGGTGTCTGGAGTTTTGTGCGACAGAAAGTTATCAGCAAAGGTTAATGGTAAAATGTACAAGAGTGTTGTTAGACCAGTCATGCTTTATGGAATGGAAACGGTGGCAGTGACGGAAAGACAGATGGGAAAAATGGAAGTTGCAGAGTTAAAATGGTGAGATGAGCACTAGGAGTGACAAGAAAAGACAAGATGAGAAAGTGAGAGGGATTACAAAAATTGCAAAGCTGGGATACAAACTTCGGAATGCAAGGCCACGTTGGTATGGACACATAAAAAAGAGAGAAGACTACGTGGGGAAAAGGATGATGGAGATGGCGGTGCCAGGCAGAAAGAAAAGAAGAAGGCCAAAGAGAAGGTGGATGGATTTGGTGAGAGAAGACATGGAAAGGGTTGGAGCTAGGGAAGGAGACGAAGTAGATCGAGTGAAATGGAGATTACTGTCGCGCTGTGGCGATTCCGAGTAGGGAGAAGCCGAAAGAAGAAAAAGAAGAAGATAGGTTGTAATTATTCACTCGGGTTACTCGAGCTCAGCCCGAGTTGCTACTGCTTGCAACAATCATACAAACAGTCAACTACGTTAAAGCAAATGTTGTCAATACAAAACTGTTTACCAAGCTTTGCAAGGACATGGATTCCAATTATGAGACTCTATTTTTCAAACATCCGTTTTATGGTTATTAAAAGTTAACATGTTAGCTCGCATATATGAAATAAAAAATGAACTTATGCTGTTTGCTTAAAGCTCATAGGAAACAAGATCTTCTTTTATCTATCCAATAGATACAAAATGTAGAGTCTCACCTGGCGTTAACAAACTTCGTGAATTTTTTTAAAGCATTAATTTTTTTAAATTTGATTTTGCAATTCAAGAATATCAACCGTATTAATGATTGTGATGCCATCAACGCTTTTGTGAAAAAAGTGGAGCTGGGCATTGTTGAATTCAAAAAGGAAATGCAGCTACCTTTCCTAAACTAGATATTGCCTTCGAGAAAAACGAAATTGCACTTGGGCAAGCTTAAAGTCGAGATAGAGGGTTATCTGCGTCTTTTATAAACAAGAATTTGAACCTTGCTTTCCAAATTTGAGCGACAACAACTTCCAAAAGTTAGGATGACAAGGAATCCTTTTTGTCTGAACAAGGACATTCTTTCAGAAGATTTGCAGGAAGAGTTTTCAGAAATGAAATGTCACTCAACTGCTAAAAACAATTTTTAAAGCTATGCTACTGACTGATATTTGGTCAAAATGTGTGCACATATACAAGAGCGTAGGTGCTGTTGCTATACGTACACTCCTTCCGTTTTCATCAACTTACATGAGCAAAAATGTTTTTTTTCCAGGTATAAAGACAAAACACAAGAACAAACTTGATTATAAAGTCGATTAACACCGCTTATAATTTTAACAGCGCGTTATCTTATACAAAGTCATACATAAACTTTTGATTTTCAAAAGCAGTTACATCCTTCTTATTAACAAAATTTAGCTATTATTGTTCTGCTCAATGCTGCTAGATTTTTATATGATAGGGTTTGAATCTTGTTGGTATCATTAAGGGGGAAGGGCAAGTTTTATTTTCATGATAAAAGAAAGGCGTGTTTCCAAAAGTTTAAGAACCCCTTCTATAAAAAGAGGTGAAATATTGTTCTAATTGCCAAATATTTAAAAAGTACGGCTGTAAAATCCATTTTAGTTTTATGATTATTTTTAATATTCTAGTGGGCCTAAAATTTAGAAGGTTTAAAAATATTTAAACGAATAATAGATTTCTGAAAAGTCATTTTTTACAGGCTTACAATTAAAATAACTTTAATTTATTGTGGTTTAAACATTAATTTTTTCAAAGTTTTGGAAAATATTTCGACGCTATGCTTGTCAAAGCCGCAATTTTTTTAGTAATTGTATTAGCTTCTTTTTATTTGGTGCCAAAAACATTGACTTGGTATTTCAGCATTGCAATCGATAAACCTAGTGGAAATTATGATTTTATTATTGGTAAGTTAATTAAGTATGAAGTTGTTTGCAGATGCACAAAAAAATTCTCTTTTTTGCCAAAGCTAAGACGAAGTGAATTAAACAAACAATAGACAAGAGCTTACGGTCTGTAAAATATATTATTAAGTAAACTTTTAAAATTATTTTGTCCTTTTTATGGTCTTTTAAAAAGATTAATGGATTTATTTATTTTATTTTGTCTCTATATTTATCCTCCTGACTCGCAGGAAAGCGACGGAGGCGCTATACATAGGATAAGCAATTACCCCGACCTGCTTCCGGAGATGTCAAGATATTGCTGTCGGCTAGTAATTTAGTAGAGATATGACTTTAATTTAGAACTGCTTGTCAAGACCACCAAGCAGGGGAAAGTGCCGTAAAGTGTCTTTCCCAAGGACACAACAGAATGGCGCAAGTGGGTTTTGAACCGAGACCACGTTGATCATCAGTCCGGTGCTTTAACCACTCGACCACGCTGCCGACAATGGACGATGGAAAAAGTAATAATTGAATTGACAGTTTTTAAATTGATATTTATTTAAATAAATAAGATATTTTTAGTAAAAAAAGTCTTTGATTGATTTGTTTTTCTATAAATAAAAAAATATTTTGGTATCAGTAAAAACTGTGGCTAATTTTGACTTTAAAGTCTAAACTTAGTTATATCAAAATTGAAAAAGTAAAAACTTAAAATGTTTTTTAAAACTAAAAAGTAAAAATAAGTAAAAAGTTTTGTGAAATTGCCAAAAAATACATACATGTATAAAACCTATACTAAAGAAACGTCATCTTGTGGCACTTTTAGGTAAAATAAAAAATAATTTTTAGTGGGGGCGGGAACTAGCGGGAGCGTGATTGCTAATCGACTAAGCGAAAACAAAAACGTCAGGTGAGTAATTTTTGTAAATATTTTTTTTTTGATATAAAACTTATCGATTTTTGATTCTTCTTCTGAATCTTTATCAACATAAATCGCTTTTATTTAATTTTTTGCATTGTATTAGAACAACATATTAGAACTAATTTTCGGTGAAAGCCTCCATGAAAAATCTTTGACTCTTATACAAATGGGCACTGTCTTTTAAGTCAAAATCACGGGCTTATTTGAGCCTGACGGTGAAACAGCTTGATATAGTAAAGTGATATAAATATTTTTTCATACTTACTTGGAATACAAATCGAGCTGCTTTGAGAGCACCAGACTCGAGTTTCGCTCTTGTTAGAGCTTGTCAGTGATGCTTATCTCACTGCGAATCGAATACCAGTGGTCTTCCAGGCAGGAGACAGACATCACCACTAGACCACACAAGTCAGACAACAGTTCGACTCAAAGCAGCTATAAGTATTTCTCGGATTTGCAGCTCAAGGCAACCTTATAACCGAGAATAACCCGACAAGTGGTTAAGCAAGTGCTTTCTCTTTTAGAACTTGCCAAGCAAATGAAGAATTTCAATTTTATATAGTTAAACACGAGGATTTATTTAATTACAAATCGAGCATTGAGTATAGCTGCTTTGAGTCAAACTATTGTCTGGCTTATGTGGTCTAGTGGTGATGTCTCCTGCCTGGAAGACGGCAGGTAGTCGGTTCGATTTGCAGTGAGATAAGCATCATTGACGAGCTCTAACAAGAGCGAAACTCGAGTTTGGTGCTTTTCGTTTTTAAAGCAGCTCGATTTGTAATCAAATAAATCCTCGTGTTTAACTATATAAAATTGAATTACTTGGAATAGTTAGAGATAAAGATTTTATTTCTGCTTGTGCCAAATCGAAATTTTAAAATCTAGAAAGGAGTGCTTAGAGCGCAATGGCGATGAAGTGGCTAAAACATTCAAAGAGTTATCGATCAAAATTTCTGCTCTGGGTCCCTGACTAGATCCTGAAGAGACTTAGCTACAGCGGCATTGAACCAGTTATATATCCATTACTTTCTGGGGGCAGGGTGGGTTTTGATGCGGAAAAAAAAGTAAAATCGCTTGGTTAGCTCAGAATATCGAGGTGTTTTGAGCCCAAAGTAGGCCGGTTCCCTATTTGTCGATTGAACAGTTGCATACTACACTGTCTAACGCCTTGCCAGTGACTACTAACTGCTGAGATTTTTGTCAGATAAACATTTACTCTGGATGACCATAAAATTTCTCTTGAACAAAAGTTTTCCTCTTACTATAGGGTCTGCCGTCTAAGAAGAGGTGTATTTTAGGGATGGATCTCGGCACTTATACTTTTCAACATTCATATGTAAGATTTACGTTTCACAATATCCAAACCGTTTGCCGACGCTGATGATCTGGAACTGGTGCATTGCTTTGAAACAGGAAGGTTTTGGAAAAAATTTTGTGTCAAAAATTCACTTTTAATGCATGTCCAGATTTGAAAGTTGAAATAGAGTTAAGCTTAGACTGTGACGACAGCCTTTTATTTAAACAATCAAGAGGCTAAACAAGATTTAAAAAGTTGCATCGTTAGTAACTTTCTATTATTCTATCTTGTTCCGACCTATGTTGGGGAAAAACTCAACATGCAGGCAGGGTGCCGGAAAATGTTTGGCTGGGGGGAGGATAAAATTAAAAACAAAGACCTTTTTTGTTGGATAGAAAAAATTGTAGTTAAAGTTCATAGCCGTACCAGCCGAAGAAATTTTGGGAGGCAGTACAATCCTGCCCAAAGTCTATTAACGACATCCCCAATCATAATTTTGTAGTATTTTATAGAATTGCTACTTTGAATCTGCAACCGTTTTCAGCGCAAAAATTTAGTGGAAACTAAAAAAAATGTTATCAGCTTCATTCTGTGCTGACTTGACCTTCAATCTATTTGCTATTTAGATCGAGCTTATAGGATAGCAGCATAAAAAAATCTAACCCAATGCTTCTATACTATGAATTTCAAAAAGCACTATCTCCCTACCTGTGCCCTTTCGTTTTGAAAAGAACAGGAAAGGCAATTTGAAAAAAAGAAAAAACAATTGGCCCCTGCCACTTGCTTTTGATGCTTCTGCATGCAGGTTGCTCACGTTCTGTTACCAACTTGTGGCACTGCACAAAAAAAATTTTTTGCCCAGCACACTGTCGAGCTGACTTACGGGCTTAAATGAACTGCTGGTGTAAAAAAGCACTGCCCACATCTTCCCTAACCATGACTTATCCTCTAGTTGAGTATTGCACAACATCCTGGAATTGTATCGCTCAATTTCGCCTTATAAACAGTGCTTTGATTGATGTTTTGGTCATTGTCACTGTATGTTTGCAATCCGGTCCAGTTACCAATTCTTTCCACTTGTCCGACCAGCTGAACGTTGTCCATTTGGAGAAACACTCTTTTTGGTTGACCGTGGCGTTTTTTTCCCTGACCACAGACTGATTGTTCTATCAAGTAACTTTACAGATGGCTGCTAGAAGAAACTGCAGTTAGAACGCCTATTTGTGCCAGCTTCGCGGAAACTACAAACTAACTTACCTAGCTAAAGTAGGCATCTGTGCGACCCAGTGGACAAATTACAAATGAAACGTAAGAACTGTGAAGCACATTTAAGATCCGCTTTTGCATTTCCGTAAAAAGTACCAGACTATTGGGAATGGAATTGCCCATGAAGAAGTCGGATCAATCTCATTCGACCAAGGACTAAGTGGGTTGGTTTTTCCGTACTTAAGCAAGGTCTGATTCCTTTAACAAATTGCCAATGCAGCACCACTGAACAAAAAGAAGACTACATTATATCAGTATGTGCCGTACAATTGTAAAGCATCACAAAGAAGACGAGGTCTGAGAAAAGGAAGACAAAAGACGACTGTGGCTCAATACCACTCCTGCAGCATCTGATACGGTTATTGAAGCAGTATTGAAAAGTAAAGTATAACAATTTAACCATATTTTCAGCTATATACGACCTGAAGCGCATGTAGGGTAGTACGAAGACGAACGATTATTTACATAAGTTATTATCTACATATCTCACGTAGGCTAATCTTTACTATGGATTGATAAACTTTTAAAAATAAATCAGCCTTGGGTTAAATTTTGTCAGTTAGAGACTTAATTCATTAAACTCTTTTAGTTTTATTCATAAAAAATTGTTTTAGCATGGATGATTAAAATTTCAAAAATAACAAAAGCATTTGACGCAGTCACAAGTTTTTGATTTTATATGAATACAAATCGTAAGACCTAATTAACTTGCCGGTAAAAGCATTACAAAACCTTTTGAAAAGTTTTTTTGCAAGCGTAACGATAAGAAATTAGATGAAAATAATTTTACATCGATGACAAAAAGATAGAAGTGCAAAACAAATAAAAACAAATAAACATCAATCGTAGAACTATGACTTGACATCTTTCAGGGTCAATTAGTTTTTATTCGTTTGTCAAAAAATGCAAACCAATGAAAACTAATGAAAAGACTTTGCAATCGTCAGAATTTGCTATTACTCTGATAACAATATACAAAGTTTGTACAGTAGAATGATACTATTGTAGAATATTTTTTTATTTAAAAAGCTTAGTCAAAATAGAAATACATCCTAAACATTTTGCACTTTGTAGATTCTTCGGCTTATAAAATAATCTTTTAAAATTTTTTAAGTTTTTCATTTACAATAGAGTTTTGGTTCTTGAAGCTGGAGATGAAGATCCCTTAAGTCCATTTATCAGCACCCCTTTATTGGTAACCACTTTACAACGAAGCGCAATTGATTGGCATTACGTCACTGAAAGTCAACAATATTCGTGCGGAGCGTTGATAAACAACGTAAGTCTATGCAATATTATTTATAAATATTGCCTTGACCAATATTGCTTTGAAGCAAAAACGCGAATGTTTTAATTTATGAATTTAGTAATTGAAATAAATCTTAAAAACTTACACATGCCATAGAAAGCTTTTAATAAAATATTCTAGTTTATAATTCTAGGGTGTATTGTATAGTTTTATCGAAACGCTATAGGCCTACTCCTTGTGTTTGTTTTGTTTTGTTTTAGAAATTACCATAGGAAATTTTTGGTGAAAAAAATTATATTTAAATAGGTCATTTTTTTCTATAATGGTGGATTCTTTAAAATTAGAACAACCTTATTTTACAAAAAACTAATTTTGATAAAGCAAAAAGTATTTTGTTTGTTTAAGATTTGTACGATAATTTATAATCGGAAAAGGTTAAAAAGTCAAATTGAAAGATGTTATTTTGATTAAATGCAACAAAAAAATTGACATAACTACGATGTATTTTTCAGCAAAGCTTTTGGCCACGAGGAAAGATTCTGGGAGGAACTAGTATTTTAAATTATCTGGTGTATGCACGTGGTAGCCGTTATGACTACGACGCTTGGGAAAGTCTTGGAGCAACTGGATGGAATTATGAAGAAGTTCTTCCTTATTTCAAGAAATCTGAAGACGCAATTGCCAAGGAATTAAAAGACTCTCCTGTGCACGGACATAGTGGTTATTTGAAAGTTGACATAGATCCTCCAACTTTAGCAACAAAGTGGTTTATTGAAGCAGGAAAGAACTTAGGTAAGTTAAAATGTTTTAGAATATTACAATCTGTTGTATAATGATGTCACAGCGCTTGAAGCGCTGTACGGTTCTTCAATTTCTTGCTCGTGCTTTTTTATGTATCAGTTTAGAATTGCAGTTGTCAAACGCGCACCTCTAATTTTTAGTTGTTGCTTGAGTTAGTGCTAATTTATTATTTATTTTGCAGGTTATTTCCATGTTATATTATGTGTCATTTTAAGTTGAATAAAATTAGAATTTCCATTTTTTTTACAAATTGCAAGTTTGATAATGCATTTATCATAACCCCATTACGACTGGGGGGGGGAAATGCCCGCGCTGTTAAAATGCTGTATACTAGTCAAAATCAGCCTGCACGAATTTCGTCAAATTTTATGACTTTTCCTGATTATTATTCATCTAAAAGTTGGTGCAATTCTTGAAAAAATCGCTCTAATAATTTGAGTTATTAATAGTTTTTTAACATTTAGTCATTAGTTTTTTTACTATTTCATGAAACGCGAGAAAAAAACAGCCAAAAGCGAGACAAAGGCAAAATGTAAACTGTTAATCAAAGCAATTGAGACTAAACGATTCATTGACTGTGTTTACTCAAACACTTAACGCATTAAATCTTATTGTCCAAGGAAGTTGTTTATGTTGAAAAAGCCGTAACTATAGATTTAGATTTCTTTTCGTATAAAATTTTTTAACAAATTTGGAAAAAATCCCGAGCCCTTGATTTGGCTTTGTCATAAAAGCTTATCTTAGGATTACACTTCAATATCTTTTGTATGATGGCTTTTGGAACGGAAAATTACTACCATCAGAACTATTCAAGCTAAGCGCAAAGAATTATCAAATGAAATAAAGCAAGAGCTATTGATTTGTATAAAATTTTTTGGAACGAACCTGAAAAAAATATCAACATCAATTTTTTATGGTAAACTCTAAAACTAAAACTACGGGAAAGCGAAATATTTCAATCTTATCAACAATGCACCGAATTTTTTAAATTTCAAAGAAACCAGCTTTATACAAGTTATGTAATTATACGAAAGCAGATACAGACCATGTAGACCAAACTACTAGTTTCTATTCGTGTAAAACCAAGTCTCAAAAATGGACCACAAATGCATTTTCATATTTGCTTGACACTTGTCGCATAAATGCAGCAAATGTATTAGCAATGAATAAACACGCGGAGCCGCGTTAATACGATTTGTTTAAAGTTGGTTTTAGTCTTGTTTTGGAATCGGTAAAACCTTTCATCCAAAAAAGATACAAGCAAGGTCTAACTCAGTGGTTCCCAAAGTGGGCGCTACCGCCCCCCAGGGGGCGTTGGCGAGATTTAGGGGGGCGGTAAGAAGAAAGGGGGCAGTTAGGGGGCGGTAAGAACAATGAGAAGAAACATACATGAAGGACGATTAAAGACCTTTTATAGGTGATCTTGCAGCAGTGTTTCCCAAAGTATTCAATACAAGATCGATTCAGGGTAAAGACCTTTATTTTTTTAGAGATCACAATGAATTTGGGAGAAAAATAGCAAAATTACAGATGAAATCAAATTGAAGACCTTTTTTTTTTTTAGAGATTACCATTTAGAGATCACCAAAAATTTGGGAGAAAAATAGCAAAATTACAAATAAATATTTTCTGTCGAACATTCTTTTCACTTAAAAAAGAAGCGAGGGGGAGCTGGGAATCGAGCTGAAAACCAAGGGGGCGCCTAACTGAATCTGACTGAAAAAATTTGGGAAACACTGGTCTAATTAGTAAAATTCTACAAAAATAATGTTGGTACTTGGCAAAAATGTCGTGGAACTAAGTATTGATACCGTTTTATTATCGATATTTCTTCCTCAAACAGAAAAAAAATGTTGGTGTATGTAACGGTAAACGGCGCTGAAGTTGCCGATTGCGGCAAAGTGAAATGTCGATTAACGCGCTTCCGGCTTCGACGAAATAAAAGGACAATAATAACTAAGGAATATTTTAATGGAAAATAAGTAATAATTGAAACGTTGAAAGCAAAAGCGAAAGCGAAAACGGAAACGGTAACCTGTAAATAATAAAAACAAACTAAAAATTAAACACAAAAAGAAAACGCATAGATGTCTTACCGAGCAGTTCACGTCGGTGCTGAACTCACGGGGAAACGGGAATTACCTTAAACTCACTAAATCTACTCAGACTTCAACCAGCCGCCCACAAACACTGCAGCTTGTCGCTTCACAAATTGAGAGAAGTGACAAAACAATCACGGTATTTCAAATACACTAGGTCTACTTAGACTTCGGCCAGCCGCCATCAATTGCTGCTGGTCGCCTTACAAATTGAGAAATGTAACCAGAACTCACAAAGCCAGCTCTAAAATGAACGCGCTGCAAACAAACTATGCTCCGAGATGAAATTAACTAAAAATAAAGCGTAAAACGAAAAAGGCGCTGGTAGCGAGTGCACGCGCAAATTATGATTAGAAACTCAAAGGAAATAAAGCAAACACGTGCGTTGGTAATTTTCTACAGTGTAAAATATATATATCAGAAATATCAGGTCCGGAATGAAAAAAAAGAAACGCCATTGAAATGGCGCTTCCGATCTTTCGTTCAGCCTGGTAATAGTTTTCAAAAATTCACATTAACAAACTCAAAAAATATTCAAACAAAATACTTTGAGCTGTGCTTGAGTGCAATATGATTCTGTGGTTGTACTGGTGTTTTTGTTTTTCAAACTATAATGTTGAAATTCGGGCTATCAATTGAATAATTTCTATCGCAAAAAAATGTCGGTGTCATAAGTTTTGAACAAAGTTACATGACTTTTCACAGTTGAAATTTAAGTTGATGGTAATTAAATTTCTAACTCATTCAACAAACCGTACACCAATTCAAAGTTAAACAATTACGTCAGAAAACATTAGCAAAATCTTAATAAACAATATTTTATTACATGAATCAGCGTACTTATTCAAAAAAAAAACCCTCGAAATAAAAAAGATTTCTGTAAAATAAAAAATCGATGTGGTCAAAAGCAATCAACTCTAAATAAATTAGTCGAGTCGAAATTTTCTTTTATGGTGAAGAAAAATTAAGATGAGTCTTCTGCGATGTGGAACTACAAACATATTTTTTTTTGGTAATAATTTGCCTTTCTTTTTATGTTATAAAATTTCTTACCTAAATTGTTCGCAATGCGAGTGAATTTAAAAAATCATTTGATAAATAACAAGATCGAAGCGTAAACTCTAATAAAACAGCATTAGCAGATTTACTCGTGTAGAATTTCTTTCACTGTAAACAGTAATAATCTTGCCTGGTGGATTTCAGCTGTCAGGATTCTTACTTCTAATTTTACGGATCAATGACATTCGACAACAGCCGAAGTCGTTAACTCTCTCAAATCGCTTTTTCGTTTACAGTCAATTTACGAAAATTGACTACCCTTTAAAAACTCGCTTTTGCAATCCAAAATAATGTTTAATTGCAACATTTAAAGTATCTATATTAAAAGAGTATGAAATTCTCTTTCTATACAAACTTGAATGACAATTTTAGCGCAAGTAATTGTCGAGATATATGCAAGCAAAAAGCGCAATCACTTTCGCCCCCCCAGTCGTACAAAGTTTCCAAAAAGCTTAGTCGGAATAGAGTTAAACCTAAATTTTGGTCAAGCTTATTGACTGCATCGAAGAGCTTGTTTGAAAAAATGTCAACATTAAAGATCTCACTATTATGTCACAAGTTGGCAGTTAAATGGGACTTTTTGTAAAAGAAGTTTATTAGACATATAGATAATAAACGGTGTGTCTTTATTTTATTTGTTATAAAACAGACAATTTGAGTGTCAGAAATAGAGAGAATGATAGATTCAAAGTTGCTGGAAGTAAAAAAATGTACTTTTGTTTAAGTTCAAGTTGGTTGCAAGTATTTTGTTTCAAAGTTTTGTTTATTCGAAATGCTTTCATATGTTTTATTCATCTTCAATCATAGAGTTACTAGAAAAGTTAATGTCTTCCTTCTTAAAATTTAACTTTCTAAAAATTTTAAAATATTGACAATTGCTAAAAATCGCAACTGGCAACACAGGAATGAAGGAGATCGATTACAACGAGGAAGACGAAGGATTTGCTTTGCTACAAAGTACAATTGCAAACGGAGTTCGACAAAGCGCGTCAAATGCATTTCTGTATCCATTTGCTAAAAGGTAGTCGCATCAAACGTACTGAGTTACTTGAACTTAAATCATCTTACAGCTAAAAAAATATTTATTTAAATAAAATCAAAACTCTACAGAAAGGCAAAGCTGAGAAATTACAAAAGATTGGTTTTCGGCTTAAAAGAAAATTGAATGAGAATAACTTGTATTTAAAATATTTTTAAGTGTTTCGAAAATGATTTTATTTAATATTTTTCAGTTCAATTTTATTTGCAAAAGAAACAAATATTTTACTTTTAATAAAATAATAAAGAGGAGTTCAAGTTTTATGGAAAGCTTAATAAAATAAAAATTTATTTAAATCTTTTATCATATAAAAAAGTTGTGAAAAATCATTTTTGATTAAAATTTAATTCTTAAATACTTATATTATTTTATTTTATCTCCATATTCATTCTTCTGACTCAGGAAAGCGAAGGAGGCGCTATTATACATTAATACATAGGGCAAACAAATAATTACCCCAAATATTGCTCTCCTGTTAAATGTTTATTTTGGTTTTTTACTTTTTATAGATATATGACTGAAATTTAGTTCAGCTTGCAAAGACCGCCGGAAAGTGCCGTAATAAGTCTTTCTCAACGGCACAACAGAATGGAGCGAGTTGGTTTTGAACCGAGACTCTGTCGATCACAATCACGGCGCTTTAACCACTGGACCACGCTGGCGACAAAATATTGTTATTACGCATTTCCTGAAAAAATTTTTTCTTTTAAATTTTTGGTATTAAAGTTATTTTAAAGTTAATGTGTGAGGTCACTGGAGAAAATATAAACTGGGCATACTTTTACGTAGCAACTGGAGTTGTTTACATTATAATCAAAAATATATTTGACGCTTCGATAAAAGCATTAAAAAATTAAAAATGCCCTTAACGTTAATATAAAAAATATCTTACTCACTTGTATTATGTGGTAGAAAAAATCTGGACATAGTGACGAGCGCACAAGTCACTAAAATTTTGTTTGAAACTGGAAACAATAACTTGCCAAGAGCTGTTGGAGTCGAGTATGTAAAAAATGGGATTGCCTACAAAGTGAATTCAAGAAAAGAAGTGATTTTAAGCGCTGGAGCAATTGCAACACCACAACTGCTGATGCTCTCTGGAATCGGTTCAAAAAGTCATTTAGAAGAGCACCAGGTACTGGGGTAAATTTTTCCGCTATGTAAAAAATCACCCTGTAAGTGTCTTTGCATATGCAATTTGAGATTAGAATGAGAAATCAAAACAAAACTGTAGTTTAGTTTTCTAATCATAGTTAAAATTCTTTTAAACAAGACTTTGCTCTTATGCTGTTACTGCTTTTTTCTATACAAACACCATATAATCATATAAAATACTAAACAACTTGAAGCAAAAGTCGTATTGCTTCTAAAAAATAAAATACTCAGTTCACATGCTATTTTACGTATGTTGTTAATGAAGTAAATCTGATAAAAACAAATCAAAAATCTAAATTATTATTTTTCTATGAGTTATAAATTATTTTGATTAACAAAGAAAAATATTTAGTTCAAAACAAATGCACTTAAACCTACTACCGAACATGCAAAAGTAGACATGATGCATTAAAAACGTATTGTCTAATGGTCCTAAAGAGCTTAAAGCAAAGCACAGTAAGTGACACACTAAATTGTGCCTTATTTTTAGCCTAATGCTACGTGGTTTAAACCTACCATAAAAATCTTCTATGCAAAAGCGAACCCTAAAACACTACACTTCTTGTTTTCTAATTTTCCAACAACCACTCGTCATCATCATCTCTTAATCCTCTCAACTCGCAGAAAAACGAAAGTTGGGCTTAGGACAACAGTCATTTTGTATGTAGTGATTTGCCTGAAATTTATAATTATCTAAGCAGAAAAAAGGACTTCAAAGTGTTTTTTCTCAGGACACAACAAAATGTCGCAAATAGGTTTTGCAGCAACTATTTTGATCTGATTCGCCATCAATACGGTCATAGACAGTGTCTTAAATGACGCCTTGCGCGTAGTCACTGGATGCCTGCATCCCACTCCAACGGACCACTTACCTATACTTTCAGGTATCCTGCCAGCTGAGCTTCGCCGATAAGGAGCGACACTCTCCTTGGCTTACCGCGAATCTCTGAACCCTGATCATATCTTATATGGTCTTTTAAGTGGGTCCTCTGATGCTTGTCAAGATGACTGAGATCTACACGCCCGTTTGTACTAGTTGCGCGGAATATTTTAAACAACCTTGCCGGATTTGGTAGCCGCGCTTCTGAGCGGGCAAGTTATAGATAGAAAGAGTGGACGGATTATAGTTTGTGTCTAGCCTGGAGTGGATGCCCTTTCAAACGACGGCCAAGACGATCAATTCGGTGGTCTCAGCTACTCAACCACGCTGCGAACTAAGTTCTGAATAATGATTATACATTAAATAAATGCTGTAACTCAAACTTCAACGCCTCAGTTGTTTTTTTGACACAAAACAAGACAGCAGATTAGATTTTTTATAAAGACTTATATTTCTTTTACGATTCCGATTAAAAACAGATTAAAGTCATTGCTGATTTGCCTGGAGTTGGAGAAAATCTTCAAGATCACACATTTGTTGGAATTCGCTTTGATTATCCTTCGACTAATACTGAAGGAGTTTCCTATTCTGAATCCAGAGCTGTAAGATCAAATACCACATAAAGTTTTTAATTACATTTTTTATAATGGCAGTTAAACGGTATAGTCCGGTACGTGTTGCAGTAAAAAAATTTTGCTGAAACAGCAAAAACTGCTGCCATGCATGCTTTTTAATTGCCTAAATAAAAATGATTGAAAGAAACCTCAATTTTGGTTTATGAAATGTTTCAATTAAAACGACTTAAAATGAAAACTTTTTTCCGTTTAGAAGCGGTTTAAAGCAGATACGCTTTTTTTCAGCAATTTTTTATTGTTTTTATTTATTTTTTATTTCAATTCTATATTTATCGTCCTGACTCGCAGGAAAGCAACGGAGGCGCTAATATATTGCGTAAGCAATTACCTTGACCTACTTCCGGAGATGCCAAGATATCGCTGTTCACTAAAAATTTAATAGAAATATGACTAAATTTAGAACTGCTGCTAAGACCACCAAGCAGGGAAAAGTGCCGTAAAGTGTCTTTCCCAAGGACACAACAAAATGGCTCGAATGGGTTTTAAACCATGATCAGGTTGATCACAATCACGGCCCTCGTAACTACTTGACCACGCTACTGACAAATAAGTAATTATTGATTTGAAAGTATAAAACATTACCTAAGGACTTGTTAGAGGTTAGGCACCTACTTTTATGCCAATCCAATTTTAGCTAAATTACATGGAGTCCGACAAATTGCGAAACCGATTCTTGTTAAAGTCCGCATCTAAAACAAATTTTAAAATATTCAATATTGCACAGTCTTTTTGGTGTGAGCATTTTTGAACGTCTCATTGTGTTCAGTTTCCCTGCTGAGTAAGAGACATCTTTTGCTTGCATTACATCAAAATTTATGCTTAAAACTGATAAAAATTTACTCTAATTCTAAATAGTTGTAATTGTTGCTTTGTTTTGTACTTTTTCTGTAAAACAAAAAAATAAGTAAACTTCTATTTTGAAGTGTTCTTCATTAACATTTATAGACGTCGCTTTCAAGTATATTTAATTATGCTGTCTATGGAAAAGGACCTTTAGCTTCCACTGGAATTAATGGATTTGCTTTTATTAAAACAAATAAAAATGATTCGGAAAGAAGGTAAAAATATTTAAGTCACGTGTATAACCCATATTTTAACATGAAACTCGTTGTAATACCAACCAGGGTTGCGGAGTTGGAATCGGAGTCGGAGTCGGAGGTTTTAGGAAGGAGTCGGAGTCGGACTGTTAAGGGAAATAGGAGTCGGAGTCGGAATATTTTATTCGACTCCGACTCTTCATGTCCAATTTCTTTACATATTAGTGATGTTAACCGCGCAACTTGCGCGGCCGCGCGGCAGTGGAGTGCAGTGCAGTAATTTTTTTAAGAGAACCTTGCCGCGTATTGCACGACACAGCGTGCGACTCATAAAAAGTTTACATTTTAATTTGTAAGCAAATAGTATTTTGGTTAATGCTATGCTCGGGCAGCCGATTTAGATGCTTTCTTTTCTTCAATCCAATGACAGGAAGTAAATGCCAGATGCATAATCAATTACTACTCTAAGCAGCCTCTTTCTATAGTACAGTGGTACCTTGACATACAAGTTTAGTTCGTTTTGTGATCGAGCTCGTACCTCAGTTTGTTCGTAATGCAAAGCGAATTTTTCCATTGAAATTAATGTAAATGTCATTAATCTGTTTCAGCCTCCAAAATGCTCCTTCATTATAAGTTCTTCCTCCAACACAAGCAAGTGTTGAAAGTCTGTTTTCATCACTAAGGCTCATCAGAACAGACCAAAGGGCTGCAATAAGGAAGAAACTCACAGAAGCAATTTTGTTTTTATGAGCAAATTATTAAATTAAAATTTTTGAAAATTAAAACTACTCTTTTTTGCTCTATTCTTTCAAAAAAATATCAACCAAAAGTTTAGAAACAAGGTGAATTTTTTAATAATCTCCTAATATGAATGTCAATAAACGGCAGGGAGCCTGCATGTTCAGTCTCGTACAAAAGTACAATAATTGAAATATTCATGTGATAGAAACTACGGACCCCCTTTTATTTGGTTTACAAAATCCGACAAAATTCACATATATATTCTTACTATCAATATATAACCATGAATTACTACGAAGAAGATGGACTCCATGCCATCAAACTAATGGATGAAGTTTATTTGAGAGAAATAAGAATGAGTTTATTGTTGGTGTGGAAATGTTAACATTTTTCTCTGGAGTTTCTTTATATGCAGTGGGTGATTCAGGAAAATTCTAAAATCAGTCGCATTTTATTGTTTTTCTTGTAGTCTATAATTGTGGGTTTAAATTTTTAATTCTTTTACATATGATTTTTTATTTCTTTTACTTTTATAAACTTTTGTTTTCAAATTTTCATTGTCAATAAATTTTATAGTTATTATTAACATTTGTAAAAATTTTTACAATTATAAAATTTTCCTATTTACGTTTTAACCTTATTACCTACTGATAAAAACGAAACTATGCCACCTAAACAAGAAGCGCCAGACTCAAGTTTTACTCTTGTTAAGCTCGTCAGTGATGCATACCTCATTGAGTTTCGAACCGATTAGATGTAGTCCTACACGCAGGAGACAACACTCAGGTCTAGTCCTACACCCGGGTCCTACACAAGTCGTTAATTGTATTAACATTAAGATTTGTCGTGGGTTCGATTTACCATGGAAAAAATAATAACTGTAAATTAGATTAGAGGTAACATCATAATTATCCATAAAATACTTTGATGTTCAGAAAATGTAATAAGCATTAAGTATAGAATACATTTAGTTTCGAGTTGTGCATGCCATTTCGCGTTAGTTTTGTAAATGTGATTTGTATTAATGTTTCATTCAAACACAGTAAGAATTATAGTTAATGGGTTGTGTATATAATATAATTATATGTATATAAGTATTTATCAAAACATAAATATAACAAAAAAAATATGTTGTATTAAAATATTCCCAACAGACTGTGTCGCCTGTGAGGCTCATCAGGGAACACAACAATTAAAAAAAGCAACATTATTTACTTTGATAAAATAAATTTTTACGCTTTAGATGAAAACTTGCATCTTAGAAAAATAGCTCTACCAAAAGTTTGGGTTTAAACAATTATTTTACTCAAGTTAGTGATTGATTATTAAGTAGTTACTTTTGTTACGAGATATTAAAAGAAATTGGGCAAGCTGCCGAAAAGATTAAAATGTAGAAACGTTTATGGATCATTAGTTAAGAGCAAGTGTTATAAAAAATTTTTTTTGTACTTTATAAAACATTAGTATGGATCATTCGTTAAGAAAGAGTGTTATAAAAACATTTTTTTATAAAAATATTCTTTTATAACACTTTCTTTTAACTAATGATCCATAAACTTTTTTACGTTTACCGGTAATTTTTTCGGCAGTTTGGCCAAGTTTAAGAATACGTCTATGCGCAACATTACAGCATGTTTTCTTTTAATATCTCGTGACAAAAGTAATTATTTGCTAATCAATCACTTACTTTAGTAAAAAATAAAACCCAAATTTAGGTAGCGTTATTTTTCTAAGATGCTTGTTTTCATCTGAAGCGTAAAAATTTATTTTAACTGTGTCCTTTGATGAGCCTTACAGGTGAAACAGTCTGTTGGACAATTTTAATAAAATGTTTATTTTAATATCTGCGCTTTGGTAATCAGGAATAATCGCTCTGACTATTGAAGCCATTAAGCACTCTTCTGAAAAGCACCAGTAATTTGCAGTTATACATGTATATACACTCATATACATAATTTTTTAAAGTGAATATCTTTTTATGTATTTAAAAAACCTGACTTATTTTGTGCAACTGTCAAATCGAAAGGATGATTTTTGCTTAGTTAAATCTAATTTAAGATAAATACTTTGCCCATACTAGGGAGTCGGGAGTCGTAGTCAAAGTTAAAGTCGGGAGTCGGAGTCGGCAGTTTAGAAATTCTAGGAGTCGGAGTCGGATCTTAATCTTCCGACTCCGCAACCCTGATACCAACACGTTTTGCTTATGATGCTGTTACTCTAACTTTTTTATTGTTTCCCAAATATAATGAAAATATTTAAAAATAAGACACAAATGGTACGCCCATTAAATGATTATATTACAGAAGTAACTGCCAATCTAGATAATTTAGTCCGTCATCAAACAGAAACCAAAATTGACATGTTAAAAGCAAACTGCAACCATAATGATGAATTTAAATAACCCAGCAAACCTAATTAAAATACATAAAAAAAATTAAAGTTTTGAATTTGAAAATTTTTATAGAAATGCTCATTTGCTCTAACTACGAAAAATTTCACTTGTCATGGTAATTTTTTAATTAAATTTATGTTTTAGTTTATCGCATACTTGAAACAAATGAAAAATTCAGCTTCTTGTACTTTTACTTGTATTCAGAACAATAAAATGAGCAATGAATAAATAAACGAATAAAACTCAGAGCAATGAAATGAATATGTTGAATAAACGTTAGTTGAATAAACGAAAGCTTATAGAGCTGAGTGGTATTTAGCTGAGATTTTTTGTTTAAGAATAATGAAATGAAACTACTAAGATTTAAAGAAAGCAAATTTCAATCTGTTAATGCCAAGTTGAGAAAAGTACATACGTATTTTGTCAAACCATTTAGAAGAATAGCTTTTCAAATTCAAGCTCTACTTTTATTTTTTATTTGATTATTCCTTAATAATAATAATCGCATCAAAATTTTAATTAATTTTTAAATCTTTTTTAGAGCTTTAACTCAGTAGTTTTTATTGAAATAAAATATAAAATATATTGATTTTTTTGTTTATTGATTATGAAAATAAAACTTTTCAAAAATTTTTTATAAAATCTAGAACCACAAAATTGCGGAAATATTAAATTATCAAAAGTAATCACCCCAAAATAAAACATAATAAGAGCTAAAAGTAATAAATTTTTTTATAGGCTTGACTATCCTGACATCTATCTTATAATGTTTGCACTTGAGCTGGATTTTTCTGAAAAGTCCACACGGGAAAGATACACAAAACTTTTCAATGCAAAACCAAAAGTAGGTTAAAAAAAAACAATAAATTTTTTATCGAAAGAAGATAAAAAGTGTTTAATTTATTTTACAAATTTTTTTGTTTTTACAATTTAGGGAGAAAGTAAAATGTTTTCTTCATCGATACCACGACCACATATAACAGCATAAATACATTCATCCTAACATAAAATTACTAACAAAATATAACAAAAAAAAAAAACAAAAGAAAATCATAATGAACGTTTTCGGCTTGCATCAGCCCTCTTCAGATGAATAAAATGATTTGGAGAAATAAGTTCTGTAATTTAAACAAAAACGAAGTCAATGATCTGAATTAGGCAATTGTTCAACAAATCTTTTTTCCTCGCACGCGTTTTTTTCATAAAGGAAATTAATTTAAATTTAAAATGAAACTGCCAAAATGACAACAACAACGCCGATACAAATTAGTTATTTTTGATGTCGTGTCTCTTTTCACCAATATACCGCTAAATGAAACGATCAATATTATTGCTGATTATGTTTTTTCAGATGAAAATATCCAAAAACCATTAATGGAAAAACAAATTTTTGTAAAATTGTTACGGTTAGCTTGGAAAGATTGTTTTTCTATAAAGATTGTTTATATAAAGATTGTTTATATTATACGAGGGTCAGTCAAAAAATAATGAGCCCAAGTCTCTCCTGGCCATATTTGTTGCAATAAAATCAAAAGTCATACATCAGAAGAAAGCCCAGGGATAGGAGATCTTAGTTCTACTTTTCAATGTAATCTCCGCAGTTTTCAATTCCAACTGTCCATCGATGAACAAGGGACACTATGCCAGCCTTGTAAAAGTCAGAACGTTGACTTTTGAATTTCTTGGCTCTTGGGGACGTGGGGTGACGCCATTCCATGGATGATCTTTTTGACAGAGGTTCATAGTGATGAACCCAGGTTTCATCTCCTGTCACTATACGGCTGAGAAAAGTTTTGTCACTTCTGTGACACTCAATAAGCTCCGAACAAGCTTCAAAACGGGCTTGCTTGTGAAAATCCAAAAGTTGCCTCGGAACCCATCTGGCGCAAACCTTTGCAAAGCCTAGCTCATTAACAATATTCACAGCACTTCCATGGCTAACTCCAACACGTTCAGCAATGTCATCAATAGTGATTCTGCGATCATCTCTAATCAATTTTTCAACCTTATCATTGTTTCCAGGATTGACTGCAGAAGATGGTCTTCCACTTCTTGGTCTGTCCTGGAGGCTACTCAAACTTGGATCATCTTCTTCGTGTTTAATCCTGGATACCCACTTTTTCACAGTGCTGTAGGCTAATGAAGCATCTCCATAAACATTTACCAATCTTTCGAAAATTTGTTTTGGTGGCTCCCCTTCCAAAACAAGAAATTCAATCACAGCTCTCTGCTTCTGACGGACATCCAGTGATGACGTCATTTCCAAAACACAATACCAAAAGTGGACACGTTGAAACAATTTTTTTTTACAATTTATCTTTAAAGCAGTAAATTTACTAAACACCCTTAAAATTTCTAGAAAAAATATGAAGGTTAAAGCGGTTAAAGTTAACAGGGCTCATTACTTTTTGACTGACCCTCGTATATTCAAATTGATGGTGTCGCTATGGGGTCTCCATTAGGACCAACATTAGCTAATTTCTTTTTGGCTCATATTGAAACAAAATTATTAGATTCGTATGTGTGTCCACCCAAGTTTTACTCACGATTTGTTGATGATTGTTTTGCAGTTTTTAATAATGACAGTTCTTCCTTAAATTTTTTAAATTTGCTTAATTCCCAACATCATAATATAAAATTTACTATGGAATCTGCAATACATTGTTTCGTTTTTAGATTTTGCATTAAAGTTAATAATGACAATATTGAGACATGGATATGGCGCAAACCTACACACACTGGTTTACTTTTAAATTACAATGCGAATTGCCCTAAAAAATGGAAATCCGGATTAATATCTTGTTTATTATATAAAGCTAAATTAATATGTTCTAACAATTTTTTATTTCTTAATGAAGTTGGTTTGCTTAGAAATATGTTTGCGTCTAATGGTTCCCCAATTTGGTTTTTTGAAAAGTGTTTAAAAAAGTTTAATGAAAAAATTGTGTATTCCCATTCTTCGTCTCCTGATTATGTTTATAACCTTAATATCCCATATTTTGGCCATGACTCCAGACGTTTTTTAATTAAACTAAAAAACATTATCAAATCTAAAGTTAAAATAACTTTGAAAATAAATCCTATTTATAAAACGTTTAAAGTTTCACATTATTTTCAATTGAAGACTCGTGTTCCCCCCGCACTATGTTCAAACATTGTTTATCAGTTTTCGTGTTCATGTGATTCGAACCTGACGTACATCGGTATGTCAACCCGTCATTTGAGCACTAGGATGGGTGAACACTTAGGTTTCCAGTTGAAGACTGAGAGCTCCGTCGAGGAACATATCATGTTGTGAGATATTTGCTCCAATACTAAATTAAACGTAAATTCGTTTAAAATAATTAAAAAATGTAATTCCAATTTTGAAACCAAAATTCATGAAGCTTTATTGATAAAAAAGCATAACCCCAAACTCAACCGACAATTATTTGCAAATGGATGATCATTTTTATTAAATATATTTTAGATTATTATTTTGTGTCAGTTGGATTTGCTCGGTGTATCGGCGTTGTTGTTGTCATTTTGGCAGTTTCATTTTAAATTTAAATTAATTTCCTTTATGAAAAAACGCGTGCGAGGAAAAAAGATTTGTTGAACAATTGCCTAATTCAGATCATTGACTTCGTTTTTGTTTAAATTACAGAACTTATTTCTCCAAATCATTTTATTCATCTGAAGAGGGCTGATGCAAGCCGAAAACGTTCATTAAGATTTTCTTTTGTTTTTTTTTTTGTTATATTTTGTCAGTAATTTTATGTTAGGATGAATGTTTTTTGTTTTTGTTTTGTAAGAAATGTAGAACAATGTTTTTTTGTCGCTTTCTAATAATTCTACAAAAAATTATGGCCCCATTTTTTCTTTACATTTGACGAAGATTCAAAATTATAATGCCATTACACATCTTTAGGTTTTAGAAAAAATAGGATCACAAACAAATGCAGATGAAAAAGATGTGCCGGCTGATTTTACTGTATTTGTTAGCGTTTGCCACCCAAAAAGTTTGGGTAATATTCGCCTGGCTTCGAACGACTATAGACACTATCCACTGATAAACCCCGAGTATCTTAAAGATGAAAGAGATGTGGACAAATATGTTACAGGTAATACTGGTTGCAGTCATTTTACTGTTTTTTTTGCGAATAAAGACCATAGGCGTCTAACTGTCGATGAGTTTAGCAATTTAATTCAGTGACAATTGCTTTTTTTATATCAAATATAGCCTGCAACGGTGGTTCCAAACCACTGCTCCAAAAACCGGCAACGGCTTGCGTGATGTTTTTGCGGGTCCACAAAATATGTTCCTTCCTGCAGAGCGTTGCAAAATTTCTTTTCCAAATAAAACTTTTTTACACTTGGCAGATTATCAGCAATAATACTGTTATATCTCGATTTCGTGAATACCGTGAAGTTGTTCGATTGTTAATCTTTCAGTGACCATCAATTTGTTTCCCTTTTGATTATTTCGTCGCAAGTTGGATCTGGTTATATACAGTTTTGTAATGTAAAAACATTTTTCGTTTTGAAGATAGATTATTTGACTGGCCTGTTATAATGCAGAAGAATGCAATTCTAAGTCGACTTTTGATCTTCATACTATTACGAGCATTGTATGTAAATATAGATTTGATCATTTTTTCTCAACCTAAAACATGGATGGCTGTTACGAGGATGAGTTTTTACACGTCTTTTTAAACTCCCCGATTAACAAAAATCTTGTGGAGAAAAATAAATTCCCCTTTAGCAGATTTTTTGTTGGATGAGTTGTAGTTGGGAAGTTTGCGTACTTGGCTGATATATCTGGCCGTTTCGAAAAGCTTAATACTTCTCCACAAAGCTTTTGCATAAATATCTTTGCATTGAGAAACAAGATAGATGCATTCATTTGTTCAACCAGGCATTCAAAAAAAAGCTGGCACTTCCAGATAGTCTTGTCTTGCTCAAAAGGGTCGGTATGCGTGTTCGAGTGGTTACAACGCCGGGATTGTGATCGACATGGTCTCGGTTCAAAACCTACTCGCGCCATTCTGTTGTGTCCTGGCAAAAACACTTTACGGCACTTTCTTCTGCTTGGTGGTCTTGGCAATCAGTTTTAAATTTCAGTCATAACACTATTAAATTTCAAAATATAAAAAATTCCTGAAAAGAAACTTATTTAAACAATCTTAATTTTATGAGTAAAGCGATGAGATTTATGGAGAAGTTGGAACAAACTGAATCATTCAAGTCTCGGGGAATTAAAATGCGACTCTTTTCACCCCTATGTGAGGGTGAAGGAAATACCGAATTGCCAAGGTCAGGTTTTACCGATGATTAATATTATCAACATCCAGAGTTTGAAATATGTTCAATAAAAAAGATTATTACAAACATTAAGTAAGAATGGTCAAGTCAATCAACAAGCGATTGCCGACAGACCTGTTTCGTTCTTGTTAGAACTAAAAAGTTCTAACAACGAGTTCCTTATGGATGACCATTCTTACTTCATGTTTGCAATGGAACTGCAGGGTTTAGCTCGACTTTACCCGATCCGTGTTAGCTGACTCGAAGTGGTTAGCATATCGGAACCACCGTCAGTATGCCCTTGCGGCTTAGCGGTATTTGCAGTTACGCTGGTAGTGCATTGTTTTCATTAAAAAAAGATTATTTTATAAACATAAAACTATCAATTTGTTACTCCAACCTTAATGTGTGTTCAAAAAAGAATAAAAATATATGAAAATGCTCAGAAAAGTTAACTCATTGCCAATTTTTTAGTGTCTGATTTGCATCAATTCAATCAAAAATTTCTTGAATAAAAGCTAATTGACATGCAGCTCAATTCAAACAAATCATAATACAATAAAATTTTTACATATGCTTACGTGATTGTTTTTTTAGTTTAGTTGATTATTTTGTTTGCAGGAGCGACGACTATTACAAGTGTTACGCACGTGATCAAATTCTAACCCAATACCACCAATCAGGAACAGCCAAAATTGGCTTTCCAGAAGATTCCTTGGCTGTTCTTAGCCCAAGATTAAAGTAAAAAATTATCTAATAACATTCTTTTATTATTTTAAATTGGTTTTATTTAGTGTATGCTGTACTTGTAAAAGCTAAGAAGAAATATCGCCCGTTTTTCAAATTAAAGCACAGAAAAGCAGTAAAGAGCACAGTCTCAAAGCATTGATTGAAATGCGTTTAGTTTATTATTTTGAATCTTGCAGTTTTAACTTGGTATTTTGTTCTGAATTAAAAAAGATTTTTTAAAAACAAAACAAAAAAAGAAGCGTGCTAATTTGCCATGTTTAAAATATAGTCTGCAATTTCAAACAATATCATATTAATTCTAAGGAGAGAAACAAGTTTATTCTAAACTTGATATTTTTTTCATTACTTTTTTTTACCATGTGTTCTGATTATTTCATCTTTATAATGGTTGCACACATATATTCTATTTTAATGAGTTTAATTTGAAGATTAAAAAGTTAATGAACAAATTCTTATGATAAATTTTATCTCAAAAAATTCATTATAAATTAGGCTGATAAATACATTGGAAAATTGTTAATATCAGCATCATTTATATTTAATTTATACCATCCTAAATTCCAGGAAAAAAACTACGAACTTGCACTAACAAAAAACAATTACGTCAATTCTACTTGGAATTAAAAACGTTCTTTATAGATTTTGCAATAAAACTCCTTTGTTATGCACAAAATAAAGGAGCAACTATTTGTAAATAACAATATAAGTTATAAGGTTTGTACTTTATCACTAGAATCTTATTTTCAGAGTATACAAAGTGGAAGGATTACGAGTGGCTGACGCTTCTGTTATGCCTCAAGTTACGTCAGCAAACACACAAGCTCCTTGCTACATGATTGGTGAAAAAGCTGCTGATATGATAAAGGAAGATTGGAATCTAATTTGAAATAATAATTCTAGCTTATCATTTTGCGTTTCGGTGTTTTTTTCATTTTAATTGTTTGAAATTGATTTATTATTTACAAATTTTAACGCTTATTAATGTTAATAATAAACGATATTATTTTTATGCTGTTAAATGAAGAAGTTATATTTTTATTAATTATACTAGATCGATAAACTAGTATATGCAGTTTTTGTTTTTAGTATTATTATGCACAGCACAACGAGTGATTGTTTCTTTTTCAATTTGTATTAAAAAATGTAGACCATATATACTATAGAAGTGTTACTATGATCAATTTTGTAAAGTTCAATTAAATTGTTTTGCTATTTTTTTTGCCTTTTTGTATAATTGCATGATTCTGAGAAATTATAATCGTATTTGGTCACCATATTGTTAAATTTTATATCATAAGAAGTAATCTATCAATTCAGTCAGAGTCGCTCAAACGTTGGCACGCTGGTTTCCGTCAAAAGAGTTTGAATACTCAATCTATAAAGTTTTTGTCCAAAGATATTGTCCAATGTCAAAACACGTTTAGAAACTCTTTAGATTGTCTAATGTCACATTACTTTTAGAAAACAATTTTCTAGCCAGAGTTTAAAAAACGGTCCATACGTACTGTGAATTGTTTAATAAATTATTTTGTAAATTGTCCAATGTCAAAACACGTTTAGAAACTCTTTAGATTGTCTAATGTCACATTACTTTTAGAAAACAATTTTCTAGCCAGAGTTTAAAAAACGGTCCTTACGTACTGTGAATTGTTTAATAAATTATTTTGAAATTCATTTGAAGTTTGAAGGAGCATTTATTGAAATGTCAAGTAAAGACTTTTTTGGTTTTTATTTGACTTCCGCAAAAAGTTTTATGTTTGTACGTCAAAATATCATCTTAGAAAAAGTTTGATGCTACCTGGTCTATTAAGTTTATTCTATTATATTCCGATGTTTTTGTAGCTTTAAAATGACCCCAAGTTGGAAATCTCTGAATCGGAAATCAACTTAGCCTTTCATTTAGGGATGACCTGGGCTGTTTGCAGTGGTTTTTCCACGTAAAGCCAGGTAAAGCTTGAAGTCCTAATTTTATGTGCACAACGGTTACAATCTATGTGAGAGCTGCTTGTAATATTGGTTATATAACTTTCTCTCTTCCTGCTTGCGTCTACTCCAAATTTCCAAAATCTACGAAAGAGCGCTTGTGGTCGACGTCCACAAAACGAAGAGGGCTATAGAAGATCCAAAAAGTTATTGACAAATATATCAACTTTACGTCCCATGCAAGAAATTCGAGACGCTTACCTACGTCTGCGTCAAACCAATTGGTCTATTTATTTCTAGAGAACCGAAGCAAAAAATCAACTGTTAATCAGTTTGTTTGTTTGATAGAAAACCCCGAGGATTTTTTTGAGATTAAGAATAAGAAAGCCGATGTCATATTTGTCGATCTGACAGCTGCATATAGCACTCCTATTACATACAAACTTGGCTTTAATTCCAAACTACTGAGGTAGAAGTTTTACTTTTACTAACGGCGATAGTATGCAAACACAGGGAATGGGACAGCTGGCCCCAGTCTGACTGGCCTTAGAATCATAGAGAAGGACAACTCGTCGCAGCCATTTTGCCACTTTTGATTTACAAAATATCAAAATAGATTAAAAATAATTATTATTAAAAAGCTAAATTATTGAAATAAAAATGCTGCATGATTCATAAATTTTGTAAAAAGATTTTATCAAAGAAAAATATATAAAAAGTAAATATTATAAAAAGCTGAATTATTGAAAAAAGAGAAATTTATTATAATATCTTTATTACGAGAAAATAAAAGTATTTTTTTTCAATCTTATCTTTTTATAAATGACTCTTCGACCAGTTAGAATTCCACCAGTTGGCTTCAATGACCAATCAGGCTGCAGACAATTGGACGCAGCTAGTTAAGTTGCGGCCAGTTGTCCTAGACCCAACAAAACAGTCTAGGGTGTCAGAAGAACGGTCTTGCTTTAAAATCTATCAAGATGTATTCCTTTTTAACATCTGTACGTATAATCTACTTTCCACAATCTCCAGATTATAAAAAAATGTGAGCCGAAAATTTACTGCAATCAACTTTTATCATTCTGTCCACTTCTTATTTATCTAGGGGTAAAACCGGACAGATTACTCACGTTTCGTCACCACCGTTTGGCATTGCGTGAAAAAAACTTTCTTTCTCTTGCGGCTCAAGGCAGGTGCTGGTGCCAAAGCATCACATACAGCTGTCTTACTTGTGGTCTATTCGAAAGCTGATTACTGAATCCCGTTTGTTGTCGCAGTGTTCATACTTGCTTTTTTAAGTTTTTCTTGAATGACGCTTTGCGCGAAGTCTTGTATCACGCATGCCTCTGTTCCTCTATAAAGGAACACTTTAAAGTTTTTATAAACATCCATCCATCTAAACAAACATCGAGGAGCAGCACTCGTGTTGGAAAAAAATAGTTCTCTAGACCAACTCTCCACTACCTTTATGCACCTGCGGCACACTTGGATCAGGATGAAGAGATGCTGTAACTTCGAACGCTTTCCTTACCTGAAGTTTCATTTGACTGTCATAAAAAACTTAAAAACTTTAATCTAAACCTTCACTATATTTTTATGGTTTAGATTGAAGTTTTTAATTTTTTTATGACAGCCAAATGAAACTTTAGTTAAAAGAAAGCGTTTGAAGTTAGCTCTTCACCCTGATCACAGTGGGCTACAGGTGCGAAAATGTAGTTACCGATTTGCGCAAATTATGTACAACATTCATCTGAAGTTATCAATTTGCATATCGCGTACAAATTTCATCCGAAGTAGCCAATTTGCGCATATCGTGTACAAATCGCGCCAGAAAGATAAATGATTAAAAAAGTCATTAATTTATTTTTACAGATTCAAATTGAAATTGGTAGGCTATTTTGTTCACTAAATAAAGCTTCAGGTAAAAGAAAGGGTTCCAAACTTAGTAAAGACCATAAAATGTCTTGACTTTACAAAATGAGATGTACAATAATTTTTTAAGTTTATTGGTTGCTACTTTAGTAAAACATAATTTTTTTTATTTCGAAGAGTATGTTTTTCGTTTTTCTACGGTACATGAGTAAAAGAGCACAGCTCTAGATTCTTACCATGGTTCATTTATCGGAAAGTAAAAGCCTGCCGAAAATGACTGAGGTCTAAACGTTTTGTTTGTGCCAGCTACGCAAAACCTTCTGAACAATCTTGCCGAATCAAGCATCAGTGCTGCCCGGTAGATAAATCATAGACCGAACGTGGAGCACTGTGAGAATAAATCTCGGCTCTGTGCTTTTATTATCACCGTCTGGCCGGTACCCGGCTCATTAGAAACAGCGTGCCCACAACAGCTTGAGTTATGCTTAAACAAGCATGGCCAAATGGGGTCTTGTTCCTTCCTCCCATCGTTAATGCGGCAGCATTGCACAATTATATTGTATTGGAATGTCACATGCATTGGGTATTACATGCAGCACTAGGGATTAAAAAAGAAAACGTTGCTGGCTTGGTACATTGTTGATCCGGGCAATACATAGCAATTTGAAATGGTAAAAAAACTAAGCCAAAGGAGCCAGTCCTATATATATATTTTATTTGGAGTAGATACCCACATCAATTTCGGCATAGATTTTCCCTGTTTAACCTAATGTTGAAAGAAGGCTTTATAGGTTACTTTTTAAAGAAAAATTGATTATCTCTGAAAGAACATTTTTGTCCATTATAATATTTGAATATTTATACAGAAAAATTAAGCTGGAAAGTATAAATTAAAGATTTGTTATCTCTTCTCTATAGATAATGTTGATCAAAGTCAAAAATTGCAAAAGAAGAATATGTACAAACCAAAAAATTATTGACAAACAATAGTTTATTTAGGGTAGGAGTCATTGCGCCATGCCCCCATTTAGAGAAAATCAGAGACAGATTCAAAGTGAAGACCTTTATTTTTAGAGATCACTATGGTTTTGGGATGAAAAATTGACAAAACCAAGACAGACTCAAAGTAAAATCTTTTTTGGTACTTGAAAAAATTTTTCGCTTATCATGTTTGATTCTGGTTGTATGCCCCCCTTTTCAAAAATTCTTGGTATATCACTGGTGACAAACAAGTGGTTCAAATAACATATTTGCATCACTGCCTTGAAATTTGTGCGCTATGCTTTGAACAGTACGTAAGAAATATGTTTTCATGATATAATATTATAATAATTTGTTTTTCAAAAATTTTGTTTTCCCTACGTGTCCTTTCATATTGAAGTAATTTAAGCGCGTTTTATTTATATAGAGTATAATAGGTAAAAAATAATTAGCTGAAAAACATTGCGAAATAAATAAAAAACAAAAAAAGAAACAGAAATAAGAGAAAACTGAACTGGACTGTAAAAAGGGTAAACGTTTTTTGCTTGTGCACTATTATCAAGTAGATAATTACGTCTGTGATAATTTGTGTCAAACGGATAAATATTAATACACTATATTGTCCATTCAAAATGCTTTTATTTTTTTGCTAGACATGCATTCCAATTTTTTATGTTATTTGAAAAAATTACAACACTAATTGTACACCAAGTAATTGAAACTGGTCTAAGATATTTTCAATTAGGAAGAGATGTAGGCCTACTTTTTGAAATCCATTTGTAAATAGTACAATAGAATATCGTTGTCGTGCGCGTTGACGTTATTGTACGTCCACATTTTAATTATATTAACAACTGTTACGGCAGCGAATTCGTTAAAAACACTAACTAGAGTTAAATGAGTGTCTAAAAGTAAAAATTGATTTAACCTTGCTGAAATCTAATTTTATATACTTCTTCCAATAAATTAAAAAAAACTTTTTTGGCATAAGAAAAGTAGAACAATTGATTTTTACTCTGTTTAAATTTCGAAACAACAGCCAAAGTAGTTTTTGAGTTATAAATCGTCAACTTTGGTGGGCTTCTGAAGCCCGCCCGTTGGGAAGCCAATACCTCGAAAAGATTGAGGAAAATAGGGTTAATGTCTTTTAAGATATAGGTTAAGTCTTGCAGACAAAACGTCAGTTGAAATAAAACATCGTGTTGATTTTCAGTTTGTTAGTATTATTAGTAGAGTATTCAAAATTATTAATAAATTAATATCTGTTGAGCAAGCTCATTACAGTTTTAAGCAGTAAAGCACGTTATACAATCATAATTCATACAATATGGTGAGAAAAGCAAAAGACGGGAACTCAAACTTTATATTCCTGAAGGGTTAAATATTTTTTGTTGTCCATAATTAATAAAGTGAAGTTTATAATAAAAAGATTAAACATCATTTAACCTTCGGCAACCTATGATAATTGTTAAAATGAATTTAAGCAAGTTAAATCGAATGAAAGTAAACACAGGTTATTCATGCAGCAATCGTTTTTTTTTTTATAAGTTTTTACCAGCAGTCGTCAATAGTACAGAGATAAAATATGAAAAAATACCTTTCTTGTTTACAACAGCAATAATAAGAAAAAGCTGTTCTTTCATGATTAAAAAAAAATTAAACAAGTTCTAATTAGACATCAGGTGCTTTCCATTTATAAAACATGAACGGTGTAATTTTTTTGCTTCTGTAATGGACTATATAAATAGTTTCTTTATAAAAAAAATGTTTTGTTTAAAATCGTTTAAAATGAGAAAAAAGCAAATTTATGCGCAAATATAAACATTTAAACTATTGCTTTACCAAATGGTACAAAGAATACTTTTTTAATTACCAGCAGCAGCGGCTGGCAAGTAAAAAAAGAAGGTGCTGCGATGAGAAAAGTAGTTTAAATCTATCTAAACGAATAAAACTAACTGTAGGTGAAGATGCAGCGATGGCCTTACAAAAAGGGTGGACTGGTGCAAGAAAAATAAAGGGGCCACTATTTAGTGTACTAAAAAAAGGTAGCTGAAGCCATTTTTAGTGTATGAAAACAAAGTAATCTCTAAAAAAAAACCAAAAAACAAAAAGGTTTTCAATTTAGGGAGAGCCATTATTGTGTGACCCAAATCATGGAGAGGCAAAGGGATCACTAAAAAAAGGTCTTGTCTTCAATTAGGGGGCCACATGGAGAGGCACTTTTTACTGTCTCAGGACATTATAATCTCTAAAAAAAAAGTTCTTTACTTCCACAAGCACAAGTGACAGCAACCTAACTAGCAGAAGCCGAATATGCTGCTAATCTTCAAATTTTTTTCTTTTTTTTCTTGACATACCATCGACGTCCTGGTCCAGATGGTAGGTGCTTTCTCGCAGCCTGGGCCGCGAGTAGGTCTGTTCATTGGTGTAAAATATGACAGAACGAAACCGAACCTACCAAAATGGAAGGGTATCCACCCATTCCGATGTTCAGTATGGGTCTGCTAATTGACGAACGTCCTTTTCAGGACGGGGCAATGCCAGGATAAAACTGACCTTTTCAGGGCACATTGCCAACAAGTTCCGAAGACCTACTATTCTTCAGCTGAACATCAAAGGCCTCGCTGCAAGCAAGATGAACGTTCTTCATCACCTTGATCTGCAGTCCGAGGCACTCGTCATCCTACTGCAGGAGACCGACTGCACTGATGCAGAGAAGTTGGTACTTCCAAACTACCAACTAACTGGGTTTTCTCTAATCAAGAAGCATGGCCTTGCCACGTTTGTCCACGAGCGACTGAGATACACGCTTTTGGACCAATCTCCACTGACATCGGAGATCAAGTGGCTGTGAGTGGACGTTGATGGCTATAAAATCGTCAAAGTCTTCAAACCACCGCCAACGCGATTGCGAACCCTGGATTTATCAATGTTTCTTCACCCCTGTCTGTACACTGGCGACTTTAACTGTCGTCATGCTGACTGGGGTTACGATGACAACAGTCCGGACGGTGAGTGCTTGGCTGGCTGGGCAAGTATTAATTGTCTTGCCCTCTTATATAATGCCAAGGACGCTGCCAGTTTTTATTCCGGCCGCTGGAACACTGGCACTAATCCAGATCTAGCTTTCGCTAGCGTAGGTTCAAACAGTTGCTTACCTTGAAAAGTTGCCCAGGTCACAACATCGACCTTCGCTTATTACATTACCAAGATTTGCTATGGCAATGCCAAGCATGCCTGTTAAGCGATGGAACTTCCGCAAGGCCAAATGGAGTCACTACATTGCTTTGACAAACAAAGTTGCAAAGACTTTGTTGCCGCCTGATTCACTTGATGTGGATGCGGCTTACCAGGACTTTTGTAACACCATTAAGAAAGCAGCCAAAAAGACTATCCCACACGGGTATCGAAATAAATATATTCCCTATTGGGATGCAGAGTGTGAATCCCTCTATAAAACCTTCCTGCAGTCTCCTCAGGGAGATGACTCTAGTTTGGCTGCTACAGCTCAGCTTGCCAAGCTTGACAGGAAGCAGAGAGATTGATGGTCCGAGGCAGTTCGGAGCATTGACTTCTCACACTCTAGTCGAAAAGCGTGGAGTATTTTGAACAACCTTACTGGTAGGTCACGACACTCTTCTCGTCACTGTCCGTTTCAGCCGATGCTATTGCATCTCAGCTGGTTAAGAGTGGGAAATACGAGGATGTTTATCGCAAATCATCTCGACTTGTCTCTCAAGAAGTCTCTGACCTTTGGAGGGCCACAACACCAGACGCAATAAATATCTCTGACACTTTTTCACAGAGAGAATTTACTGCTGCCCTTCAACATTTAAAACCAGGTAAAGCTCCGGGACCTGATTCCATCTGCTCATAGCTTATACTTCATGCTGGAGCTGCTTTGAAGTGCTGGTTACGTGCTTCCTCTCTTCCTGTTTGCGCCGACTCAAAATTTCCAAGATCTGGAGAAGAGCGCTTGTGGTCGCGATCCCAAATCCAACAAAGCCCGTGGGGTACCCAAATAGTTATTGACCGATATCTCTGCTCTGTGTCTCCTACAAGATCCGCGGGAGGCTTATCTACGCCCGCGTTAAACCATTAATTGATCCACTACTCCCTAAAGAGCAGGCTGGGTTCCGACGCGGGAAGTTAATCGTAGATCAAGTTGTTCTGCTAACCCAGCATCGAGGAATCTTTTGAGGCTGAAAAGAAGGCCGGTGCCGTATTTGTCGATATGACACCTGCTTATGACATTTTCTGGCACCGTGGCGTTACGTGCAAGCTGCTGACACTTCTTCCGTATAAGCACATGGTCAGAATGATTATGGAGCTTATCCGAAATCGAAGTTTCACCCTTACCACCGGTGACAGCAAGCAAAGCAGGCTACGCCGTCGGTGCAAACAGCAAAACAGGCTACGGCGTTTCTCAGGGATCGGTCTTGGCTCCCTCCTATTTAACATCTATACTTACGATCTTCCTTCCATGATTTCCAGAAAGTTTGCTTATACTGATGATTTAGCATTGTTGCACTCTTCTGGAAACTGGAAGGACTTGGAGAGGACTTTAAGCCAAGATATGTTTACACTTTCAGCGTATCTCCAGACTTGGAGGTTGAAGCTCGGTCACACTAAGACGGTGACGGCAGCCTTTCACTTATATAACCGAGAGGCCAAACGTGAGCTAAAGGTCTACAACAACGATAGACTTTTACCGTTCTGTTCAACCCCTACTTATCTTGGGGTAAAACTGGACAGATCGCTCACGTTTCGTCACCATTTAATGGCATTGCGTATAAAACTATCCTCGCGCGTCACTTTGCTGAGGCGACTCGTGGGCTCGGGATGGGGTGCTGGTGCTAAAACACTACGCATAGCCACCTTATCTCTAGTCTACTCAACAACTGAGTACTGTGCGCCAGTCTGGTTTCGCAGTGCTCACACTCGCCTCATCGACAGTGTCTTGAACGACGCCTTGCACATAGTTACTGGATGCCTGCGTCCCACTCCAACGGACCACCTACCTATACTCTCAGGCATCCAGCCAGCTGAACTTCGCCGACTCGGAGCGACACTCTCCTTGGCTCACCGTGAATCTTTGGACCCTGATCATATTTTTCATGGTGTTTTAAATGGTCCTCAGATACTCGCCAAGCGAGACTAAGATCCAGACGTCCATTTGTGCCAGCTGCCAGGAATCTTTTGGACAACCTTGCCAGACTTAAAATCTGCGCTTCTGAATGGAAAAATTACAAATGGAATGCGGAGTATTGTGAAAATCTTCCAGGCTCTATGTTTTTGTTCCCGGGACCGGTGCCAGGCCTATTGGGATGGGCTTACCCCGAGCAGCTTGCGTTAAGCTCAACCGCCTGCGGACTGGTGTTGGGCGATTTCATTCGTCCATGCACAAATAAGGTCTTGCTCCTTCACCGAATTGCGAATGTGGCGCCTCTGAACAAACCGCAGACCATGTACTAACAGCGTGTCCTATACATCGGGCACCACATGGAGCACGAGGTCTGACGGTTTTGGATGACGAAATTCGATGCTGGCTTAATAACACCACTGCCAGCATCTGATCCAGGCAGTGCAGCAGTCTAGGGTAAAAAAGGATAAACCCTCGGCCTCAATTCTGCTGGTGTCTGCCTGGATTGGATGCTCTTCAAACGACGACGATGATCGACGTCCTGGTGCTACTATGAAGAAATAGAGCAATTTCTTGTGTAGGGGGGAGGGCACTTTTTGATGTATTTTAGGGGAGCCTGGTGCGGCCGCTCCGTTTGCATCCTACTAAAGCCATTACTGTGAACATGTGCAACCATACAATGGCTAGGAGTCAAAAATGTCTGTCTGCATGCATCCACATATTGACTTATATTTTTAATATATATCAATATTTAAGTTATCAAAAGGTCTACAATCCTTTTTTATTCTAAAAGCCAGATTTTAAAGTTGCCAAGTAAGAATGTCTACCTCTTTTCTTGATATAATTGCGGTAAATTTTTTTCATGTATTGTAAGTACTGTTTTATGTGAACCACTGTTATATGTTGCATCATTTTGCATCAGTTTGCCTGAAATCTTTGAGCTGCAGTTTAAACAGCTCAAATAGTGGCCGCTTTAAAATTTAAAAAAAATTTGCTTTAACAAACCAACAAAACTTAAATTTATGTAAAAAAATTGAGAAAACTATAAGTTGTTTAAGTGCAGTGGGAAAACATCCACTTATATGATTTACGCAAGGCTGTTTTTAGTAAAAAAATAACTATTTTTTAAACCAGTATTTACTTTTGTAAACAGAAAATTTGTATGAAAATACATCGTTCGGGTTACCGATGTTTTATGCTCGGAAAAAGAAAAACATTTTGGAAAATAAGTCTTTCAACATAGACAATAACTGATTAATTGGCAAGCTCAAAAAATCTTTGGAGAAAATTTTAATTCTTTTGGCAGGTTTTTTCCTTGACGAAGGTAGTGACATCAGATATCAGCTTAATTGACAATCTTCGTACGTGAGTTGATACGCTTTCAATATTATCAAAGGTTTACAGCGGCTCTCTCGATTAACGCCACGATTTGAGACAAGGACGTGTTGGAAATTGTGGTAGCAAGATCGATCGCTTCCACTTGCGCTGGCCAGCTTTGTGGAACTAACTAATGGTCTTCTATTAGTGGTTGGTATGTACAAGCAAGCCAACAACTCGTATAGACCTATTTAAACAAGAGACAGGTCGGGCTTAAATGCGTATCTTATGTTGTAACCTAACAAGCTCACCCTAGATACACCAGCCACCTGATCCGCCAGGGTAAGTATATTCGAAATAATGAAAAACAGTAAACGAACCAGAAAAATAGATTAACCAGCAGCACGATCACATTACAAGTTTAAGAACACGATTAGGTTAAGAGCACATTACAAATTTAAGACTGCGATTTTAGAGTAGAGATAACTGTAACTCTAAAAAGTAAATGATTAAATGATACATCATTTACCTTGATTAAAGTGGATCACCAATACATCTACTTCGAGTTTACTTTCGGCAAAAACTGATTCAGCTAGGTTATAGTTATACACGCGACAGGAGCCTGGTACATTCGGGTGATTTACATATTATATAAAAGAAAAAGGGACAAAAAACAAGGAGAGATTAGCTGTCGCAGTTGGAAAGCAAATGGTCAGCAACGTTATATCAACTAGAAGTTAATCAAGTCGGAAATGACTCTCTTGTAAAGTTGCATTGCACAATAAATCAACAGAATCTTTGTACAAAGTCATTGAGAATGCAAAACTACCATTTATTTTGACTAAAACGGTCAAGTTTATTTGTTTCAAAGGTGTGCGTTATGTAAGCCTAAAAATTTGAAGAGGACTTTTCAATTAATCAAAAAAATTATTAAAATAATAACAAGAAATAGATAATTTAGAGATACGTAACTTCCCATTTAAAGAAATTAAATTCATTGCTACAAAAAAGACTTTCTATATATTCTTTGTTTGATTACGTTAAAGTCTTGCTTTAGCAATATGTTTAGTTTTTTACTATACTTCTTCTTCTTCTTTCGGCTTCTCCCTACTCGGGGTCGCCACAGCGCGACAGTAATCTCCATTTCACTCGGTCTACTTCGTCTCCTTCCCTAGCTCCAACCCTTTCCATGTCTTCTCTCACCAAATCCATCCACCTTCTCCTTGGCCTTCCTCTTTTCCTTCTGCCTGGCACTGCCATCTCCATCATCCTTTTCCCCACGTAGTCTTCTTCTCTCCTTTAGTTTTTTACTATACACGGAGTATTAAAATTAAAGCACTAAAAAAAAGGACAACCATACATTTCAGTTTTCATGTTTCGTTGACAACCGTGTCATCTTTTCGGATATGTTGCCAAACTAAGCCTTTTATAAGAATACTAGTAGGCCTACCAAGTTCAATATTGTAACGTATATTTTGAATTTATTGAGTTTTTACAGCGTAGTTTACTCCTTTTTATGTTTTTTTTTCGATTAGGTGTCATCTTTTCGGATATGTTGCCAAACTAAGCCTTTTATAAGAATACTAGTAGGCCTACCAAGTTCAATATTGTAACGTATATTTTGAATTTATTGAGCTTTTACAGCGTAGTTTACTCCTTTTTATGTTTTTTTTTTTCGATTAAAAAAAAATATAACAATTTTGGCGATTTAAATTTTTATAAAAACTACTTTATTGCTATAATTTTTTATAACAAATAGAATCAGAATTTTTATAAAATGGCCTAAAATTATTCATAAAAACAATTTATTATTTGTTCCTTGAGCAAAAGTTGAATAACTTTCAAATAACAAATTAAACATGTAGCGGTTGATATATAGTACATTTTAAATTTTGTTAACGCTAAAATGTTAATAGTTTTTAACTGTTAAAAACTTAATTTGTTGCTTTATCACGTTTTAAATTAGACTATATCGTTTTTTCTATTCGTAAAATGTGTATACCTTTGTATTTAACATCAATTTTTACAGATCGAAAGTAATTATTCACGTTTGCTACAATACAACAACGAATAACAAATTCTATTTTCAGCTGGGTCTCATTTTGTCAGTAATTCAATCTTACAGCGTGAAGCATGATCAACCAAAATTTGTTCAATAGCTAATTTATCAATTGTTATTGCATTCGTGCAAAAGAAACTATAAATGGTTGCATTGATATTCTAAAATTATTAAATTTCACTTTAAAAAGAGTTGGAATATTGTTCTAATTGCTAAATATTTATAAAGTACGGCTGTAAAATGGATTTTAGTTTTATGATTATTTTTAATACTCAAATAGCCCTGAAAATCACAAGGTTTAGAGACATTTAAACAAATCATAGATTTCTGAAAAGCCATTTTTTGCAGGTTTAAAATTAAAATAATTTTTTCTTAAATAAATTATATTTATTGTAGTTTAAATATTCATTTGTTGAGAGGTTTTAAAAAATATTTCGACGATATGCTGGTCAAGGCCGCAATTTTTTTAGTAATTGTATTAGCTTCTTTTTATTTGGTGCCAAAAACATTGACTTGGTATTTCAGCATTGCAATCGATAAACCTAGTGGAAATTATGATTTCATTATTGGTAAGTTAATTAAGTATGAAGTTGCTTGCAGATATACAAAAAAATTCTCTTTTTTGCCAAAGCTAAGACGAAGTGAATTAAACAAACAATAGAAAAGAACAGACGGTCGATAAAACATGTTATTAAGTAAACTTTAAAATTATTTCGTCTTTTTTTTGGTCTTTCAAAAAGATTAATGGAAAAAGTAATAATTGGATTGACAGTTTTCAAATTGACATTTATTAAAATAAGTAACATTTATTTTCCATAGATATTTTTAATAAAAAAAGTGTTTAATTGATTTGTTTTTCTATAAATAAAAAAATATTTTGGTATCAGTAAAAACTGTGGCTAATTTTGACTTTAAAGTCTAAACTTAGTTATATCAAAATTGAAAAAGTAAAAACTTAAAATGTTTTTAAAACTAAAAACTAAAAATAAGTAAAAACGTTTAGTGAAATTGCCAAAAAATACGTACATGTAGAAAACCTGTACTAAAGAAACGTCACCTTATGGCGCTTTTAGGTAAAATAAAAAAATAATTTTTAGTGGGGGCGGGAACTAGCGGGAGCGTGATTGCTAATCGATTAAGCGAAAACGAAAACGTCAGGTGAGTAATTTTTATAAATGTT
Source organism: Diplosoma virens (assembly GCA_963680785.1). Classification (NCBI taxonomy): domain Eukaryota; kingdom Metazoa; phylum Chordata; class Ascidiacea; order Aplousobranchia; family Didemnidae; genus Diplosoma; species Diplosoma virens. The sequence goes on along the minus strand of OY796890.1, from coordinate 7,868,870 downwards.
TTTTTTTACGTTGATATAAAACTTATCGATTGTTAATTGTTCTTCTGAATCTTTATCAACATAAATTGCTTTAATTTAATTTTTTCCATTGTTTTAGACCAATATATTAGACCTAATTTTTTGCAAAAGCCTCCATGGAAAATTTTTGACCTTTATGAAGATGGGCACCAGATTTTAAGTCAAAATCACGGGCTTATTTAAGCCTGATGGTGAAACAGCTTGATATAGTAAAAGGATATAAATATTCTTTCATACTTACTTGGAATAGTTAGAAATAAAGAAACAAAAACAAATAGCTGTGTCGTGCTTATGATTGATGCTATACCTTGTTTAAAGTTGGTTTTAATATGGGTTTTCTATTTCTGCTTGTGCCAAATCGAAGTTTAAAATCTTGAAAACAGCGCTTAAAGCGCGATGCCGATGAAGCCGGTAAAACATTCAAAAAGTTATCAATTAGAATTTCTGCTCTGGGTCCCTGACTAAATCCTGAAGAGACTTAGCTACAGCGGCATTGAACCAGTCATAGATCCATTGCTTTCTGGGGGCAGGGTGAGTTTTGATGCGGAATAAAAATAAAATCGCTTGGTTAGCTCCGAATATCGAGGTGTTTTGAGCCCAAAGTAGGCCGGTTCCCTATTTGTCGATTGAACAATTGCATACTACACTATCTGACGCCTTGCCAGTAACTACTAACTGCTGAGATTTTTGTCAGATAAACATTTGCTCTGAATAACCATAAAATTTTTCTTAAACAAAAGTTTTCCTCTTACTATAGGGTCTGCCGTCTGCAAAAGGGTGTATTTTAGCGATGGGTCTTGGCACTCATACTTTTCAACATCCATGTGTAAGATCTACGTTTCACAATATCCAAACCGTTTGCAGACGTTGATGATCTGGAACTGGTGCATTGCTTTGAAACAGGAAGGTTTTGGAAAAATCTTTACGTCAAAAATTTACTTTTAATGTATGTCCAGATTTGAAAGTTAAAATAGAGTTACGCTTAGACTGTGACGGCAGCCTTTTATTTAAACAATCAAGATGCCAAACACGAGCTAAAAAGTTGCATCGTTAGTAAGTCTTTGCTATTTTATCTTGTCCTGATCAATGTTGGGGAAAAACTTAACATGCAAGCAGGGGACCTGAAAAGTTTTCGGCGGGATGGGGATTACAATTAAAAACAAACTCAAAGGCTTCTTTTTGTTGGATAGAAAAAATTGTAGTTAAAGCTCATAGCCATACCATCTGAAAAATGTTGGGGGCAGTACAATCCTGCCCAAAGTTTAGTAACGTTTGCCCGAATCATGATTTTGTAGTCTTATTTATTTTCTATTAATAGTTGGGTACTGCGCAACATCCTGGAATTGTAGCCCTCAATTTTGCCGTATGGATAGTGCTTTGATTGATGTTTTGGTCATTGTCACTATATGTTTGCAACCCGGGCCAGTTACCAATTCTTTCCACTTGTCCGACCAGCTGAACGTTGTCCATTTGGAGAAACACTCTTTTTGGTTGACCGTGGCATTTTTTTTCCCTAACCACAGACTGAACGGTTTATTAAGTAACTTTACAGATGGCTGCTAGAAGAAACTGCAGTTAGAACGCCTATTTGTGCCAGCTTCGCGGAAACTACAAACTAACCTACCTAGCTAAAGTAGGCATCTGTGCGACCCAGTGGACAAATTACAAATGAAACGTAAGAACTGTGAAGCACATTTAAGATCCGCTTTTGCATTTCCCTAAAAAGTACCAGACTATTGGGAATGGAATTGCCCATGAAGAAGTCGGATCAATCTCATTCGACCAAGGACTAAGTGGGTTGGTTTTTCCGTACTTAAGCAAGGTCTGATTCCTTTAACAAATTGCCAATGCAGCACCACTGAACAAAAAGAAGACTACATTATATCAGTATGCGCCGTACAATTGTAAAGCATTACAAAAAAGACGAGGTCTGAGAAAAGGAAGACAAAAGACGACTGTGGCTCAATACCACTCCTGCCAGCATCTGATACGGTTATTAAAGTAGTATTTGAAAGTAACGTATAACAATTTAACCATATTTCCGGCTATATACGACCTGAAGCGAATGTACTCAGACGAAGACGAACGATTATTTACATAAGTTATTATCTACATATCTCACCTAGGCCAATCTTTACTACGGCTTGCTAAACTTTTAAGAATAAATCAGCCTTGGGTTAAATTTTGTCAGTTAGAGACTTAATTCATTAAACTCTTTTAGTTTTATTCATAAAAAATTGTTTTAGCATGGATGATTAAAATTTCAAAAATAACAAAAGTATTTGACGCAATCGCAATTTTTGATTTTACATGAATACAAATCGTAAGATCTAATTTATTTTTTCGCAAAGGCATAACAAAACCTCATGAAAAGTTTTTTGCTAGCGTATCGACAAGAAATTAGATGAAAATAATTTCACATCGATGATGAAAAGACAAAAGTGCAAAACAAATAAAAACAAATAAACATCAATCGTACAATTATATATTATATTGGCATCTTTTAAGGTCAATTGGTTTTTATCCGTTTGTCAAAAAAATTCGAACCAATGAAAACTAATGAAAAGACTTTGTAACCATTAAGATTTGCTATTACTCTGATAACATCATACAAAATCTGTACAGTAGAATGATACTATTATAGAATATTTTTTTATTTAAAGAGCTTAGTCAAAATAGAAATACATCCTAAACATTTTGCAATTTGTAGATTTTTCGGCTTATAAAATAATCTTTTAAAATTTTTTAAGTTTTTCATTTACAATAGAGTTTTGGTTCTTGAAGCTGGAGATGAAGATCCTTTAAATCCATTCATCAGCACCCCTTTACTGGTAACCACTTTACAACGAAGCGTAATTGATTGGCATTACGTCACTGAAAGTCAACAATATTCGTGCGGAGCGTTGATAAACAACGTAAGTCTATCATCATCATCATAAGTCTATGAAATATTACTTATTTAAATATAATTCTTGCATAATTATAATGCAATATTATTTAAGGGTTATATAATTCTAGGGTATATTGTATAGTTTTATCAAAACGCTATAGCCTACCCCTTGTGTTTGTTTATTTCGTTTTAGAAATCACCATAGAAAATTTTTGGTGAAAAAAATTATACTTAAATAGGTCATTTTTTTCTATAATGGCGGAGTCTTTAAAATTAGAATAACCTTATTTTACAAAAAACTAATTTTGATAAAGCAAAAAGTATTTTGTTTGTTTAAGATTTGTACGATAATTTATAATCGGAAAAAGTTAGAAAGTCAAATTGAAAGATGCTATTTTGATTAAATGCAACAAAAAAATTGACATAACTACGATGTATTTTTCAGCAAAGCTTTTGGCCACAAGGAAAGATTCTGGGAGGAGCTAGTACTTTAAATTATCTGGTGTATGCACGTGGTAGCCGTTATGACTACGACGCTTGGGAAAGTCTTGGAGCAACTGGATGGAATTATGAAGAAGTTCTTCCTTATTTCAAGAAATCTGAAGACGCAATTGCCAAGGAATTAAAAGACTCACCTGCGCATGGTCATAGTGGTTATTTGAAGGTCAACATAGATCCTCCAACCTTAGCTACGAAGTGGTTTATTGAAGCAGGAAAGAACTTAGGTAAGTTAAAATGTTTTCAAAAATTAAAAGAATTAAAAGTTTTTTACAAATTACAAGTTTGATAATGCATTTATCTTAAACCTAAATTTTGGTTAAGTTTATCAACTGCATCGAAGAGCTTGTTTGAAAAAAATGTCAACATTAAAGATCCCAATATTATGTCACAAGTTGGCGGTTAAATGGGACTTTTGTATAATAACATAAAGATAATGAACTGTGTGTCTTTGTTTTATTTGTTATAAAACAGACAATTTGAGTGTCAGAGATAGAGTCACGGATTAATACTTGGTGGAAGTAAAAAAATGTACTTTTGTTCAAGTTCAAGTTGGTTGCAAGTATTTTGTTTCAAAGTTTTTTTATTCGAAATGCTTTCATATGTTTTATTCATCTTCAATCATAGAGTTACTAGAAAAGTTAATGTCTTCCTTCTTAAAATTTAACTTTCTAAAAATTTTAAAATATTGACAATTGCTAAAAATCGCAACTGGCAACACAGGAATGAAGGGGATCGATTACAACGAGGAAGACGAAGGATTCGCTTTGTTACAAAGTACAATTGGAAACGGAGTTCGACAAAGCGCGTCAAGTGCATTTCTGTATCCATTTGCCAAGAGGTAGTCGCATCAAACGTACTGAGTTACTTGAACTTAAATCATTTTATAGCTAAAAAAGTATTTATTTAAATAAAATCAAAAAACTATAGAATGGCTAATCTGCGCAAGGACAAACGATTGGTTTTCGGCTTGGGCAAATTTCGTTGACAAAATAATTAAAAGAAAATTGAATGGGAATAACTTGTATTTAAAATATTTTTATTGTTGCGAAAATGATTTTATTTAATTTTTCGGTTTAATTTTATTCGCAAAAGAAACAAATATTTCACTGTTGATAAAATAATAATGATAAATTTAAGTTTTATGAAAATTTTAATACAAATAAAAATTTATTTAAATCTTTTATCATATAAAAAAGTTGTAAAAAATCATTTTTGATTAAGTTCGAGTCTTACATACAAACTAAACTTAAAATGTTTTTATGTGGCATTTCCTGAAAAAAATTTTTTTCCCAAATTTTTGGTATTACAAATATTTTAACCCATTATATCCTGAATTAATTTTGAATAAAAAATTTGTACCGATTATGTTTATATTTGGTACATTAGTTCTTAGTTATGGAATAACGTATTTCCTAAAATCTGAGCAGATTTGCTTAACAACTTTTTGTTTTATAGAATGTTGCGTAGACGCAACACTAGGATAATAAGTTACAATTTCACAGAAATTTGAAAATAGCAAGAAAATATATTTATTTCAAAAAAACTAAAAATGAACCATAATGATTAAACATTATTCTAGGGTTGCGCTCAGGTAACATTTGTATTTTAGCCTGAAATATTAAAGCAATGCCTCATATAACAATTAATGCATATACATCTATTCCTTAGCACCTATTTTACATAATAAAAAAACATTTTGTGTAGTAAAAGATACTGAAAGTGTAAATTAGTACTCACTTTTTTTGGTTGCCATTTTTCTAAAGCGCGAAACAAACAAACACACCCTCTGATGACTACTGCAAGTGAATGACTGAAAGCATGACAAAATTTGATGGCATTGTACCTACACAGAGTATTTATACCCCAAAAAATGATTTATACCCCAAAAAATGCGCATTACAAAGAAAAATTTGAAATTTAATACGTGTTGCTCTCACGCAACACTAGAATATTATGGGTTAAAGTTGATGTGTGAGGTCACTGGAGGGAATATTAACTGGTCCTACTTTTATTTAACAACTGGAGTTGTTAACATTATAATCAAAAATATATTTGACGCTTCGATAAAAGCAATAAAAAAATTAAAAATGTCCTTAACGTTAATATAAAGAGATATCTTACATACTTGTATTATGCGGCAGAAAGAATCTGGACATAGTTACAAATGCACATGTGACCAGAGTCTTGTTTGAGACTGGAAACAATAACTTGCCAAGAGCTGTTGGCGTCGAATACGTTAAAAATGGGATTGCCTACAAAGTGAATTCAAGAAAAGAAGTGATTTTAAGCGCTGGAGCAATTGCAACACCACAACTGCTGATGCTCTCTGGAATCGGTTCAAAAAGTCATTTAGAAGAACACCAGGTACTGGCGTAAATTTTTCCGCGCTGTGAAAACATTACCGGGCAGGTGTCTTTAAATATGCAATTTGAGATTTGAATGAGAAATTAAAACAAGACTATAGTTCAGCTTTCCAACCACATCTGAGTAAAAAGTTGTTAAAAATTGTTTCAATAAGACCTTGTTCTTCAAATGTCTCCGCTTTTATCTATAGAAATTCTATACAATCACATAAATATACTAAACAACTTGAAGCAAAAGTCTTATTGCTTCTTAAAAATAAATTATTTAGTTTATATAATAAATTATTTAGCTATTTTATGTTGTTGATGAAATAAATTTGATAAACCAAGTCAAAAATCTGAGTCATCATTTTATATCAGTTATAATCGTACAGTAAATCGTTTTGATTTACAAATGTTTAACTTAAAGCAAAGATACTTAGACCTACTACTGAAGATGCAAAAATATATTTGAGACTTGATATTGTAGCTTTAAAAATATAGTGCCAAATTCTCCTAAAGAGCTAAAAGCAAAGCACAGTAAGTGACACACTAAATTGTATTTTATTTTTAGCCTAATGCTACCTGATTTAGACCAACAGTAAATCTTTTGTGCAAAAGCAAATCCTTAAACCAATACATTTCTTATTTCCTAATTTTCCAACAACAACTCATCTTCCTTAATTAAATCCTTCTGACTCGCAGGAAAACAATAGTTGTGCTTAGGACAACCGTCAAGCCATTACACCGACCTCTGTCTGGTTCAAACGTTGTATTTAGTGATTTGTCTGAAATCTATAATTATTAATACGCAAAGCAGAGAAAAGTGCCTTAAGGTGTTTTTCCCAAGGATAGAACTAAATGACTCGTGTCGGTTTTGAGCAGCCACTATTTCGATCTCGTTCGCCATCAATAGAGTGGCCCCATCTACTCAACCACACTGCGAATTAAATCCAGAATAATCAATTTATTCTAAATAAACGCGATAATGCAACTTCTACGCCTCAGTTGTTTTCTTTTCAGACAAAACAAGGCAGCAGATTAGATTTTTTTATAAAGAATTATATTTCTTTTACGATTCTGATTAAAAACAGATTAAAGTCATCGCTGATTTGCCTGGAGTTGGAGAAAATCTTCAAGATCATACATTTGCCGCAGTTTATTTCGATTATCCTTCCACTGATACTGAAGGAGTTTCCTATTCTCTATCCAGAGCTGTAAGATCAAATAATATATATAATGTTTTTAGTTGCATTTTTTATAATAAAGATTTGAAGCGGCAATAACTACTGTCTCAATGGGAGATGGCAGTTAAACAGTATAGATCGGTACACGTTGCAATAAAAAAATTATTGTTAAAGCAGGCAAAAGTTGTTACCATGCCTTTTGATTTTTTAAATAAAAATGATTGAAAGAAACCTCAATATTGGTTTATGTAAGGTTTCAATTAAAAACAGCTTTAAACAAAAACTTATTTCCGTTTGGAAGCGGTCTAAAGCAGAGACGCTTTTTTTCAGCAAAGTTTTATTTTTTTTATTTATTGTTCTTCCGTTGACTTTCACATGATAGATGCATTTAAAAGCTGCTTTTCGTTCTCAAACTTAAAGTACAGACTTTTTTCGCTGTCTGATTCCATTCGATAATTTTCATTGTTTTTGATCCAGTAAAATATCAGTTTAACTCTGACCTTCATAAGTATTAATTGTCTAGACCAGTCTTAGGTTAGTCATGTTTTTTGATTTATCGGCCAATAAACACGAAACAACTATAAAAGTTGTTTTTTGTTAGAAATAGAGCCAGAAGCTAAGTATTTTTATCTTTTATTTTGACGATGCTTTTTTATCATTCTGGAAAATTATTTGAGCTATAACGTGATACATATTTGGATACATTAAATTACCAACGTTTATACGTTTTACGAAACAAATAAAACGACTTTGGTTTCATCATTGAAAATATTGACGATTGCTAGTGTACACAAATTACACAGTGTATATGATTAAACATGGAAAGGTACACAAATTACACAGTGTATGTGATTAAACATGGAAAGATGGAAAGGTGAAATAGGAAGTTATATTTCCAATATAACCTGTTGAATCAATTTTTATTTTATTTTTTATTTTTATTCACCTGACTCGCAGGAAAGCGACGGAGGCGCTAATACATAGAGTAAGCATTTACCCTGACCTGCTTCCGAGGTACTACTACACTTGATCAAATAACACTTGATAAAAGCGACACTTTATCGAAACAAAACTTCATCGAAATGATATTTGATTAAAACGACATTTGATCAAAATGACTGTTGATAAAAAAAAAGATTTACTTCTGTACGTTTCTACGATTCAACAATATCTTTATTACGGTAATTAGATTCATAAAAAACAGAGGCCATCAGTAAGAAGACAGTTTGTTTTAATTTTTTATAGTTTTTTTTCCAATGTCAAGGTCATGGTTTATCAACAAGGACCTGGGCAAAGCATTTTTGGGAAGGCAACAAGTAGATTTTTGCCATGGTCACGTTTCGTTAGATGCCTATTGCTGCCATTTTTGCATTCTTTTTACATTGTAGTCTGAAGCGTATTTAGGGGGGGGGGGCATTCTGCCATGGTTCCACCCTTATAGACCCGTTGCAGAAATCAGAGACAGATTCAAAGGAAGACTTTTTTTTAGAGATCACTATGTTTTTGGCAGAAAAAAATTGACAAAACCGGGATAAATTCAAAGAAAAACCTTTTTTTAGAAAGCACTATGCTTTTGGGACGAAATATTGACAAAACTGGGACATATTCAAAGTGAAGATCTTTTTTTCTTCTTTAACTACCACCAGAAAAAATTTTCCACTAAACATATTTGATTGTGGATATATGGCTCCCCCCATTCAAAAATCTTCCGTACGTTACTAATAGTAGTTGTAAAGATTTTAATGTTTCGAGAGCAGTATAACATGAATCATAGTTCTGTATAGATATTAAGCAGTTTTTAAATAAACTTTGCCTTTTCTTGCTTTTTGTTGTTTTTTGGTTAACCTGCCTCTTGTGTAAAAAGCAAATTTTTATCCTTGCTATTGCTTTTTTCGTTGGTACGAGAGAAATTTAAATTTTTCCAGTCGCAACTATTTATAAAAAATACAAAACGAAGATTCTTTCTCGCAAAAAAAATCTAGATGGTTTTGCAATATTTTGTTGTAAATTTTCTTTTTCATTATTTGACCAAGTGTCGTTTCAATCGAGTGTCGTTCGATAAAGTGTCGTTCGATCAAGTGTCGTTCGATAAAGTGTTGTTCGATCAAGTGTCGTTCGATCAATTGTCGGGTCATGTGGTTCCAAAAATGCCAAAATATTGCTGTCTGATTTATATTTTGAATTGGTTTATTATGGAGATATGAGTAAAAGTTAGAACTGCTTGGCAAGAACACCAAGAAAGGGAAAGTAACGTAAAGTTTCTGACACGACAGAATGGCACAAGTAGGCTTTGAACCGAGGCCATGTAGATTACAATCCCGGCGCTTTAATCATCGGTTCGAACCGTATAAAACATTATTTAAAGACTTTAGAGGTCACTTACGCCGACTAGCTAGTTTTTGCCAATTCAAGTTTAGCAAAATTACATGGAGTACGACAAATTCGGATCCTGGATCTTTGTTTGAGTCCGCATTCCTTGTTAAAAACCTAAAGCAACTTTTAATTATTTTGTGACATTCCTGTGCTACCAGTTGCAATTTTTAAAAAAACTTAAATATTCAATATTTTGCGGTTTTTTTGATGTGAACATTTTTGCACGTTTCATTGTGTTCAATTTCCTTACTAAGTAAGAGACATTTGCTGCTTCTATCACATTAAAATTTATGCTTAAAACTGAAAAAAAGCATTTACTCCAAATCTGAATAACAGTAGTCGTTGCTTTAATTCGTGCTTTTTTTGTAAAACAAAAAATAAACTTCTGTTTTAAAGTATTAATTCATTGACATTTGCAGATGTCGCTTTCAAGTATATTTAATTATGCTGTCTATGGGAAAGGACCTTTAGCTTCCACTGGAATTAATGGATTTGCTTTTATTAAAACAAATAAAAATAATTCGGAAAAAAGGTAAAAGTATATAAGTCGCACGTATAGCCCATATTTTAATATCAAACTCGCAGTTAAAAACATGAATGCCAATACGTTTTGCTTGTGATGCTGTAGCCCTTTAAACTTTTTTATTGTTTCTCTAATATAGTGAGAATATTTGAAAACCAGACACAAATGGTACGGCCATTCAAGTAACTCCCAATTTAGATAATTTAGTCCGTCACCAAAGGCAAAAATTAATATGTTAAAAGCAATTTGCAAAAATAGCGACGCACTAAAATAACCCAGTAAATATAATAAAAATACAAAAAAAAACTTGATTGGAAAATTGAAAAAAAGAATTGGAAAATTTTTATAAAAATGCTCATTTGCTCCAGCTTTGAAAAATTTTATTTGAGGTGGCAATTTTTGAATTTAATTTACGTTTTCAATTTTCGCGCATTCTTGAATGAAATGAGAAACAAAAAATATCAAGAAAAAGCAGTTTTTAGCCTTTTACTTGGTAAAATTCAGAGCAATGAAATGAAACTACTAAGATTTAAAAAAAGCGCATTTCAAGTAGTTAAGGCCAAGTTAAATCTGCATTTCTTTTTTGTCTTCTTACCTGTACTGTTAGTATCAAACAAGTTTTAATTAATTAAGAGAAATTTAAATAGTAAATTTATAAAGTAAGATTATTATTTTTGTTCTCAAATTAGTTTTAAACCAATTTAGAAAAAAAGCTTTTCAAATTTCAGTTTGTACTTTTTATCTTTTACCTATTGCTCAACAATCGCATAAAAATTTTAATTATTTTTGAAATCTCTTTCAGAGCTTTAACTCAGTAGTTTTCCAACTTATTTTTGGTTTTTCTTATTTAATTTTTTTGTTAAAATAAATTACTTTCAGATTTCCTAATAAAAAACACAAAATAAAAAAGCAAAGCCTTAACTTGAGAGAAAAATATATTAATTTTTTTTTGTTTTTCAGTGGTGAAAAATTAAACTTTTTCAAAAATTTTTTATAAACTTTAGCATTACAAAAATTGCGGAGATATTGAATTATTGAAAGTAATCACCAAAAGAACAAAAGATTGTAAGAGTTAAAAGTAATTTATTAGTCTATGAGGTGATTTATTGACGAGTTTTTAACTAAGAAAATTTGGTTAAAAAAGTTTATTTAAAAAAATTAATATTTGTTTACAAGCACTCAATTATTTATTACAAATTTAAGTTTGAAAACTATTGCTCAAACAATAACGTTGACTCTGTGTTATTTTTTATTATATAAATAGTGCAGTTACTGAAAAAAATTTGGATTAGAAAATTGACAAAAAAATTTGAAATAACAATATATTTTGTGCATAATGCACAACTTCAAGTTTAAGTTGCAATAAGAACAAATAAATCGTTTCACAAATTTTCTTAAACCAGCCAGAATTCAATTAAAACAACATAAATTTTTCATAGATTTGACTATCCAGACATCTATCTTTTGATGTTTGCAGTTGAGCTGGATTATTCTGAAAAGTCCACACGGGAATTGTACACAAAAATTTTTAATCAAAAACCAACAGTAGGTTTAAAAATAAAAAAAACTATAAATTTTTTATCAAAAGTCGATAAAAAATTGTTTAATTTCAAAATATTTTTTTTGTTCTTTTTTTGCAAGAAATGTAGAACAATGCTTTTGTGTCTTTTTCTAATAATTTTACAATACAATTATAAGCATATCTTTTTTTTACGTTTGATAAATATTCAAAATTATAATGCCAATATGCATCTTTAGATTTTAGAAAAACTAGGATCACAAACAAATGCAGATGAAAAAGCTGTGACGGCTGATTTTACTGTACTTGTTAGTGTTGGCCACCCAAAAAGTTTGGGTAATATTCGCCTGGCTTCGAACGACTATAGACACTATCCACTGATAAACCCCGAGTATCTTAAAGATGAAAGAGATGTGGACAAATATGTTACAGGTAATACTACTTGCAGTCATTTTACTGTTTTTTGTGAATAAAGACCATAGGCGTCTAACTGTCGATGAGTTTAGCAATTTAATTCAGTGACAATTGCTTTTTTTATATCAAATATAGCCTGCAACGGTGGTTCCAAACCACTGCTCCAAAAACCGGCAACGGCTTGCGTGATGTTTTTGCGGGTCCACAAAATATGTTCCTTCCTGCAGAGCGTTGCAAAATTTCTTTTCCAAATAAAACTTTTTTACACTTGGCAGATTATCAGCAATAATACTGTTATATCTCGATTTCGTGAATACCGTGAAGTTGTTCGATTGTTAATCTTTCAGTGACCATCAATTTGTTTCCCTTTTGATTATTTCGTCGCAAGTTGGATCTGGTTATAAACAGTTTTGTAATGTAAAAACATTTTTCATTTTGAAGATAGATTATTTGACTGGCCTGTTATAATGCAGAAGAATGCAATTCTAAGTCGACTTTTGATCTTCATACTATTACGAGCATTGTATGTAAATATAGATTTGATCATTTTTTCTCAACCTAAAACATGGATGGCTGTTACGAGGACGAGTTTTTACATGTCTTTTTAAACTCCCCGATTAACAAAAATCTTGTGGAGAAAAATAAATTCCCCTTTAGCAGATTTTTTGTTGGATGAGTTGTAGTTGGGAAGTTTGCGTACTTGGCTGATATATCTGGCCGTTTCGAAAAGCTTAATACTTCTCCACAAAGCTTTTGCATAAATACTGTATCTTTGCATTGAGAAACAAGATAGATGCATTCATTTGTTCAACCAGGCATTCAAAAAAAAGCTGGCACTTCCAGATAGTCTTGTCTTGCTCAAAAGGGTCGGTATGCGTGTTCGAGTGGTTACAACGCCGGGATTGTGATCGACATGGTCTCGGTTCAAAACCTACTCGCGCCATTCTGTTGTGTCCTGGCAAAAACACTTTACGGCACTTTCTTCTGCTTGGTGGTCTTGGCAATCAGTTTTAAATTTCAGTCATAACACTATTAAATTTCAAAATATAAAAAATTCCTGAAAAGAAACTTATTTAAACAATCTTAATTTTATGAGTAAAGCGATGAGATTTATGGAGAAGTTGGAACAAACTGAATCATTCAAGTCTCGGGGAATTAAAATGCGACTCTTTTCACCCCTATGTGAGGGTGAAGGAAATACCGAATCGCCAAGGTCAGGTTTTACCGATGATTAATATTATCAATCATCCAGAGTTTGAAATAGTTTCAATGAAAAAAGTTATTGTATAAACTTAAAACTGTCAAATTGTCACTCCAACCTTAATGCGTTTTGAAAAAATAATAAAAAAATATATGGAAATGCACAGAAAAGTTAACTCATAGCCAATTTTTTATTGTCTGATTTGTATCGATTCAGTCAAAAATTTCAAAAATATAAGCGAATTGACATGCAGCCCAATTCAAACGAATCATAATACAATAAAATTTTTACATATGCTTACGTGATGGTTTCTTTACTTTAGTTGAATTATTTTTTGCAGGAGCGAAGACTATTACAAGTGTTACGTTCGTAATCAAATTCTAACCCAATACCACCAAACAGGAACAGCCAAAATTGGTTTTCCAGAAGATCCCTTGGCGGTTCTTAGCCCAAGATTAAAGTGAAAAATTATCTAATAACATTCTTTTATTATCTTAAGTTGGTTTTATTTAGTTTAGGCTGTACTTGTAAAAACTAAGAAGAAATATCGCCCGTTTTTCAAACCAAAACACAGAAAAACAGTTAAGAGCACAGTCTTAAAGCATTGATTGAAATCCATTTAGTTTGTTATTTTGAATCTTGCAGTTTTACTTGGTATTTTGTTCTGAATTAACTAAGATTTTTTAAAAACAAAGCTATAAAAAAAGCATGCTAATATGCCATATTTCAAATATAGTCTGCAATTTAAAACAATATCATATTAATTCTAAGGAGAGAAACAAGTTTTTACTAAACTTGATATCTTTTTCATTACCTTTTTACGAAGTGTTCTGATCATTTCATCTTTATAATGGTTGCACACATATATTCTATTTTAATGAATTTAATATGAAACATTACGAAGTTAATGCACAAATTCTTATGATAGATCTTATCTCAAAAAATTCATTATAAATTAGGCTGATAAATACATTGGAAAATTGTTAACATCAGCATCATTTATATATAATTTATACCATCCTAAATTCCAGGAAAAAAACTACGAACTTGCACAAACAAAAAACAATTACGTCAATTCTACTTTGAATTAAAAACGTTCTTTATAGATTTTACAGTAAAACTCCTTTGTTATGCACAAAATAAAGGAGCAACTATTTGTAAATAACAATATAAGTTATAAGGTTTGTACTTTATCACTAGAATCTTATTTTCAGAGTATACAAAGTGGAAGGATTACGAGTGGCTGACGCTTCTGTTATGCCTCAAATTACGTCAGCAAACACACAAGCTCCTTGCTACATGATTGGTGAAAAAGCAGCTGATATGATAAAGGAAGATTGGAATCTAATTTGAAATAATAATTCTAGCTTATCATTTTGCGTTTCGGTGTTTTTTTCATTTTAATTGTTTGAAATTGATTTATTATTTACAAATTTTAACGCTTATTAATGTTAATGATAAATAGTATTATTTTCGTGTTGTTAAATGAAGAAGTTATATTTTTATTACTTATAGTAGATCGATAAATTAGTATATGCAGTTTTTGTTTTTATTATTATTATGTACAGCACAACGAGTGATTGTTTCTTTTTTAGTTTGTATTCAAAACATGTAAACCATATATATTATGGAAGTATTACTATGATCAATTTTGTAAAGTTCAATTAAATTGTTTTGCTATTTGTTTTTGCCTTTTTTGTATAATTGCATGATTCTGAGAAATTATAATCATATTTGGTCACCATATTGTTAAATTTTATATCATAAGAAGTAATCTATCAATTCAGTCAGAGTCGCTCAAACTTTGGCACGCCGGTTTCCGTCAAAAAAGTTTGAATACCCAATCTATAAGGGAAATAGTCCAATGTCAAAGTACGTTTAGAAACTTTTCAGATTGTATAATGTCACATTACTTTTAGAAAGAGTTAAAAAGCCAGAGTTTACACTAGCCAGAGTTTAAAAAACAGTCCTTTCATACTGTGAATTGTTTAATAAATTACTTCGAAATTCATTTGAAGTTCGAAGGAGCATTTATTGAAATGTCAAGTAAAGACTTTTTTGGTCTTTATTTGACTTCCGCAAAAAGTTTTGCGTTTGTACGTCAAAATATCATCTTAGAAACAGTTTGATGCTACCTGGTCTATTAAGTTTATTCTATTATATTCCGATGTTTTTGTAGCTTTAAAATGACCCCAAATTGGAAATCTCTGAATCGGAAATCAACTTAGCCTTTCATTTAGGGATGACCTGGGCTGTTTGCAGTGGTTCTTCCGCGTAAAACAAAGTAAAGCTTTTATGTGTACAACGATTACAATCTGTGTTAGAGCTGCTTGTAGTATTGGTTATATAACTTTCTCTCTTCCTGCTTGCGTCTACTCCAAATTTCCAAAATCTACGAAAGAGCGCTTGTAGTCGACATGCAAAAAAAGAAAAAGGCTATATAGAAGATCCAAAAAGTTATTCACAAATATATCAACTTTACGTCCCTTGAAAAAAATTGGAGACACTTACCTACGCCTGAGTCAAACCAATTGGTATATTGCTTTCTAGAGAATAGAAGAAAAAGTCAACCATTAATCAGGTCGTTCTGTTAATAGAAAACTGCGAGGATCTTCTCGAGGTTAAGAATAAGAAGGCTGATGTCATATTTGTCGATCTGACAGCTGCATATAGCACTCCTATTACATACAAACTTGGCTTTAATTCCAAACTACTGAGGTAGAAGTTTTATTTTTACTAACGGCGATAGTATGCAAACACAGAGAATGGGACAGCTGGCCCCAGTCTGACTGGCCTTAGAATCATAGAGAAGGACAATTCGTCGCAGCCATCTTACCACTTTTGATATACAAAATATCAAAATAGATTAAAAATAATAATTATTAAAAAGCTAAATTATTGAAATAAAATTGTTGCATGAGTCATAATTTTTATAAAAAGATTTTATCAAAGAAAAATATATAAAAAGTAAATATTATAAAAAGCTGAATTATTGAAAAAAGAGAAATTTATTATAATATCTTTATTACGAGAAAATAAAAGTATTTTTTTTTCAATCTTATCTTTTTATAAATGACTCTTCGACCAGTTAGAATTCGGCCAGTTGGCTTCAATGGCAAATCAGGCTGCAGACAGTTAGGCGCAGCTAGTTGGGTAGCGGCCAGTTGTCCTTGACCCAACAAAACAGTCTAGGGTGTCAGAAGAACAGTGTTGCTTTAAAATCTATCAAGATGTATTCCTTTTTAACATCTGTACGTATAATCTACTTTCCACAATCTCCAGATTATAAAAAAATGTGAGCCGAAAATTTACTGCAATCAACTTTTATCATTCTGTCCACTTCTTATTTATCTAGGGGTAAAACCGGACAGATTACTCACGTTTCGTCACCACCGTTTGGCATTGCGTGAAAAAAACTTTCTTTCTCTTGCGGCTCAAGGCAGGTGCTGGTGCCAAAGCATCACATACAGCTGTCTTACTTGTGGTCTATTCGAAAGCTGATTACTGAATCCCGTTTGTTGTCGCAGTGTTCATACTTGCTTTTTTAAGTTTTTCTTGAATGACGCTTTGCGCGAAGTCTTGTATCACGCATGTCTTTGTTCCTCTATAAAGGAACACTTTAAAGTTTTTACAAACATCCATCCATCTGAACAAACATCGAGGAGCGGCACTCGTTTTGGACAAAAATGGTTCTCTAGACCAACTCTCCACTACCTTTATGCACCTGCGGCACACTTGGATCAGGATGAAGAGATGCTGTAACTTCGAACGCTTTCCTTACCTGAAGTTTCATTTGACTGTCATAAAAAACTTAAAAACTTTAATCTAAACCTTCACTATATTTTTATGGTTTAGATTGAAGTTTTTAATTTTTTTATGACAGCCAAATGAAACTTTAGTTAAAAGAAAGCGTTTGAAGTTAGCTCTTCACCCTGATCACAGTGGGCTACAGGTGCGAAAAGGTAGTTACCGATTTGCGCAAATTATGTACAACATTCATCTAAAGTTATCAATTTACATATTGTGTACAAATTTTATCCGAAGCTGCCAATTTGCGCATATCGTGTACAAATCGCACCAGAAAGATAAATGATCAAAAAAGTCATTAATTTATTTTTACAGATTCAAATTGAAATTGGTAGGCTATTTTGTTCACTAAATAAAGCTTCAGGTAAAAGAAAGCGTTCGAAACTTAGTAAAGACCATAAAATGTTTTGACTTTACAAAATGAGGTGTGCAATAATTTTTTAAGTTTATTGGTTGCTACTTTAGTAAAACATAATTTTTTTATTTCGAAGAGTATGTTTTTCGTTTTTTTACGGTACACGAATAAAAGAGCACAGCTCTAGATCCTTACTATGGTTCATTTATTGGGAATTAAAAGCCTGCCGAAAATGACTGAGGTCTAAACGTTTTGTTTGTCCCAGCTACGCAAAACCTTCTGAACAATCTTGCCGAATCAAGCATCAGTGCTGCCCGGTAGATAAATCATAGACCGAAAGTGGAGCACTGTGAGAATGAATCCCGGCTCTGTGCTTTTATTATCACCGCCTGGCCGGTATGCGCAAATATAAACATTAAAAATTTGCTTTACCAAATGGTACAAAGAATACTTTTTTTGGTTACCAGCAGCAGCGGCTGGCAAGTAAAAAAAGAAGGTGCTGCGATGTGAAAAGTAGTTTACATCTATCTAAACGAATAAAACTAACTGTAGGTGAAGATGCAACAATGGCCTTACAAAAAGGGGGCCTGGTGCAAGAAAAGTAAAGGGGCCACTATTTAGTGTACTAAAAAAAGGTAGCTGAAGCCATTTTTAGTGTATGAAAACAAAGTGATCTCTAAAAAAAAACCAAAAAAACAAAAAGGTTTTCAATTTAGGGAGAGCCATTATGTGTGACCCAAATCATGGAGAGGCAAAGGGATCACTAAAAAAAGGTCTTGTCTTCAATTTAGGTGGGCCACATGGAGAGTCACTTTTTACTGTGTTAGGATATTATAATCTCTAAAAAAAAGGTCTTTACTTCCACAAGTACAAGTGACAGCAACCCTAACGAGCAGAAGCCGAATATGCTGCTGATCTTCAAAATTTTTTCTTTTTTTCTTGACATGCCATCGACGTCCTGGTGCTACTATGAAGAAATAGAGCAATTTCTTGTGTAGGGGGGAGGGCACTTTTTGATGTATTTTAGGGGAGCCTGGTGCGGCCGCTCCGTTCGCATCCCGTTAAAGCCATTACTGTGAGCATGTGCAACCGTACAATGGCTAGGAGTCAAAAATGTCTGTCTGCATGCATCCACATATCGATTCATATTTTTAATATATATCAATATTTAAGTTACCAAAAGGTCTACAATCCTTTTTCTTCTAAAATCCAGATTTAACAGTTGCCAAATAAGAATGTCTACCTCTTTTCTTGATATAATTATGGTCATTTTTTTCATGTATTGTAAGTACTGTTCTATGTTGCATCATTTTGCATCAGTTTGCCTGAAATCTTTGAGCTGCAGTTTAAACAGCTCAAATAGTGGCCGCTTTAAAATTTAAAAAAAATTTGCTTTAACAAACCAACAAAACTTAAATTTATGTAAAAAAATTGAGAAAACTATAAGTTGTTTAAGTGTAATGGGAAAACATCCACTAATAGGATTTATGCAAGGCTGTTTTTAGTAAAAAAATAACTATTTTTTAACCCTGTATTTACTTTTGTAAACAGAAAATTTGTATGAAAATACATCGTTCGGGTTACCGATGTTTTATGCTCGGAAAAAGAAAAACATTTTGGAAAATAAGTCTTTCAACCTAGACAATAACTGATTAATTGGCAAGCTCAAAAAATCTTTGGAGAAAATTTTAATTCTTTTGGCAGGTTTTTTCCTTGACGAAGGTAGTGACATCAGATATCAGCTTAATTGAAAATCTTCGTACGTGAGTTGATACGCTTTCAATATTATCAAAGGTTTACAGCGGCTCTCTCGATTAACGCCACGATTTGAGACAAGGACGTGTTGGAAATTGTGGTAGCAAGATCGATCGCTTCCACTCGGGCTGGCCAGCTTTGTGGAACTAACTAATGGTCTTCTATTAGTGGTTGGTATGTACAAGCAAGCCAACAACTCGTATAGACCTATTTAAACAAGAGATAGGTCGGGCTTAAATGCGTATCTTATGTTGTAACCTAACAAGCTCACCCTAGATACACCAGCCACCTGATCCGCCAGGGTAAGTATATTTGAAATAATGAAAAACAGTAAACGAACCAGAAAAATAGATTAACCAGCAGCACGATCACATTACAAATTAAGAACACGATTAGGTTAAGAGCACATTACAAATTTAAGACTGCGATTTAAGAGTAAAGATTAACTGTAACTCTAAAAAGTAAATGATTAAATGATACATCATTTACCTTGATTAAAGTGGATCACCAATACATCTACTTCGAGTTTACTTTCGGCAAAAACTGATTCAGCTAGGTTATAGTTATACACGCGACAGGAGCCTGGTACATTCGGGTGATTTACATATTATATAAAAGAAAAAGGGACAAAAAACAAGGAGAGATTAGCTGTCGCAGTTGGAAAGCAAATGGTCAGCAACGTTATATCAACTAGAAGTTAATCAAGTCGGAAATGACTCTCTTGTAAAGTTGCATTGCACAATAAATCAACAAAATCTTTGTACAAAGTCATTGAGAATGGAAAACTACCATTTATTTTGACTAAAACGGTCAAGTTTATTTGTTTCAAAGGTGTGCGTTATGTAAGCCTAAAAATTTGAAGAGGACTTTTCAATTAATCAAAAAAATTATTAAAATAATAACAAGAAATAGATAATTTCGAGATACATCATTTTCCATTAAAAAAAATTAAATTCATTGCTACAAAAAAGACTTTCTATATATTCTTTGTTTGATTACGTTAAAGTCTTGCTTTAGCAATAGGTTTAGTTTGATGTAACTTGTACTCGTAAAACAGCACTTTGATGTAACTGTTGCATCTTTAATGGATTCTCGAATCTCTAACATCAGCTAATACCTCATGTCATAAAGCTTTGTTCTAAAATTTTAAATAAATTCGATATCTCTTTAACAGAACATTTACTCCATCTTTCTAGGCTAAAGCAACTTACTTTTTTGTATACTGTATATCCGAAAATAAAAATTATGACTAACAACAACAAACAAATAGTTAAAATAAATATTTTTTGTAGATAAGTGTTTAAAGCGCCGGGCTCGTGACCAACGCGGTCTCGGTTCAAAACCCACTCGCGCCATTCTGTTCTGTTGTGTCCTTGGGAAAGACACTTTACGGCACATTCCTCTGCTTGGTGGTCCTGGCAAGCAGTTCTAAATTACAGTCATATCTCTATTAAATTGCAAGCGGACAGCAATATCTTGGTATCTCCGGAAGCAGGTCGGGGTAATTGCCTACCCTATGTATTAGCGCTTCCGTCGCTTTCCTGCGAGTCAGAAGGATAAATATAGAGATAAAATAAATAAATAAATAAATAAAATAATCCCGTGGACTTGTAATCTTACTTTAAATATTTTTTGTTTTGTTAGGTTTTTAGCATTTCGATTAGGTTTTTAGCATTAGCATTTATTGCGATAAAAACAACTGTTTATTTTTAACGCCGATTGGGTACTTTCCAGATAGAACCGACAGAATTTTTAACTTGCCGTTTCTAAACTGATCTTTTGCTAAACGCCATGCCAAGTTGCTGTAAATAGTTGTTGAAATTTCGGAAACAAAACGTTTTCTCGTACTATTTTAGCGTGAAGAGGAAATAGACGACACAAAAAAAGAGCGTTTTTAACCTGTCAAGCATCGTGCAAAATCACGTTTTCTTCATATTATCACTTTTTTTGTGAGTTATTATTGTTCATTGTGCATACAATCAACATTTTTCATTGTGCATCTAAAATTTACGGGAGCATTTTCAGGTATTTTTTCATTTTTTTCTTTTTTCTTTACGCAATAAAGAGTTTTTCTCGTGGCTGCCAGCTTATTGCAAAGCATGTAAATCAGAAAACGTTATATGCCGATGACGTCAGTTTCAAATATATCCGAAAACGGATATGCCGTTGGTGACGCTTAAAAATTTAAAAACTTATATGACTTTTGCAAAGAAACTTTAAGTAAAAGCATAAAAACATATCAACTGTACTAAGGGTTTTATTTCCTTGTACCGAGGTCGGTATTTTGAAGTTAAGTATTTAAGCTCTAAAGAATTTTAAAACATTATTATCAAGATTAAGAGGAAAAGGATTAGGATCAGATAACTGTTTGATTTTATTAGCATAGCAAGAAATGTATTTAGGATAATAGACAAATGACCAAGACCGCACGTGCTACATTAAAAAAAAAACACCTTGGTTTGACAAATACTACAATAATGACAAGGTAAACAATAAGAATAGCAGGTTATATTTTGCCAAATAAGTAAGTCAGTCAGTCAGTGACTGATTGCTTCCTTGATTGTTGCAAGCAATTTGCAAGCAATTTGCAAGCAATCATGAAAGCAATCTCGATAACAAATGTTTTTCTAATAAAAACTTACGAGGAAGATGAAAAGCTAAAAATAAACGTATAAAAATGAGCCTGTTTACACTGCACTGCACACATGTGAGGTCTACAGTGCGTTTTAATAAAATTACGCACCAAACAATAAAAACTCTTCAAACAAATCTTAGATTTAGAAGAACCAGAACGCAATAATTGTCTTAACTTTGATTCCCTAGCAAACGTGCAAAATCGATTAAAATATTTGAGCTGAAGTTAAACAGCTTAAATTATATAGACTTAATCTACTAAGCCGCATTAGTATTGATTGCTAGTTTTTAGCATAATAAAGTAGGTCGTTTGAAAAAGCAACATCGTTAATGAACATCAGACTTGGACTCGAGACACGGAGGATACCCAGTCGAGACACGAGATTTTGCGTAGGTTGCTTCGGTTTAAGCCAGCGTTGTTAAGTTGAAATCGTATGCTTATGAGCGGAGTCGTTTTTTAGATATGCTGCAGCCAGAGTCTATTATTTATATCTGCAGGAGTCGGTATTGGAGTTGTGATTGTAAAGAGCTTCTTTTTGGTACAGAATTTTAATATCGCTTTAAACAAAGTCGATTTTTTCGGAGCCATAAGCTTTTCGTGACGCTCTCATCAGTGGCAATCGCGTCAAAATGGGACGAACCAGAGAAAATCAAGGTATTTATAGTCTCAACAGTTGGGAGAAAGGTGCTGCAGTCTCGGAAAGGAGAAAGGCACAATTGCACAGTGTGGTGCAATACAGGATGTTCTCGGAAAGGAGAAACACACTATGTGCAATTACCCAGGAGAAACACTGTTACTCGCAACTTAGGTTATTTGAAAAGTTTCAATGTGTAAACAAATTCCTTTTGCTTACATAAAACCGGATGTTTGGTTTTGATAAAAGTTGCCTCGAGTAGACACAGATGGAACGAGTTGCGTGCCACAGCAAGAATTTTAAAACGTTTGTCGTTATAGTTTGCAGCACATTGCTCATTGTCAATCAAGTGTTGTCCTATGGCAGAGTCACAATCTGGATTGTTACGTTTTAGCTTACAGGATCTGCCAGGTTGAGATCGTGTAGGGCGCTTCGCTTGCTGTTGTAGCCATTTAGAAACATGCTGCTTGATTCTATCTTGTAGTCGCTGTGATGTTCGTCCTACGTACCTACTGTCACAGTGGCACGAATATTCATAAACAACGGAGCTTTTCAGCGTGGTAGGTAAAACATCTTTGCGGGCTACAGGCAACATGCGTTTCGATGTAAATACAACTCTGGTGGTAACGGAGCCATAGCAGCTTTCAACAGCCGTTTTGATGTTTTTATCAAGACCAATGGAAGCTTTCCCTATCCAAGGAACTCTCAAATATACGGGACATTTCTCAGGACCAAATCGTTTGGGCATAGAAAACTGAGCAATTTTCTTGGAAATGTTGCAGTCAATAATAGATTCAGGATAACCATTGTCCAATAGAATGTTCTTGATATGCTTAATTTCTGCGTTTAGTTTAGATTTCGTGCATATCATTAGTGCCCGGTGTACCAAAGTTGATATAAGATTTGTTTTTTGTTTAGTGGCACATTTATGCTAAATATTTATAAAGTACGGCTGTAAAATGGATTTTAGTTTTATGATTATTTTTAATACTCAAATAGCCCTGAAAGTCACAAGGTTTAGAGACATTTAAACAAATCATAGATTTCTGAAAAGCCATTTTTTGCAGGTTTAAAATTAAAATAATTTTTTCTTAAATAAATTATATTTATTGTAGTTTAAATATTAATTTGTTGAGAGGTTTTAAAAAATATTTCGACGCTATGCTGGTCAAGGCCGCAATTTTTTTAGTAATTGTATTAGCTTCTTTTTATTTGGTGCCAAAAACATTGACTTGTTATTTCAGCATTGCAATCGATAAACCTAGTGGAAATTATGATTTTATTATTGGTAAGTTAATTAAGTATGAAGTTGCTTGCAGATATACAAAAAAATTCTCTTTTTTGCCAAAGCTAAGACGAAGTGATTTAAACAAACAATAGAAAAGAACTGACGGTCGATAAAACATGTTATAAAGTAAACTTTTAAAATTATTTCGTCCTTTTTATGGTCTTTTAAAAAGATTAATGGAAAACGTAATAATTGGATTGACAGTTTTCAAATTGACATTTATTAAAATAAGTAACATTTATTTTCCATAGATATTTTTAGTAAAAAAAGTGTTTGATTGATTTGTTTTTCTATAAATAAAAAAATATTTCGGTATCAGAAAAACTCTGGCTAGTTTTGACTTTAAAGTCTAAACTTAGTTACATTAAAACTGAAAAAGTAAAAACTTAAAATGTTTTTAAAACTTTGGTTTTATGGCAAGCAAGAAATTTACTATAAAAAGATGAGTATAGGGAATCACTCCTAACTCTGCCACTGCTTTAATGAATATAACCAAAATCACTTTTGGCCTGCAATATATTCAATTGATCGAGAAAATGCACACAAAGGGGTAATTTGACCTCTTACCATCGAGGCAAATGACACATTACTGTGCAAAAGTACAAAGACTCATTCGATATCGACCAATATCACATTGGTACTTCCCTGTTTACGACCGCATTGCGCTAATTTTCAACAGCCAGGACAATTACTGGTGAAAATTCACTTGGTAAAGTGCAAACAATAATCAAGCTAGCTAATTTGAGGAAAAAAAAATTTTATCTAGACACAAATATTAGAAGATTGAAAGCATAGTTTGGGGGCCTCAATTTGTAAAAGAGATTGTCCTGGCTGTTGAAAATTAGCGCAATGCGGTCGTAAACAGGGAAGTACCAATGTGATATTGGTCGAAATCGAATGAGTCTTTGTACTTTTGCACAGTAATGTGTCATTTGCCTCGATGGTAAGAGGTCAAATTACCCCCGTGTGTGCATTTTCTCAATCAATTGAATATATTTCAGGCCAAAAGTGATTTTGGTTATATTCATTAAAGCAGTGGCAGAGTTAGGAGTGATTCCCTATACTTATCTTTTTATAGTTTTTAAAACTAAAGAGTAAAAATAAGTAAAAACGTTTAGTGAAATTGCCAAAAAATACGTACATGTATAAAACCTATACTAAAGAAACGTCATCTTGTGGCGCTTTAAGGTAAAATAAAAAAATAATTTTTAGTGGGGGCGGGAACTAGCGGGAGCGTGATTGCTAATCGACTAAGCGAAAACGAAAACGTCAGGTGAGTAATTTTTGTAAATATTTTTTACGTTGATATGAAACTTATCCATTGTTAATTGTTCTTCTGAATCTTTATCAACATAAATCGCTTTAATTTAATTTTTTCCATTGGTTTAGACCAATATATTAGACCTAATTTTTGGAAAAAGCCTCCATGGAAAATTTTTGACCTTTATGAAGATGGGCATCAGATTTTAAGTCAAAATCACGGGCTTATTTAAGCCTGATGGTAAAACAGCTTGCTATAGTAAAAGGATATAAATATTCTTTCATACTTACTTGGAATAGTTAGAAATAAAGAAACAAAAACAAATAGCTGTGTCGTGCTTATGATTGATGCTATACCTTGCTTAAAGTTGGTTTTAATATGGGTTTTTTATTTCTGCTTGTGCCAAATCGAAATTTTAAAATCTTGAAAGGAGTGCTTAAAGCGCGATGCCGATGAAGCCGGTAAAACATTCAAAAAGTTATCAATCAGAATTTCTGCTCTGGGTCCCTGACTAGATCCTGAAGAGGCTTAGCTACAGCGGCATTGAACCAGTTATAGATCCATTGCTTTCTGGAAACAGGGTGGGTTTTGATGCGGAATAAAAATAAAATCGCTTGGTTAGCTCCGAATATCGAGGTGTTTTGAGCCCAAAGTAGGCCGGTTCCCTATTTGTCGATTAAACAGTTGCATACTACACTATCTGACGCCTTGCCAGTAACTACTAACTGCTGAGATTTTTGTCAGATAAACATTTGCTCTGAATGACCATAAAATTTCTCTTGAACAAAAGTTTTCCTTTTACTATAGGATCTGCCGTCTGCAAAAGGGTGTATTTTAGGGATGGGTCTTGGCACTTATACTTTTCAACATCCATATGTAAGATCTACGTTTCACAATATCCAAACCGTTTGCAGACGCTGATGATCTGGAACTGATGCATTGCTTTGAAACAGGAAGGTTTTGAAAAAAACTTTTCGTCAAAAATTCACTTTTAATGTATGTCCAGATTTGAAAGTTGAAATTGAGTCACGCTTAGAATGTGACAATAGCCTTTTATTTAAACAATCAAGATGCCAAACACGAGCTAAAAAGTTGCATCGTTAGTAAGTCTTTGCTATTTTATCTTGTCCTGATTTATGTTGGGGAAAAACTTAACATGCAGGCAGGGCAGCTGAAAAGTTTTCGGCGGGATGGGGATTACAATTAAAAACAAACTCAAAGGCTTCTTTTGGTTGGATAGAAAAAATTGTAGTTAAAACTCATAGCCATACCATCTGAAAAATGTTGGGGGCAGTACAATCCTGCCCAAAATTTATTAACGTTTTCCCGAATCATGATTTTGTAATCTTATTTATTTTCTACTAATAGTTGGGTACTGCGCAACATCCTAGAATTGTAGCCCTCAATTTTGCCCTATGGATAGTGCTTTGATTGATGTTTTGGTCATTGTCACTATATGTTTGCAACCCGGTCCAGTTATCAATTCTTTCCACTTGTCCGACCAGCTGAACGTTGTCCATTTGGAGAAACACTCTTTTTGGTTGACCGTGGCGTTTTTTTCCCTAACCACAGACTGATTGTTCTATCAAGTAACTTTACAGATGGCTGCTAGAAGAAACTGCAGTTAGAACGCCTATTTGTGCCAGCTTTGCGGAAACTACAAACTAACTTACCTAGCTAAAGTAGGCATCTGTGCGACCCAGTGGACAAATTACAAATGAAACGTAAGAACTGTGAAGCACATTTAAGATCCGTTTTTGCATTTCTGTAAAAAGTACCAGACTATTGGGATTGGAATTGCCCATGAAGAAGTCGGATCAATCTCATTGGACCAAGGACTAAGTGGGTTGGTTTTCCGTACTTAAGCAAGGTCTGATTCCTTTAACAAATTGCCAATGCAGCACCACTGAACAAAAAGAAGACTACATTATATCAGTATGCGCCGTACAATTGTAAAGCACCACAAAGAAGACGAGGTCTGAGAAAAGGAGGACAAAAGCCGACTCTGGCTCAATACCATTCCTGCAGCATCTGATACGGTTATTAAAGTAGTATTCGAAAGTAACGTATAACAATTTAACCATATTTCCGGCTATATACGACCTGAAGCGAATGTACTCAGATGAAGACAAACTATTATTTACATAAGTTATTATCTACATATCTCACGTAGGCTAATCTTTACTACGGCTTGCTAAACTTTTAAGAGTAAATCAGCCTTGGGTTAAATTTTGTCAGTTAGAGACTTAATTCATTAAGCTCTTTTAGTTTTATTCATAAAAAATTGTTTTAGCATGGATGATTAAAATTTCAAAAATAACAAAAGTATTTGACGCAATCGCAAATTTTTGATTTTATATGAATACAAATCATAAGATCTAATTTATTTTTTCGCAAAGGCATCACAAAACCTCATGAAAAGTTTTTTGCAAGCGTATCGACAAGAAATTAGATGAAAATAATTTTACATCGATGACAAAAAGACAAAAGTGCAAAACAAATAAAAACAAATAAACATCAATCGTACAATTATATATTATATTGGCATCTTTCAAGGTCAATTGGTTTTTATCCGTTTGTCAAAAAAATGCAAACCAATGAAAACTAATGAAAAGACTTTGTAACCATTAAGATTTGATATTACTCTGATAACATCATACGAAATCTGTACAGTAGAATGATACTATTATAGAATATTTTTTTATTTAAAGAGCTTAGTCAAAATAGAAATACATCCTAAACATTTTGCAATTTGTAGATTTTTCGGCTTATAAAATAATCTTTTAAAATTTTTTAAGTTTTTCATTTACAATAGAGTTTTGGTTCTTGAAGCTGGAGATGAAGATCCCTTAAGTCCATTTATCAGCACCCCTTTATTGGTAACCACTTTACAACGAAGCGCAATTGATTGGCATTACGTCACTGAAAGTCAGCAATATTCGTGCGGAGCGTTGATAAACAACGTAAGTCTATCATCATCATCATAAGTCCATGAAATATTACTTATTTAAATATAATTCTTGCATAATTATAATGCAATATTATTTAAGGGTTATATAATTCTAGGGGTATATTGTATAGTTTTATCAAAACGCTATAGCCTACCCCTTGTGTTTGTTTTATTTTGTTTTAGAAATCACCATAGAAAATTTTTGGTGAAAAAAAATTATACTTAAATAGGTCATTTTTTTCTGTAATGGCGGATTCTTTAAAGTTAGAATAACCTTATTTTACAAAAAACTAATTTTGATAAAGCAAAAAGTATTTTGTTTGTTTAAGATTTGTACGATAATTTATAATCGAAAAAGGTTAAAAAGTCAAATTGAAAGATGCTATTTTGATTAAATGCAACAAAAAAATTGACATAACTACGATGTATTTTTCAGCAAAGCTTTTGGCCACAAGGAAAGATTCTGGGAGGAGCTAGTACTTTAAATTATCTGGTGTATGCACGTGGTAGCCGTTATGACTACAACGCTTGGGAAAGTCTTGGAGCAACTGGATGGAATTATGAAGAAGTTCTTCCTTATTTCAAGAAATCTGAAGACGCAATTGCCAAGGAATTAAAAGACTCACCTGTGCATGGTCATAGTGGTTATTTGAAGGTCAACATAGATCCTCCAACCTTAGCTACGAAGTGGTTTATTGAAGCAGGAAAGAACTTAGGTAAGTTAAAATGTTTTCAAAAATTAAAAGAATTAAAAGTTTTTTACAAATTACAAGTTTGATAATGCATTTATCTTAAACCTAAATTTTGGTTAAGTTTATCAACTGCATCGAAGAGCTTGTTTGAAAAAATGTCAACATTAAAGATTCCACTATTATGTCACAAGTTGGCGGTTAAATGGGACTTTTGTATAATAACATAAAGATAATGAACGGTGTGTCTTTGTTTTATTTGTTATAAAACAGACAATTTGAGTGTCAGAGATAGAGTCACGGATTAATACTTGGTGGAAGTAAAAAAGTGTAGTTTTGTTCAAGTTCAAGTTGGTTGCAAGTAATTTGTTTCGAAGTTTTGTTTATTCGAAATGCTTTTATATGTTTTATTCATCTTCAATCATAGAGTTACTAGAAAATTAATGTCTCCCTTCTTAAAATTTAACTTTCTAAAAATTTTAAAATATTGACAATTGCTAAAAATCGCAACTGGCAACACAGGAATGAAGGGGATCGATTACAACGAGGAAGACGAAGGATTTGCTTTGTTACAAAGTACAATTGCAAACGGAATTCGACAAAGCGCGTCAAGTGCATTTCTGTATCCATTTGCCAAGAGGTAGTCGCATCAAACGTACCGAGTTACTTGAACTTAAATCATTTTATAGCTAAAAAAATATTTATTTAAATAAAATCAAAAAACTATAGAATGGCTAATCTGCGCAAGGACAAACGATTGGTTTTCGGCTTGAGCAAATTTCTTTGACAAAATAATTAAAAGAAAATTGAATGAGAATAACTTGTATTTAATATATTTTTAAGTGTTGCGAAAATGATTTTATTTAATTTTTCGGTTTAATTTTATTAGCAAAAGAAACAAATACTTCACTGTTGATAAAATAATAATGATAAATTTAAGTTTTATGAAAATTTTAATACAAATAAAAATTTATTTAAATCTTTTATCATATAAAAAAGTTGTAAAAAAATCATTTTTGATTAAAGTTCGAGTCTTACATACAAACTAAACTTAAAATGTTTTTATGTGGCATTTCCTGAAAAAAATTTTTTTCCCAAATTTTTGGTATTACAAATATTTTAACCCATTATATCCTGAATTAATTTTGAATAAAAAATTTGTACCGATTATGTTTATATTTGGTACATTAGTTGATAGTTATCGAATAACTTATTTCCTAAAATCTGAGCAGATTTGCTTAACAACTTTTTGTTTTATAGAATGTTGCGTAGACGCAACACTAGGATAATAAGTTACAATTTCACAGAAATTTGAAAATAGCAAGAAAATATATTTATTTCAAAAAAACTAAAAATGAACCATAATGATAAAACATTATCCTAGGGTTGCGCTCAGGTAACATTTGTATTTTAGCCTGAAATATTAAAGCAATGCCTCATATAACAATTAATGCATATACATCTATTCCTTAGCACCTACTGTACATAATAAAAAAACATTTTATATAGTAAAAGATACTGAAAGTGTAAATTAGTACTCACTTTTTTTGGTTGCCATTTTTCTAAAGCGCGAAACAAACAAACACACCCTCTGATGACTACTGCAAGTGACTGACTGAAAGCATGACAAAATTTGATGGCATTGTACCTACACAGAGTATTTATACCCCAAAAAATGCCTATTACAAAGGAAAATTTGAAATTGAATACGTGTTGCTTTCACGCAGCACTAGAATATAATGGGTTAAAGTTGATGTGTGAGGTCACTGGAGGGAATGTTAACTGGTCCTACTTTTATTTAGCAACTGGAGTTGTTAACATTATAATCAAAAATATATTTGACGCTTCGATAAAAGTAATAAAAAAATTAAAAATGTCCTTAACGTTAATATAAAGAGATATCTTACACACTTGTATTATGCGGCAGAAAAAATCTGGACATAGTTACAAATGCACATGTGACCAGAGTCTTGTTTGAGACTGGAAACAATAACTTGCCAAGAGCTGTTGGCGTCGAATACGTTAAAAATGGGATTGCCTACAAAATGAATTCAAGAAAAGAAGTGATTTTAAGCGCTGGAGCAATTGCAACACCACAACTGCTGATGCTCTCTGGAATCGGTTCAAAAAGTCATTTAGAAGAACACCAGGTACTGGCGTAAATTTTTCCGCGCTGTGAAAACATTACTGGGCAGGTGTCTTTAAATATGCAATTTGAGATTTGAATGAGAAATTGAAACAAGACTATAGTTCAGCTTTCCAACCACATCTGAGTTAAAAGTTGTTAAAAATTGTTTCAATAAGACCTTGTTCTTCAAATGTCTCCGCTTTTATCTATAGAAATACTATACAATCACATAAATATACTAAACAACTTGAAGCAAAAGTCTTATTGCTTCTTAAAAATAAATTATTTAGTTTATATAATAAATTATTTAGCTATTTTATGTTGTTGATGAAATAAATTTGATAAACCAAGTCAAAAATCTGAGTCATCATTTTATATCAGTTATAATCGTACAGTAAATCGTTTTGATTTACAAATGTTTAACTTAAAGCAAAGATACTTAGACCTACTACTGAAGATGCAAAAATATATTTGAGACTTGATATTGTAGCTTTAAAAATATAGTGCCAAATTCTCCTAAAGAGCTAAAAGCAAAGCACAGTAAGTGACACACTAAATTGTATTTTATTTTTAGCCTAATGCTACCTGATTTAGACCAACAGTAAATCTTTTGTGCAAAAGCAAATCCTTAAACCAATACATTTCTTATTTCCTAATTTTCCAACAACAACTCATCTTCCTTAATTAAATCCTTCTGACTCGCAGGAAAACAATAGTTGTGCTTAGGACAACCGTCAAGCCATTACACCGACCTCTGTCTGGTTCAAACGTTGTATTTAGTGATTTGTCTGAAATCTATAATTATTAATACGCAAAGCAGAGAAAAGTGCCTTAAGGTGTTTTTCCCAAGGATAGAACTAAATGACTCGTGTCGGTTTTGAGCAGCCACTATTTCGATCTCGTTCGCCATCAATAGAGTGGCCCCATCTACTCAACCACACTGCGAATTAAATCCAGAATAATCAATTTATTCTAAATAAACGCGATAATGCAACTTCTACGCCTCAGTTGTTTTCTTTTCAGACAAAACAAGGCAGCAGATTAGATTTTTTTATAAAGAATTATATTTCTTTTACGATTCTGATTAAAAACAGATTAAAGTCATCGCTGATTTGCCTGGAGTTGGAGAAAATCTTCAAGATCATACATTTGCCGCAGTTTATTTCGATTATCCTTCCACTGATACTGAAGGAGTTTCCTATTCTCTATCCAGAGCTGTAAGATCAAATAATATATATAATGTTTTTAGTTGCATTTTTTATAATAAAGATTTGAAGCGGCAATAACTACTGTCTCAATGGGAGATGGCAGTTAAACAGTATAGATCGGTACACGTTGCAATAAAAAAATTATTGTTAAAGCAGGCAAAAGTTGTTACCATGCCTTTTGATTTTTTAAATAAAAATGATTGAAAGAAACCTCAATATTGGTTTATGTAAGGTTTCAATTAAAAACAGCTTTAAACAAAAACTTATTTCCGTTTGGAAGCGGTCTAAAGCAGAGACGCTTTTTTTCAGCAAAGTTTTATTTTTTTTATTTATTGTTCTTCCGTTGACTTTCACATGATAGATGCATTTAAAAGCTGCTTTTCGTTCTCAAACTTAAAGTACAGACTTTTTTCGCTGTCTGATTCCATTCGATAATTTTCATTGTTTTTGATCCAGTAAAATATCAGTTTAACTCTGACCTTCATAAGTATTAATTGTCTAGACAAGTCTTAGGTTAGTCATGTTTTTTGATTTATCGGCCAATAAACACGAAACAACTATAAAAGTTGTTTTTTGTTAGAAATAGAGCCAGAAGCTAAGTATTTTTATCTTTTATTTTGACGATGCTTTTTTATCATTCTGGAAAATTATTTGAGCTATAACGTGATACATATTTGGATACATTAAATTACCAACGTTTATACGTTTTACGAAACAAATAAAACGACTTTGGTTTCATCATTGAAAATATTGACGATTGCTAGTGTACACAAATTACACAGTGTATATGATTAAACATGGAAAGGTACACAAATTACACAGTGTATGTGATTAAACATGGAAAGATGGAAAGGTGAAATAGGAAGTTATATTTCCAATATAACCTGTTGAATCAATTTTTATTTTTTTTTTTATTTTTATTCACCTGACTCGCAGGAAAGCGACGGAGGCGCTAATACATAGAGTAAGCATTTACCCTGACCTGCTTCCGAGGTACTACTACACTTGATCAAATAACACTTGATAAAAGCGACACTTTATCGAAACAAAACTTCATCGAAATGATATTTGATTAAAACGACATTTGATCAAAATGACTGTTGATAAAAAAAAAGATTTACTTCTGTACGTTTCTACGATTCAACAATATCTTTATTACGGTAATTAGATTCATAAAAAACAGAGACCATCAGTAAGAAGACAGTTTGTTTTAATTTTTTATAGTTTTTTTGCCAATGTCAAGGTCATGGTTTATCAACAAGGACCTGGGCAAAGCATTTTTGGGAAGGCAACAAGTAGATTTTTGCCATGGTCACGTTTCGTTAGATGCCTATTGCTGCCATTTTTGCATTCTTTTTACATTGTAGTCTGAAGCGTATTTAGGGGGGGGGGGGCATTCTGCCATGGTTCCACCCTTATAGACCCGTTGCAGAAATCAGAGACAGATTCAAAGGAAGACTTTTTTTTAGAGATCACTATGTTTTTGGCAGAAAAAAATTGACAAAACCGGGATAAATTCAAAGAAAAACCTTTTTTTAGAAAGCACTATGCTTTTGGGACGAAATATTGACAAAACTGGGACATATTCAAAGTGAAGATCTTTTTTTCTTCTTTAACTACCACCAGAAAAAAATTTTCCACTAAAC
Organism: Diplosoma virens; assembly: GCA_963680785.1. NCBI lineage: Eukaryota > Metazoa > Chordata > Ascidiacea > Aplousobranchia > Didemnidae > Diplosoma > Diplosoma virens. Next base: position 7,835,546 of record OY796890.1, on the reverse strand, counting down.
ATATTTGATTGTGGATATATGGCTCCCCCCATTCAAAAATCTTCCGTACGTTACTAATAGTAGTTGTAAAGATTTTAATGTTTCGAGAGCAGTATAACATGAATCATAGTTCTGTATAGATATTAAGCAGTTTTTAAATAAACTTTGCCTTTTCTTGCTTTTTGTTGTTTTTTGGTTAACCTGCCTCTTGTGTAAAAAGCAAATTTTTATCCTTGCTATTGCTTTTTTCGTTGGTACGAGAGAAATTTAAATTTTTCCAGTCGCAACTATTTATAAAAAATACAAAACGAAAATTCTTTCTCGCAAAAAAAATCTAGATGGTTTTGCAATATTTTGTTGTAAATTTTCTTTTTCATTATTTGACCAAGTGTCGTTTCAATCGAGTGTCGTTCGATAAAGTGTCGTTCGATCAAGTGTCGTTCGATAAAGTGTTGTTCGATCAAGTGTCGTTCGATCAATTGTCGGGTCATGTGGTTCCAAAAATGCCAAAATATTGCTGTCTGATTTATATTTTGAATTGGTTTATTATGGAGATATGAGTAAAAGTTAGAACTGCTTGGCAAGAACACCAAGAAAGGGAAAGTAACGTAAAGTTTCTGACACGACAGAATGGCACAAGTAGGCTTTGAACCGAGGCCATGTAGATTACAATCCCGGCGCTTTAATCATCGGTTCGAACCGTATAAAACATTATTTAAAGACTTTAGAGGTCACTTACGCCGACTAGCTAGTTTTTGCCAATTCAAGTTTAGCAAAATTACATGGAGTACGACAAATTCGGATCCTGGATCTTTGTTTGAGTCCGCATTCCTTGTAAAAAACCTAAAGCAACTTTTAATTATTTTGTGACATTCCTGTGTTACCAGTTGCAATTTTTAAAAAAACTTAAATATTCAATATTTTGCGGTTTTTTTGATGTGAACATTTTTGCACGTTTCATTGTGTTCAATTTCCTTACTAAGTAAGAGACATTTGCTGCTTCTATCACATTAAAATTTATGCTTAAAACTGAAAAAAAGCATTTACTCCAAATCTGAATAACAGTAGTCGTTGCTTTAATTCGTGCTTTTTTTGTAAAACAAAAAATAAACTTCTGTTTTAAAGTATTAATTCATTGACATTTGCAGATGTCGCTTTCAAGTATATTTAATTATGCTGTCTATGGGAAAGGACCTTTAGCTTCCACTGGAATTAATGGATTTGCTTTTATTAAAACAAATAAAAATAATTCGGAAAAAAGGTAAAAGTATATAAGTCGCACGTATAGCCCATATTTTAATATCAAACTCGCAGTTAAAAACATGAATGCCAATACGTTTTGCTTGTGATGCTGTAGCCCTTTAAACTTTTTTATTGTTTCTCTAATATAGTGAGAATATTTGAAAACCAGACACAAATGGTACGGCCATTCAAGTAACTCCCAATTTAGATAATTTAGTCCGTCACCAAAGGCAAAAATTAATATGTTAAAAGCAATTTGCAAAAATAGCGACGCACTAAAATAACCCAGTAAATATAATAAAAATACAAAAAAAAACTTGATTGGAAAATTGAAAAAAAGAATTGGAAAATTTTTATAAAAATGCTCATTTGCTCCAGCTTTGAAAAATTTTATTTGAGGTGGCAATTTTTGAATTTAATTTACGTTTTCAATTTTCGCGCATTCTTGAATGAAATGAGAAACAAAAAATATCAAGAAAAAGCAGTTTTTAGCCTTTTACTTGGTAAAATTCAGAGCAATGAAATGAAACTACTAAGATTTAAAAAAAGCGCATTTCAAGTAGTTAAGGCCAAGTTAAATCTGCATTTCTTTTTTGTCTTCTTACCTGTACTGTTAGTATCAAACAAGTTTTAATTAATTAAGAGAAATTTAAATAGTAAATTTATAAAGTAAGATTATTATTTTTGTTCTCAAATTAGTTTTAAACCAATTTAGAAAAAAAGCTTTTCAAATTTCAGTTTGTACTTTTTATCTTTTACCTATTGCTCAACAATCGCATAAAAATTTTAATTATTTTTGAAATCTTTTTCAGAGCTTTAACTCAGTAGTTTTCCAACTTATTTTTGGTTTTTCTTATTTAATTTTTTTGTTAAAATAAATTACTTTCAGATTTCCTAATAAAAAACACAAAATAAAAAAGCAAAGCCTTAACTTGAGTGAAAAATATATTAATTTTTTTTTGTTTTTCAGTGGTGAAAAATTAAACTTTTTCAAAAATTTTTTATAAACTTTAGCATTACAAAAATTGCGGAGATATTGAATTATTGAAAGTAATCACCAAAAGAACAAAAGATTGTAAGAGTTAAAAGTAATTTATTAGTCTATGAGGTGATTTATTGACGAGTTTTTAACTAAGAAAATTTGGTTAAAAAAGTTTATTTAAAAAAATTAATATTTGTTTACAAGCACTCAATTATTTATTACAAATTTAAGTTTGAAAACTATTGCTCAAACAATAACGTTGACTCTGTGTTATTTTTTATTATATAAATAGTGCAGTTACTGAAAAAAATTTGGATTAGAAAATTGACAAAAAAATTTGAAATAACAATATATTTTGTGCATTATGCAAATAAATCGTTTCACAAATTTTCTTAAACCAGCCAGAATTCAATTAAAACAACATAAATTTTTCATAGATTTGACTATCCAGACATCTATCTTTTGATGTTTGCAGTTGAGCTGGATTATTCTGAAAAGTCCACACGGGAATTGTACACAAAAATTTTTAATCAAAAACCAACAGTAGGTTTAAAAATAAAAAAAACTATAAATTTTTTATCAAAAGTCGATAAAAAATTGTTTAATTTCAAAATATTTTTTTTGTTCTTTTTTTGCAAGAAATGTAGAACAATGCTTTTGTGTCTTTTTCTAATAATTTTACAATACAATTATAAGCATATCTTTTTTTTACGTTTGATAAATATTCAAAATTATAATGCCAATATGCATCTTTAGATTTTAGAAAAACTAGGATCACAAACAAATGCAGATGAAAAAGCTGTGACGGCTGATTTTACTGTACTTGTTAGTGTTGGCCACCCAAAAAGTTTGGGTAATATTCGCCTGGCTTCGAACGACTATAGACACTATCCACTGATAAACCCCGAGTATCTTAAAGATGAAAGAGATGTGGACAAATATGTTACAGGTAATACTGCTTGCAGTCATTTTACTGTTTTTTGTGAATAAAGACCATAGGCGTCTAACTGTCGATGAGTTTAGCAATTTAATTCAGTGACAATTGCTTTTTTTATATCAAATATAGCCTGCAACGGTGGTTCCAAACCACTGCTCCAAAAACCGGCAACGGCTTGCGTGATGTTTTTGCGGGTCCACAAAATATGTTCCTTCCTGCAGAGCGTTGCAAAATTTCTTTTCCAAATAAAACTTTTTTACACTTGGCAGATTATCAGCAATAATACTGTTATATCTCGATTTCGTGAATACCGTGAAGTTGTTCGATTGTTAATCTTTCAGTGACCATCAATTTGTTTCCCTTTTGATTATTTCGTCGCAAGTTGGATCTGGTTATAAACAGTTTTGTAATGTAAAAACATTTTTCATTTTGAAGATAGATTATTTGACTGGCCTGTTATAATGCAGAAGAATGCAATTCTAAGTCGACTTTTGATCTTCATACTATTACGAGCATTGTATGTAAATATAGATTTGATCATTTTTTCTCAACCTAAAACATGGATGGCTGTTACGAGGACGAGTTTTTACATGTCTTTTTAAACTCCCCGATTAACAAAAATCTTGTGGAGAAAAATAAATTCCCCTTTAGCAGATTTTTTGTTGGATGAGTTGTAGTTGGGAAGTTTGCGTACTTGGCTGATATATCTGGCCGTTTCGAAAAGCTTAATACTTCTCCACAAAGCTTTTGCATAAATACTGTATCTTTGCATTGAGAAACAAGATAGATGCATTCATTTGTTCAACCAGGCATTCAAAAAAAAGCTGGCACTTCCAGATAGTCTTGTCTTGCTCAAAAGGGTCGGTATGCGTGTTCGAGTGGTTACAACGCCGGGATTGTGATCGACATGGTCTCGGTTCAAAACCTACTCGCGCCATTCTGTTGTGTCCTGGCAAAAACACTTTACGGCACTTTCTTCTGCTTGGTGGTCTTGGCAATCAGTTTTAAATTTCAGTCATAACACTATTAAATTTCAAAATATAAAAAATTCCTGAAAAGAAACTTATTTAAACAATCTTAATTTTATGAGTAAAGCGATGAGATTTATGGAGAAGTTGGAACAAACTGAATCATTCAAGTCTCGGGGAATTAAAATGCGACTCTTTTCACCCCTATGTGAGGGTGAAGGAAATACCGAATCGCCAAGGTCAGGTTTTACCGATGATTAATATTATCAATCATCCAGAGTTTGAAATAGTTTCAATGAAAAAAGTTATTGTATAAACTTAAAACTGTCAAATTGTCACTCCAACCTTAATGCGTTTTGAAAAAATAATAAAAAAATATATGGAAATGCACAGAAAAGTTAACTCATAGCCAATTTTTTATTGTCTGATTTGTATCGATTCAGTCAAAAATTTCAAAAATATAAGCGAATTGACATGCAGCCCAATTCAAACGAATCATAATACAATAAAATTTTTACATATGCTTACGTGATGGTTTCTTTACTTTAGTTGAATTATTTTTTGCAGGAGCGACGACTATTACAAGTGTTACGTTCGTAATCAAATTCTAACCCAATACCACCAAACAGGAACAGCCAAAATTGGTTTTCCAGAAGATCCCTTGGCGGTTCTTAGCCCAAGATTAAAGTGAAAAACTATCTAATAACATTCTTTTATTATCTTAAGTTGGTTTTATTTAGTTTAGGCTGTACTTGTAAAAACTAAGAAGAAATATCGCCCGTTTTTCAAACCAAAACACAGAAAAACAGTTAAGAGCACAGTCTTAAAGCATTGATTGAAATCCATTTAGTTTGTTATTTTGAATCTTGCAGTTTTACTTGGTATTTTGTTCTGAATTAACTAAGATTTTTTAAAAACAAAGCTATAAAAAAAGCATGCTAATATGCCATATTTCAAATATAGTCTGCAATTTAAAACAATATCATATTAATTCTAAGGAGAGAAACAAGTTTTTACTAAACTTGATATCTTTTTCATTACCTTTTTACGAAGTGTTCTGATCATTTCATCTTTATAATGGTTGCACACATATATTCTATTTTAATGAGTTTAATATGAAACATTACGAAGTTAATGCACAAATTCTTATGATAGATCTTATCTCAAAAAATTCATTATAAATTAGGCTGATAAATACATTGGAAAATTGTTAACATCAGCATCATTTATATATAATTTATACCATCCTAAATTCCAGGAAAAAAACTACGAACTTGCACTAACAAAAAACAATTACGTCAATTCTACTTTGAATTAAAAACGTTCTTTATAGATTTTACAATAAAACTCCTTTGTTATGCACAAAATAAAGGAGCAACTATTTGTAAATAACAATATAAGTTATAAGGTTTGTACTTTATCACTAGAATCTTATTTTCAGAGTATACAAAGTGGAAGGATTACGAGTGGCTGACGCTTCTGTTATGCCTCAAGTTACGTCAGCAAACACACAAGCTCCTTGCTACATGATTGGTGAAAAAGCAGCTGATATGATAAAGGAAGATTGGAATCTAATTTGAAATAATAATTCTAGCTTATCATTTTGCGTTTTGGTGTTTTTTTCATTTTAATTGTTTGAAATTGATTTATTATTTACAAATTTTAACGCTTATTAATGTTAATGATAAATAATATTATTTTCGTGTTGTTAAATGAAGAAGTTATATTTTTATTACTTATAGTAGATCGATAAATTAGTATATGCAGTTTTTGTTTTTATTATTATTATGTACAGCACAACGAGTGATTGTTTCTTTTTTAGTTTGTATTCAAAACATGTAAACCATATATATTATGGAAGTATTACTATGATCAATTTTGTAAAGTTCAATTAAATTGTTTTGCTATTTGTTTTTGCCTTTTTTGTATAATTGCATGATTCTGAGAAATTATAATCATATTTGGTCACCATATTGTTAAATTTTATATCATAAGAAGTAATCTATCAATTCAGTCAGAGTCGCTCAAACTTTGGCACGCCGGTTTCCGTCAAAAAAGTTTGAATACCCAATCTATAAGGGAAATAGTCCAATGTCAAAGTACGTTTAGAAACTTTTCAGATTGTATAATATCACATTACTTTTAGAAAACAATTTTCTAGCCAGAGTTTAAAAAAACAGTCCTTTCATACTGTGAATTGTTTAATAAATTACTTCGAAATTCATTTGAAGTTCGAAGGAGCATTTATTGAAATGTCAAGTAAAGACTTTTTTGGTCTTTATTTGACTTCCGCAAAAAGTTTTGCGTTTGTACGTCAAAATATCATCTTAGAAACAGTTTGATGCTACCTGGTCTATTAAGTTTATTCTATTATATTCCGATGTTTTTGTAGCTTTAAAATGACCCCAAGTTGGAAATTTCTGAATCGGAAATCAACTTAGCCTTTCATTTAGGGATGACCTGGGCTGTTTGCAGTGGTTCTTCCGCGTAAAACAAAGTAAAGCTTTTATGTGTACAACGATTACAATCTGTGTTAGAGCTGCTTGTAGTATTGGTTATATAACTTTCTCTCTTCCTGCTTGCGTCTACTCCAAATTTCCAAAATCTACGAAAGAGCGCTTGTAGTCGACATGCAAAAAAAGAAAAAGGCTATATAGAAAATCCAAAAAGTTATTGACAAATATATCAACTTTATGTCCCTTGAAAAAAATTGGAGACACTTACCTACGCCTGAGTCAAACCAATTGGTATATTGCTTTCTAGAGAATAGAAGAAAAAGTCAACCATTAATCAGGTCGTTCTGTTAATAGAAAACTGCGAGGATCTTCTCGAGGTTAAGAATAAGAAGGCTGATGTCATATTTGTCGATCTGACAGCTGCATATAGCACTCCTATTACATACAAACTTGGCTTTAATTGCAAACTACTGAGGTAGAAGTTTTATTTTTACTAACGGCGATAGTATGCAAACACAGAGAATGGGACAGCTGGCCCCAGTCTGACTGGCCTTAGAATCATAGAGAAGGACAATTCGTCGCAGCCATCTTACCACTTTTGATATACAAAATATCAAAATAGATTAAAAATAATAATTATTAAAAAGCTAAATTATTGAAATAAAATTGTTGCATGAGTCATAATTTTTATAAAAAGATTTTATCAAAGAAAAATATATAAAAAGTAAATATTATAAAAAGCTGAATTATTGAAAAAAGAGAAATTTATTATAATATCTTTATTACGAGAAAATAAAAGTATTTTTTTTTCAATCTTATCTTTTTATAAATGACTCTTCGACCAGTTAGAATTCGGCCAGTTGGCTTCAATGGCAAATCAGGCTGCAGACAGTTAGGCGCAGCTAGTTGGGTAGCGGCCAGTTGTCCTTGACCCAACAAAACAGTCTAGGGTGTCAGAAGAACAGTGTTGCTTTAAAATCTATCAAGATTTATTCCTTTTTAACATCTGTACGTATAATCTACTTTCCACAATCTCCAGATTATAAAAAAATGTGAGCCGAAAATTTACTGCAATCAACTTTTATCATTCTGTCCACTTCTTATTTATCTAGGGGTAAAACCGGACAGATTACTCACGTTTCGTCACCACCGTTTGGCATTGCGTGAAAAAAACTTTCTTTCTCTTGCGGCTCAAGGCAGGTGCTGGTGCCAAAGCATCACATACAGCTGTCTTACTTGTGGTCTATTCGAAAGCTGATTACTGAATCCCGTTTGTTGTCGCAGTGTTCATACTTGCTTTTTTAAGTTTTTCTTGAATGACGCTTTGCGCGAAGTCTTGTATCACGCATGTCTTTGTTCCTCTATAAAGGAACACTTTAAAGTTTTTACAAACATCCATCCATCTGAACAAACATCGAGGAGCGGCACTCGTTTTGGACAAAAATGGTTCTCTAGACCAACTCTCCACTACCTTTATGCACCTGCGGCACACTTGGATCAGGATGAAGAGATGCTGTAACTTCGAACGCTTTCCTTACCTGAAGTTTCATTTGACTGTCATAAAAAACTTAAAAACTTTAATCTAAACCTTCACTATATTTTTATGGTTTAGATTGAAGTTTTTAATTTTTTTATGACAGCCAAATGAAACTTTAGTTAAAAGAAAGCGTTTGAAGTTAGCTCTTCACCCTGATCACAGTGGGCTACAGGTGCGAAAATGTAGTTACCGATTTGCGCAAATTATGTACAACATTCATCTAAAGTTATCAATTTACATATCGTGTACAAATTTTATCCGAAGCTGCCAATTTGCGCATATCGTGTACAAATCGCACCAGAAAGATAAATGATTAAAAAAGTCATTAATTTATTTTTACAGATTTAAATTGAAATTGGTAGGCTATTTTGTCCACTAAATAAAGCTTCAGGTAAAAGAAAGCGTTCGAAACTTAGTAAAGACCATAAAATGTTTTGACTTTACAAAATGAGGTGTGCAATAATTTTTTAAGTTTATTGGTTGCTACTTTAGTAAAACATAATTTTTTTATTTCGAAGAGTATGTTTTTCGTTTTTTTACGGTACACGAATAAAAGAGCACAGCTCTAGATCCTTACTATGGTTCATTTATTGGGAATTAAAAGCCTGCCGAAAATGACTGAGGTCTAAACGTTTTGTTTGTGCCAGCTACGCAAAACCTTCTGAACAATCTTGCCGAATCAAACATCAGTGCTGCCCGGTAGATAAATCATAGACCGAACGTGGAGCACTGTGAGAATGAATCCCGGCTCTGTGCTTTTATTATCACCGCCTGGCCGGTATGCGCAAATATAAACATTAAAAATTTGCTTTACCAAGTGGTACAAAGAATACTTTTTTTGGTTACCAGCAGCAGCGGCTGGCAAGTAAAAAAAGAAGGTGCTGCGATGTGAAAAGTAGTTTACATCTATCTAAACGAATAAAACTAACTGTAGGTGAAGATGCAACAATGGCCTTACAAAAAGGGGGCCTGGTGCAAGAAAAGTAAAGGGGCCACTATTTAGTGTACTAAAAAAAGGTAGCTGAAGCCATTTTTAGTGTATGAAAACAAAGTGATCTCTAAAAAAAAACCAAAAAAACAAAAAGGTTTTCAATTTAGGGAGAGCCATTATGTGTGACCCAAATTATGGAGAGGCAAAGGGATCACTAAAAAAAGGTCTTGTCTTCAATTTAGGTGGGCCACATGGAGAGTCACTTTTTACTGTGTTAGGATATTATAATCTCTAAAAAAAAGGTCTTTACTTCCACAAGTACAAGTGACAGCAACCCTAACGAGCAGAAGCCGAATATGCTGCTGATCTTCAAAATTTTTTCTTTTTTTCTTGACATGCCATCGACGTCCTGGTGCTACTATGAAGAAATAGAGCAATTTCTTGTGTAGGGGGGAGGGCACTTTTTGATGTATTTTAGAGGAGCCTGGTGCGGCCGCTTCGTTCGCATCCCGTTAAAGCCATTACTGTGAGCATGTGCAACCGTACAATGGCTAGGAGTCAAAAATGTCTGTCTGCATGCATCCACATATCGATTCATATTTTTAATATATATCAATATTTAAGTTACCAAAAGGTCTACAATCCTTTTTCTTCTAAAATCCAGATTTAACAGTTGCCAAATAAGAATGTCTACCTCTTTTCTTAATATAATTATGGTCATTTTTTTCATGTATTGTAAGTACTGTTCTATGTTGCGTCATTTTGCATCAGTTTGCCTGAAATCTTTGAGCTGCAGTTTAAACAGCTCAAATAGTGGCCGCTTTAAAATTTAAAAAAAATTTGCTTTAACAAACCAACAAAACTTAAATTTATGTAAAAAAATTGAGAAAACTATAAGTTGTTTAAGTGCAGTGGGAAAACATCCACTAATAGGATTTATGCAAGGCTGTTTTTAGTAAAAAAATAACTATTTTTTAACCCTGTATTTACTTTTGTAAACAGAAAATTCGTATGAAAATACATCGTTCGGGTTACCGATGTTTTATGCTTGGAAAAAGAAAAACATTTTGGAAAATAAGTCTTTCAACATAGACAATAACTGATTAGTTGGCAAGCTCAAAAAATCTTTGGAGAAAATTTTAATTCTTTTGGCAGGTTTTTTCCTTGACGAAGGTAGTGACATCAGATATCAGCTTAATTGAAAATCTTCGTACGTGAGTTGATACGCTTTCAATATTATCAAAGGTTTACAGCGGCTCTCTCGATTAACGCCACGATTTGAGACAAGGACGTGTTGGAAATTGTGGTAGCAAGATCGATCGCTTCCACTCGGGCTGGCCAGCTTTGTGGAACTAACTAATGGTCTTCTATTAGTGGTTGGTATGTACGAGCAAGCCAACAACTCGTATAGACCTATTTAAACAAGAGACAGGTCGGGCTTAAATGCGTATCTTATGTTGTAACCTAACAAGCTCACCCTAGGTACACCAGCCACCTGATCCGCCAGGGTAAGTATATTCGAAATAATGAAAAACAGTAAACGAACCAGAAAAATAGATTAACCAGCAGCACGATCCCATTACAAATTAAGAACACGATTAGGTTAAGAGCACATTACAAATTTAAGACTGCGATTTAAGAGTAAAGATTAACTGTAACTCTAAAAAGTAAATGATTAAATGATACATCATTTACCTTGATTAAAGTGGATCACCAATACATCTACTTCGAGTTTACTTTCGGCAAAAACTGATTCAGCTAGGTTATAGTTATACACGCGACAGGAGCCTGGTACATTCGGGTGATTTACATATTATATAAAAGAAAAAGGGACAAAAAACAAGGAGAGATTAGCTGTCGCAGTTGGAAAGCGAATGGTCAGCAACGTTATATCAACTAGAAGTTAATCAAGTCGGAAATGACTCTCTTGTAAAATTGCATTGCACAATAAATTAACAGAATCTTTGTACAAAGTCATTGAGAATGCAAAACTACCATTTATTTTGACTAAAACGGTCAAGTTTATTTGTTTCAAAGGTGTGCGTTATGTAAGCCTAAAAATTTGAAGAGAACTTTTCAATTGATCAAAAAAATTATTAAAATAATAACAAGAAATAGATAATTTCGAGATACATCATTTTCCATTAAAAAAAATTAAATTCATTGCTACAAAAAAGACTTTCTATATATTCTTTGTTTGATTACGTTAAAGTCTTGCTTTAGCAATAGGTTTAGTTTGATGTAACTTGTACTCGTAAAACAGCACTTTGATGTAACTGTTGCATCTTTAATGGATTCTCGAATCTCTAACATCAGCTAATACCTCATGTCATAAAGCTTTGTTCTAAAATTTTAAATAAATTCGATATCTCTTTAACAGAACATTTACTCCATCTCTCTAGGCTAAAGCAACTTACTTTTTTGTATACTGTATATCCGAAAATAAAAATTATGACTAACAACAACAAACAAATAGTTAAAATATTTTTTGTAGATAAGTGTTTAAAGCGCCGGGCTCGTGACCAACGCGGTCTCGGTTCAAAACCCACTCGCGCCATTCTGTTGTGTCCTTGGGAAAGACACTTTACGGCACATTCCTCTGCTTGGTGGTCCTGGCAAGCAGTTCTAAATTACAGTCATATCTCTATTAAATTGCAAGCGGACAGCAATATCTTGGTATCTCCGGAAGCAGGTCGGGGTAATTGCCTACCCTATGTATTAGCGCTTCCGTCGCTTTCCTGCGAGTCAGAAGGATAAATATAGAGATAAAATAAATAAATAAATAATATAATCCCGTGGACTTGTAATCTTACTTTAAATATTTTTTGTTTTGTTAGGTTTTTAGCATTAGCATTTATTGCGATAAAAACAACTGTTTATTTTTAACGCCGATTGGGTACTTCCAGATAGAACCGACAGAATTTTTAACTTGCCGTTTCTAAACTGATCTTTTGCTAAACGCCATGCCAAGTTGCTGTAAATAGTTGTTGAAATTTCGGAAACAAAACGTTTTCTCGTACTATTTTAGCGTGAAGAGGAAATAGACGACACAAAAAAAGTGCGTTTTTAACCTGTCAAGCATCGTGCAAAATCACGTTTTTTTCATATTATCACTTTTTTTGTGAGTTATTATTGTTCATTGTGCATACAATCAACATTTTTCATTGTGCATCTAAAATTTACGGGAGCATTTTCAGGTATTTTTTCATTTTTTTCTTTTTTCTTTACGCAATAAAAAGTTTTTCTCGTGGCTGCCAGCTTATTGCAAAGCATGTAAATCAGAAAACGTTATATGCCGATGACGTCAGTTTCAAATATATCCGAAAACGGATATGCCGTTGGTGACGCTTAAAAATTTAAAAACTTATATGACTTTTGCAAAGAAACTTTAAGTAAAAGCACAAAAACATATCAACTGCACTAAGGGTTTTATTTCCTTGTACCGAGGTCGGTATTTTGAAGTTAAGTATTTAAGCTCTAAAGTATTTTAAAACATTATTATCAAGATTAAGAGGAAAAGGATTAGGATCAGATAACTGTTTGATTTTATTAGCATAGCAAGAAATGTATTTAGGATAATAGACAAATGACCAAGACCGCACGTGCCACATTAAAAAAAAACACCTTGGTTTGACAAATACTACAATAATGACAAGGTAAACAATAAGAATAGCAGGTTATATTTTGCCAAATAAGTAAGTCAGTCAGTCAGTGACTGATTGCTTCCTTGATTGTTGCAAGCAATTTGCAAGCAATTTGCAAGCAATCATGAAAGCAATCTCGATAACAAATGTTTTTCTAATAAAAACTTACGAGGAAGATGAAAAGCTAAAAATAAACGTATAAAAATGAGCCTGTTTACACTGCACTGCACACATGTGAGGTCTACAGTGCGTTTTAATAAAATTACGCACCAAACAATAAAAACTCTTCAAACAAATCTTAGATTTAGAAGAACCAGAACGCAATAATTGTCTTAACTTTGATTCCCTAGCAAACGTGCAAAATCGATTAAAATATTTGAGCTGAAGTTAAACAGCTTATATTATATAGACTTAATCTACTAAGCCGCATTAGTATTGATTGCTAGTTTTTAGCATAATAAAGTAGGTCGTTTGAAAAAGCAACATCGTTAATGAACATCAGACTTGGACTCGAGAAACGGAGGATACCCAGACGAGACACGAGATTTTGCGTAGGTTGCTTCGGTTTAAGCCAGCGTTGTTAAGTTGAAATCGTATGCTTATGAGCGGAGTCGTTTTTTAGATATGCTGCAGCCGGAGTCTATTATTTATATCAGCAGGAGTCGGTATCGGAGTTGCGATTGTATTTGACGACTTTGATTCCGGTAAAGTTACGTAGAAGCTATAATCACATTTACCATCTGAATGACCCAAAAACAAACAAGCGCAAATACTTTTTAGATTTTTTTTAAAGTGTTTTAATCGGTAAAGTAGGAAAATAATTTCTCCAATTTCGCAAACTTAGTTTAACCAAGAAATTGAAAAAATACGATCTTCAAGAACATTTTTCCTGATTGAAAATCTTCAACATAAATTGCAAAAAGCTTTTCAAGTTAGTAAGACATTGACCCTCGCTTGTAGGCTTTCATTACTAAGCTGCTAACCATGCCAATTAAACAGTAGAATTTCGCAATATTAAGTTCAGTAATTGCATTGCACTGACGAAAAAATTCAAACAGACTTAATTTTTTTATTTCATTTTATCTCTATATTTATCCTCCTGACTTGCAAGAAATCGTTGAGGCGGTATAAATAAGCCAAGCAATTACCCCGACCTGCTTCAGGGATGCCAAGATATGACTGTCCGTTTAAAACAGGGTTTCCCAAACTTTCTGTTCATGGGTAACCTTTGGACAATTATAGATTCGCTCGTGTACCGCCAAAATTTTCTCATATTTTTAGCTGCAAAGCTCAACTTGCTTTAACGCACAACTTATTTTCTATAGCTAGGCAACCCATTACATTTCCTCTAAATTTGCTAAATCTTTAAAATTGATTATTTTAGTTTAAAACGAAAAAGCTGCGTGATTAGTACTAATCAAAGCACACAAAGTTATTCATAACAATGTAATCTAAGCTTAAACAAACACTACAATCAAACTAACAATATATTGGCTGAATAAGCCCAGCAGTCTTAGCTAATGCAATGGATGAACCTGCTTTTTAGCAACAAGCTCATTAATATGCGGTGAAACATTAGCAACAGCACAACGAAGATCATGTTCAGGTGTTTTGAGCTGTGATCGGTACTTTGATTTGATTCCAAGCATCACTGAAAATGTTGATTCACATAACCATGTTGATGGAAACAACAACAATGCTTGAATAGCACGTTCCGCTATCCTTTTGTACGACTTGCACATCGTAAACCAAAAATCTCCCAAATTTTTCTCAGAGTACACATCGCGTGCAAACCCATCATGCTGAAGTTCAATCAGTTCCTCTTGCATACCTGTCCCAGCCTGCAGTGTCTGAGCGTTCGCGGTGAAAGGATTCCTAAGATATGCAACTTCGTATTCACCAAGACTTGGAAAATAGCCGTCAACTTCCTTTTCCAACTTCATGAGATGTTCAGTGACCAATTCCGAGAATCTTGTAGTCTCAATTTGGGAATTTTGACACAGAAATTCTGTTACTGTACTAAACATGGAAAAGGTGCCAGAGCAAATATTTCCCCTCCACAACCGAAGTTTGGCCAGAAATGCTTTGATTTAGGTATGAATTCACACACTGTTAGGTCTTTTCCTTGGAGATTCTTGTTTAGCATATTCTGAGTATCAAAAATATCAACAAGGTAGGCAAGGATCAAAATAAAAAAATCATCCCTCAAGGAAGTGACAAGAGTTTTACATTTGTTGGATTGTTGGAAAAATCCCAGCAATTCTTTACGAAGCTCATATACACGTTTAGTAACATTTCCTCTGGAGAGCCAACGCACATTACTGTGAAATAGAAGTACACTGTGATCGGCACCTAAATCTTTACAGAGAATTTTAAACAACCGGCTGTTTAGTGCACTCCCTTTTACATTGTTGACCATCTTAATCACCAGTGATAAAACGTCAAAGAATTCAGCAGGAAGGATTTTGCATGACAATGCAAACCGGTGGATCACGCAGTGCAAAAATTTCACATGCGGAGCTACTTCCATAACACTAGCTCTAAAACCAGACTTTCGTCCTAACATAGCTGGGGCCCGATCCGTTGTGCAGCCCCTTAGATTTTCCCATTTTAAACCATGTTGCTTGAAAAAAGAATTTACCATTTGAAAAATATTATCTCCTTTAGTTGTTGCTTCTAATGCCGCATTCATCAAGGACACTTCTTTAACGCCTTCTTTTCCTACATATCAAACAAAAATTAGTAGCTGAACACAGTTTGTTACATCTGTAGACTCGTCAAGTTGAATTGCGAATCCACTTTCCGATCTACAAATATCATTAATCACTTGCTGCAAAATATCCACTGAAATTTTCTCAATTCTTCGTTGGACTGTATTATTAGACAGGGAGATAGAGTTAAATTTTTTCACTGATTCATCTCCAAAGACACAACGTACCATTACTTTTGCAGCAGGTAGGACCAAATTTTCCCCAATGGTATGTGCTTTTTTTTGCTTGGCGATCATGAGAGAAACTTCATAAGATGCCTTTAATGAAGCATTGGTTTGTTGGAAAAACGTGCCACCTTTATCCAAGCATTGTTTCTTAAACACTAATTCTCTATGCTTGAAAAAGTCAAGTTCTTTGTCTTTGAATTCGGATGAGCTCTCTCCAAATGCCGAGGGAGAAGGCTTGGTTTTATCAAATCATTTCCCAATGATTTTTGACAAAGTACACATACTGGTATATCCAAACCATTGTTTATCGTAAATGTAAACCCGAACTTTAAGTAGGTTTTTGAATATTTTCTTTTTTTGAGACTCATTGCATACCTTTTTAGAAAGTCCGAAAATAGACAAAAATTTTAAGTAAAACTATAGAAGTTTTTGAACTCAGCAGCGCGATGAGCTAATCGTTAAGCGAATTTACATTGCACAGTGAACCTAAAAGCAAATGAAGACCTGAATTAAAGAACTACATAAATCACAAAATAAAGTTTTTGAAAAAAAGAAAATTGAAGTTTTAAAAAACATTGCAAACTTACTTCAATCTCATGTTAAATCTTTTCAGTCTTATCCTTAGGTAGGCTAAGGCTACACCTGAAACTCATGCAGTCTTCAAGTTTTTTTCCAGTTCGCTCCTTAGGCTTTCTTTTCATTTTTTTGCAATTATTATCAGTACAGTAGTCCCCCTTAGTAAGCCCAAGGTTAATAAGCTCACCCACTTAATAAGCCCAAAACTGTCCGGTTCAGAATTACTATTGTCGCGTATTCAATTCGAATAGTTTAAAGCAGTGGATCGAACAAATCTTCAAACTTGCTACGACGATTAATCTTGCCAAATAATAGTGATAGCAGGCTATCTAATTTCTGTTACGCTAACTTAGCAAATTCAACCGCTTTCTAAACTCACAGACAGAGAGACAAAATCTCAATTTTCTAGCTAGAAAAATTCTAAATTAAACGAGAGACAATGAGAATTTACTAGAAAAATAACAAAACAAAATAATTAAGATTATTACGTCACAAGGAAATGAATGTATCAATCAAAATTCCGAATATTTCTTCCATTGACTTAGCATTAATATAAAACCATGCGATACAAATGATTCTCAGAGTATTTTGCCTTTCAAAAAGGGCCTTATTCGTGACAACTACATTTATTCCTGTAATAAAAATCTCGCCCTATAAACCCAAAACCTCGCTTAATAACCCACACTTTTTGTCTTGCATTTGACGGTTTCACACTTCGTTACGCTGTTATTTGATTTTGTTTTCAAAATGGCGAAGAGACGTAATGTTGTTTAAAATAAGCGGGGTCGACTGTATTTGTTTTCTAGTCTTTGTAACTACGGTTTTTGTAGCAATCAATCAGCTATTTTGTCTTGCGTGCCGTCATCGGACAAAATAAGTCATGTAAACTGCGAAAGTGAACTTGCTAGTTACTGTAGTTGTAGTTAAAGTTTTTACAGGGGTGAAAATCTGACTTCCTCAAGAATTCTTAAACTCAGGTCTTCAAATTATTAACATCAGGTGATAAAAAATATTTTAATGCAGATTACAAGCTATGGAAAGAATATCCTTATACTTAATCTAATGTGCCCCTTGAAAAGTTGAAATATACCCCTGGGGGTACATGTATTCCCAGTTTGGAAACCCCTGGTTTAAAGTTTTATATTTTGTGTTTTTAGTTGTTATTTACTGATATGACTTAATTTGAAGCTGCTTTCTAAGACGGCCAAACAAAAAATAAGTGTTGCGAAATATTTTTTCCATGTTCACAATAACGACGCGAGTAGATTTTGTACTGAATCGTGTCAATTGCCTCAATAACAATGCAAAGGTATGTAGCCGATGATGATGTCATAAAGTAGTAATGACTAGAATTAAAATCACTGTGATATGGTTGCATTTCGGGATACCGAATTTTGTTTACAAATATGAAATGCAAGACGTTTAGATGTTGATAAAAATACGTCCATAATTTCTCGAACACCTTATAAGGTGTCCAACCTTGCAATAAAAATTGCTATGGTTCAATTCTACTGCGAATAATTGCAAATCTAAAGATGGCCATGACGCTAATCTATATCCCCTAATCTTCAAAACAAGGCAAAATAATTTATTTTTATTTAATTATCATAATCATAGCTACCACACTTTGAGATTTGCTCACATCGCTTAAATGTCTCAATCCGGACTGGAGACAGAGAAACTCGAGACCAAAACAAAACTTTAGGGTTGCGAGACAAGACTTTAAAAAAACGTGTCTTAAGACCGAGACACATCTCAATACATCCAGCTCTGATTAATATTATTAATCTAGCCATCAATAATGTAAAATTATTTAAGTGATAATATCTCTTTTTAAATATTGTTGAGGCACCTTGATTGATTTTTTGCCTTTCGTTAAAAAATCACTGGTGTAGGTATTACATATAAAATCCAAATAGTTTCGAAAATTAGCTACCGTTATTTCTTCTTAAAAATACTAAAGTTTCTGTTCTGCGTCAAAATATTTAAGGCCAATTGTTTGAAAAACTTTGCTATAATCAGAGTCACCATTTCGTGCTTATTTCTAAAATTTGTGCTTATTTTTATGAACATTGTCTTAAAAATTTAAATTTGTTTATTTCTAAAACACGTGCTTATTTTAGAATTAAATGCTTATTTGTGTTTCTGTTTTACTTAATTTGTTTTAGTTTTCTATAAAATTTTTAGAAAAACGCGCTTTTTACAAGGTTTTTGCTCTATGTCCGAAGAAAAGAGGTCATTTTTTTGGTTAAAGATCAAGTGAAAACCTTTTTTCAGTTTTTAATTTAGTGTTTCTCACCCCTCGGTTGCAGCGCAAAACTAAGTCGCCTGTAGTTGTGTAAAAATTGTGTAAAAGGGCTATGAAATTTTTTGTAACAAAATCGGTTAATCGAACATTAAATGAAATTAATATGAACAACAAAACCGACCAATTGTATGAACAAAAATTAGGATCAAATAAGGATTCAGATGTAACTCGGCAGCTTGTCAAACAATGGACAGTTTATCGAAACGACAGTTTAGCCATCAACTTCTAAATATTATTTAACAAACGACATGTCATTGTTAGGGCAATTTATCAAAAGTCGATAACGGCTATACATGGCACCACGGTGATTAATCAATTTCATAGTGGTTAGCTCACCATGTACTGTAATTAGCGTTAAAATTACATTGGAAAAAAAGTTTTTATCACTGTGAATTCCTAGGAAATTTTTATTTTTAAGAAGTTTACATTTTACTACGGTAAATTTTTGGTAAAATTTATCTAGAGCAGTGGCTTTCAATCGGTAAGCCGTAACTCAATGGTGGGTTAGGCGATATTTTCAGTGGGCCAGAGAGTATAAATCAGAAAAAAAAGGAATATAAGACTTTTATGATGATGTCATTATGATCCTATGTGTTTGGGACAAAAATTGAAAAATCACAGACAAATTTTCAAGTGAAGATTTTTTTTTTAAAGATCACCAGATTTTTGCAACAGAAATTAAATTCAGTTCACCGAAGTGGATTATTTAGTTACCTTGGGTTGGAAAGTGGGTCACAGTATGAAAAAGGTCGAAAACCATTAATCTAGAGGCTACACAGGAGCATGATGCAGCTGACTTCTAATTTAAGATAACAAACAGCTTGTCCAATCGTTGAAATTTGCATCTGCAGTTAAATGTGTCGTTGTTCGATAAATTATTGTAATACTGGATTTATGAGGTTAAAATGTGGATTTAGACAGCAGATAAATTGGTTGATCATGCGATTTATTTATTCAATAAAATTTCAAAAGCATTGTTCTTTTGTTATGTTTTTTGTTGATAATAAGGTAAAAAAAAATATATAAGTTAAAAATTTCCTAATTAGAATTAAAAGAAACTTATTGCTTATTTGTAATTTGGATAAAACTAATATTTTTCAGTGGTTCGTTTGAGCAGTGCTTTTAAGTTTATTCTCTTTTATAAAATTTTTCACTTTTAAAAATACTAAAAAAAAGAAGCTGCGGTGACATGGTTTACTTTCTTTTTTTGGTACATTTACAAAGTCTTCTATTACGTATTGACGCAATTAATGCAGTTTATTGATAAAACCGTTTAGTTACGACTTTCTTGCTTTGATAGTTACAAAAAAAACTCTTCAAAAACAGTAAAAGAAAAAAAATTTTTTTGGTCTTGACTTTTTTGATATACGCCTTCTAAAAAGTAGGTTTTTAAATTCGAAGGTAAACCACAAAAATAATTTCTGTGTCATAAGGTTACTCGCATTTTTTCATTGTTTATAAGTGAAGATGGGAAGGAAAAGAAAAATTTGTTAAAGCAAATTTTAAAAACAGATGGCACAGCTATAGTAAGACCGCGATCACAAATATCTATTTGAATCGGATGCGCCTACAGTACAAATAGAGTTCTATTTCAGATTAAATCTTAGAAAGGCTGTCAGAAGCACTTAGCACAGGCCTGCTCAATCTGCGGCCTGCAAAGAAATTTTTAATCAGATGCTCAATTAACTTGAATTATTGCACTGCCGCTAAACGAAAGTAGGAATTCAAAATTTTAGATCGTTAAACGGTTTTACGCTTTATTTAGGAAAAACATGTGGGATTTTTGCAGATATCAAAGGGAAGACCCCTTTTTTCAGTCTTCACTTAAATTTCAAGGTAAAATTTTTGAAATTCAACTCTATAACAACTAGAATTGAACCACAAATTTAGTTGAAAAAGACTTGAATTTAGTTAATAAAAGGTCATTACTTTGATTTCAGACCAATTAACCTGGAGAATGGCCATTTGTTTAAATAAAAACGTGCGCGTGGATTTACAGGCAAAAATTTGGCGTGTGATGGTGGGCAACAAAAATTTGGATTTACAAGCAAAATTTACAGGCAAAAATTTGGTGTGTGGTGGTGTGTGGTGGGCAAAAGGTTGGGCACCTATGACTTGGCCGCTTAATGAAACTGAAAACAATATTGTTTTTTAATACTTTGATGAAATTACGCTTTTTGCTCTCTAAAACATTTGTTAACCTTTACTTTGTCGAAATCGGGTGTTTCCGGGGGGGGTAAGTTTGAGATTAAACTATTTAATCACAAGAAATCCGTCCGTTCTTGTATCAAATTAAGCGGCTCTATATCCACTGAAGACTGACTTATGATCAGAAAGACACTAATTCGTTATTTAGATAGAGCTTATGATTTATTGTATGTATACAGAAAAATAAATTATTCAACGCAACCGAAAATTAAACTTCAAAATGTGCTAAAAAGAAGCAATATTACCAAAAAATTATTTTTTTGCTATTTTGACGTTTCAAAAGGTTTTACGCCTAATAATTTTTGTCATTTGAGAATTAGATTTTAAACACCAAATAAGTTACATATTGTTTTTTACAAGAAAAGCATTGCATGAATAAAAGTCCTCAAATGGCAGTTTTGTTTTATGTCAATTTTTAGATTAAGTTGTTCTGTAGCATTTGATTTTCTATATCAGAACGTATTAAAACTAGAGTTAGTTATTAAGTTTATTAAATAGATTAGCCAGTAGCACAAAGAGTAGCAAATATCACTTAGCACTTAGCACGTAACAAAACGCACAAACCGGTTAAGATGACGTCAGATTTTTGAGATCACGTTACACTTAAAAATCACAATTTGAGAAAAAAGATTATCTATAACTCTAAATAAAAATGAATAATTAAATGATATAATATTACCTCGATTACATTGGATCGCGATTACTTCAACCGCAAGTTTGACTTTCAGCAAAAATTAAATCAGCTAGTTTTACGTGAGATAGAAGCCTATTTATATTAGGGAAACTTAAATATTTATAAAAATTGAAAAGGAACAAAAAAAGGAGAGATTAGTCGTTACAGTCACATTACAACACTAGTTCGCTTATTTTTTTAAGCTAGTTGTTTATTTATTCTTAAATAAAGTTCAGTTTAACGATGGCAGATGAACACACGGAAGTCTTGTTTTCAATGAGAATAAACGAACGATTCTGCTTTTAGAAAAAGATTATAGACACTTTTTTAGGTGCTTATGTTATAGAGATTAGATATATAGTTGTTTAAGAAAATCATATTATAAATCTACAGTAATTGTAAACTGCCTAAACAATAAATTAAAAGTTAATTTGTCAATTTAGATTTTAACAAATTAATTCTGATAAATAGACTTTATAAAATTCATTAAAAATTGACAAGTATGCTCTTAAAAATTACAGTTTTTCTGTTGATTGTTTCAATTTCAATTTCTTTTTTACCAAAAATATTGACTTGGTATTTCAGCATTGCAATCGATAAACCCAGAGGAAGTTATGATTTTATAATCGGTAAGTAAAATTATAACTACTGGTTAAAAAAGCATTCTTTGCTGATAATTTGGAAGCAACAGGTTTTAATCTACTGGGTGTTATGATATAACTAAACGTGTCACGATGAAAACAGGTAAAAATTTAATATTTTTAACTGTTTACCTGTTGTAGGAGCGTCCAACCTTTTAAAGCTGAGAACTATTTTGTTTTATTAAAAATATTTGCGGCCCAAGCAAATGAAACACCCTGGCTAAATTTTTCAAATGGAAAACTTTTTTATTAATCTTTACTTCGAATAGTTTTTTTTTTTACTTTAAAAAATAAGTGTAAACCTTTTTTCGTCTTTATTTTGCAAAAAAAGAATTTTCGGAAACACAAATGCCTTATTTAGGCTACGTAATTTTGGAACATATCATGCAGGTCACTCAAATCTTTGTGCGGGTCAAATGTGGCTAGCAGGCCACGGGTTGGACGCCCCTGACTTAATACAATGCAAAGATGTTAATAAAGCTTGAAATTTTTCTAAACTTAACTTTTAGTGGGGGGAGGAACCACGGGAAGTGTAGTCGCCAATCGATTAAGTGAAATTAATGATGTTCGGTGAGTAAATTGTTTGTATGGAATTCGCTTCTTTACAGTCATACTCTTTAAAACAAAGCAACTTTACTTTTTTATTTAATAGATACACTTAGGTTATGTTTTAAGAATGTGTGTATTACGTTGTAAACGCCAGGTGCCATCGGATTTATGTAAAAAATTTATTGACGTTGTAGAAAAAAGTATTTCTAAACCACTGGGTCGCAGTCCAAAAGTGGGTCGACATTTAATTCGTTTGTGCCACCAGATAAAGACGCACATTGATCTATCACGGCACTTGCCCGATGCATATCACGGTTTCACTTGACTTTCAAAGATACGATGGTGGGTTTAGGCTTGGGTTTAATATAAAGACCAATTTGTTCAATTTCCGTAAATTTTTTTGATTTACAAAGATGCTATTACACGTTTGAAGACTATTAAATTGATACGTTTGAAGAAAAATTCTAACAAGTTTTACTGGTGAGTAGCACAACTGTCTCATTGTTTGATATTAATCTAAACCAGTGGTTTGCAACTATTCTGCGCTGCCGGACCCAAATAAGAATGAGAATATTGTCAAAACTTCACTCGCACCAACAAAAAATATTAGAAAAATTTAAAATAGATCATTTTTAACGAATATATGATATTATTACCGTATTATTCATACAAACAACCTGCATTTTAAAATAGGGTCTTAGTTCTTGAAGCTGGAGGTGAAGATCCCTTAAACCCATTCATCAAAACGCCTCTTTTAGTTAGCGTCCTCCAGCGTACGCCCCTCGATTGGCATTTTGTCACAGAAAGTCAACAATATTCAGGCGGAGTTTTACAAAAAAACGTAAGTTATAAAAAATTTTCGTAAAATTTTGTTAAAATATTGTTACTTTTTTGCGAAATTGCGACAATTTCACGTAAGTGGCATGCTGCTCTGGGTCATCTTGGCCTGCAAATACGAGCACAGTAGTGTTGAGAAATCCGTTTTTATTTTTGGCAAATCTAGTATCTTGGCATATTACCGTAAATAAAATTTGTAATGTCGATTACAAATTATAAGAATCAGAAAAACTTGAAAAATAAATAATATGGTTTAATGACTTTTTTCAATTTCATCTCTATATTCTTCTGACTCGCAGGAAAACATCGGAGGCGCTATAAATAGTGCAAGCAATTACTACGACCTGGTTCTGGAGATGCCATAATATTGCTATTGAATTGCAATTTTTTATATTTTTTTTTTAGTTTTATAGAGATATGCCTAAAGTTTATGACTGCTTGTCAAGATCACCAATCAGGGGAAAGTGCCACAAAGCGTCTGTCACAAGAACACAGCAAACGGTGCGAGTAGGTTTTGAACCGATATCAAGTCGGTTACAATTACAGCACTCTTAACACTCGACGAAGCTGCCATTAAATTGTGTTTACTAAACTTTCGAGAGTTTTGCCAATTTTTACCAAAGTTACTTTTTTAGTAACTGCAAATGCATGCTCATTTTTCAACTTTTAACATTTAAAAAAGTTCAGCCACCACAATGAATCAAAATAAAAATGATCATGTAAGATCAATTACTGCTTGATTTCTTTTTTGTCTTAAGTAGAATCACTATTTTACTCCATGCAATTTTGATTGTTTGAGATAACTTGTTTAATGTTTGGCTTTTTCATTTATATCAAACGTATACAGTATAAGCAGAAAACTAAAACCAACTGTCGATGTACTGCTTGGATTATTAAATGTTGCTCCTTCGTACTTGAATTACGCTTTGAACAATTCTTGATTTTTTTCAATTTTTCTTAAAATCAACAACTGAATAAACCTATTACATTTTTTCAGCAACATTTTCTTCCTCGAGGAAAGATTCTTGGAGGAACTAGTGCCATTAACTACCTTGTGTATGCACGTGGTAGTCGTCATGACTACGACGCTTGGGAAAGTCTCGGAGCAACTGGATGGAATTATGAAAAAGTTCTTCCTTATTTCAAGAAATCCGAAAATGCAATCGCTGAGGAATTAAAGGACTCACCTGTGCATGGGTATGATGGTTATTTGAAGGTGGACATAGATCCTCCAATCTTAGCTACGAAGTGGTTTATTGAAGCTGGAAAAGATTTAGGTTTGTGATATAAACTCTAACGGCTTTTGTAAACCTACCTTTTTTTTGTAAATTTTTAATTCTTTTTGAAAATTTATTCATACACCAAACTATTCATTCTTAATAAATAGGAATGTTTTTTACTTGTGCAATCTTCTTTTTAATTGAAAATTATTCGCTTTATTTACATTGGAAGAAAAACAAGTTGACATTTTAATTTTTATTTCACTCTGCAGCTTTCTTAAAACTTTGTAGATCGTTTTACTTGGAGATTACCTTAAACGTGGAATAAAACGTAATGCCATTTTAAACCGTTTAATATTAAAGATTTATATTCTGTCAATTTCGGCTTTAGTTGGCAGCAACGTTTTTCAACAATAACAATAAAGTCCAAAACAAATAAACTGCACAGGAATGAAGGAAATCGATTACAACCGTGAAGACGAAGGATTTGGCTTGTTGCAGAAGACATTCTCGAATGGCAAACGACAGAGCGCGGCGGATGCTTTTTTGTACCCATTTGCAGGAAGGTAAATAATTAAATGCAGATTTATTTTTAAAGAAGATTTTTTGAGAAGGTTTTTTTTAAGGAGAAATTGTTTAGTTGTAATGACCAAGTTCAATTAGTTTTTCACGATTAGTAGATTTTATTAAATTCATTGAGAAGAATTTATAAAAAAAGTCAAATTTTTACTGATTTTTTATTGAACTTATTTGAAAGAATCATATAGCAGTGATTGCAAAAACAGTAAAACAAATATTTAAAACATATACTTCAGTAAAACTAATAATTGATTAACATTAATGGAAACTATAGCAAAGAAAACGAAAAAGGGACAACGTGATTGAGTTTTAAAGAGCGCCGTGATTGATGGCGAACGTGATCGATACCGTTTTGGTTTAAAACTATTCTGTTGTGTTTTTGAAAAAAGCATTTTACGGCATTTTTCACTGCTGGCGGTTTTGAAAAGCAGTTGCATGTTTCAGTCATACCTCGAGAAAAAACTAAAATAAAAATTTTCCACCGGACAGCAATATCTAGGGGTATCTGGGAAAAGGTCGGAATGATCACCGAAGGTTGCTCGATTTAAAGCGTTTTCAACGCTTTCCTACAAGTCAGAAGGATAAATATAAAGATGAAAATAAAAAATAAAATGCTGAGAAACTCAGACAATATAATTGGAACGATAAGCCAAAATTGTTGATAGAAAGTGTGTGCTAAGTCCAATGATTTATCTAAATTCTAAATTGGAAGGAAATATTATAAAAAAGATCACATTAATATATTCCATGAAAAAACTTACAAATAATAAAAATAAATTATACCTGTAACTTCATCTTTGGCTTTGTTGGAAAAATAGGAGTACAGCTTATTGTATAGGATCAATTTGCAACAAGTTTCTATTTCTTTTTCAAAAAATCAGATGCTTTTGCCTTTAATTAAACTAAAATTAAAAATGAATAATTTGTTCCTAGGAGTGCGACATCGTAAGAAATTTTTTTATCTCATAACAACTTGCCATTCATAATATTATATCATATAAATTGCGATTCTTAATTGGTAAGAGTAATGTTTAAAATATTTGGAATCTTTGTAGTGTATTTACTGTTTCTAATCTAAAAATAGTTTTAAAAAATGCATACATTGCATTTTTGTAGGCTTAAAGATTGCAAAGATACATGTAATATCTGTAATGCAAAAAAGATATAATGCTTTAGAAAAAATCTGGACGTTGTAACTCATGCTCAAGTGACAAGAATTTTATTTGAGACCGGTACAAACAACTTGCCACGTGCTGTTGGGGTGGAATACGTGAAAAATGGGATGACGTACACAGCGACATCAGAAAAAGAAGTGATTTTAAGTGCTGGCGCTTTGGTAACACCACAACTGCTGATGCTCTCTGGAATCGGTCCAAATGACCATTTAAAAGAAAACAAGGTATTGTCTTAAACTTACAAAGATGTCCAATTGTCCATAAAATGATAATAATTTTTTCTTTGCCGCGTATGGTGGTGTTGACATATATGCTGCTGTCACACTTGATTTTTAATATTAATCTTAACTTTATAAATAAAAAGTTGATTTTCAGTCCTTTACAGTAATTTTAATTTTTTGATTATAACGTCATTTCTTCATTTTTACGTAGTGATTGCGTAATAGGTGCGCCACCCCCCTAATCAATTTATTTTGTCTGGAAGTAGTTCTTAAATTCTTAAAAGTAATTAAAGAATCGCTTTACTGTTTTATTCAAAGCGCATTGATTGACTGAAGTTTTAAACTATTGCAAAGAATAATGCGGCAGTGATGATGTTTCTAGAATAATTTGGTGGTGTGATACAAGTTCCATTTTATAGGTTACATAGTCAGTTTTCTGCTTTGTCATATGGTTGGATTTGTAACGTTATAAAGCGCTTAATCCAATTAAAATACATAATTGAGAATTCTTGTTTGTTCCAGTTTATTCGCTTTTAATCTGATATTTTCGGCTGATTTTGTATATATACCTCGCACTTTGCTCTAGATTTATTCTAGCTGACATTATAGTTGAGTCATCCTAATGATTAGAAATCATTTGTGTTACTATGCTTTTATGATTAAGTTGTTTAAGGGTCAGGTTCACGCCTTAGAAGTTATTTCTATAATGAGATAGAATTTTTTGGACTAACTATTAATCTTGCTATTAGCCATAAGGATGCTAATTTATTCTTAGAGTAGTCAACACAAAGTTGTTAAGTGATTAATTGCAGTTGCTGGCTTTATGAATTGCTTTAAAGTTTTGTGAAGTTTGAGAGTCAAGTTTTACGAGAGTAGATCAAGTTTGTTTGATTTTTTAAATAATATATTCTTTGCAGTCAGAAATTGTGTTTCTTTCTATTTACTGAGACAAGTTTTTGAGAGAATTCAATGGCACTCAGCCAGAACTTACTGCATTAAAAATTTCAGTCTCGGGCAAAGTATTTCTTGAGCCTGTATAAGACAAATCAAAAACAGCTTCGGTTTAGCGCAGGTATTTGAGTTATCAAGTTCAACTGGTCCTTTCGGATTCATAAGTATAATTGTTACAGCTGCTTTCTATTTAAGGAGAGTCACCATTGTAGGTAGGCAGCGTAACTCCATTGAGGAATTTGTTGTAAAGTGCCTTTTTTAAAGAACACAACATAAATTACTCTGGTAGACTAAGCATCCAACTTGCGTCCCTTTGTTCACAAGTCAGAGTGCTACCACATTGAAGTATCTTCCAGATAACGTGAGAAGAAACAAATATAGTAAATTCGTCCCTGTTTGGAAAATTGATATTACACCAGGGGCGCTGGAAAGTGATTTTGTCACGGGAGCCAAAATTTTAAAAAAAGGCACCTTATTTTTTAAAAAAGCATATGAGTTTTTAACAAGATTTTTCCGCTAAAAACAGTAGATAGCGTATAGCGACCGTTTTGAGCGCAAAGCTTTAGTGATGACTAAAAAAATGTTATCATTTTCATTTGAATCAATGATCCCTACCTTCGTCCTAAATTTAAGTTGCAGACAAAAACCAAAATAAAAGCCTTCTGACATTTTGATAAAGTTTCCAAATGCTTCTGTATCTTCCCACCTGTATAATCCGCTTTTGAAAAGGCAGAGGGGCTACTTAAAGAGTTTAAAAGGGCAGGAAAACATTTCCCCCTACACCCACTTCCGGTGTCCCTTCATGACACTACATAAATTTATGCGGCTTTGATTCAGATGAATTCTTCATATTGTGATAAATAGTTGATCAAATTATTTCGGTAAGAAAGAGGAAAAAAAGCAAGTAGGAATTTGTACAAATGTTTCCTTACAGTTCAAGCAACTCTTGTACAGTAAAAACCTTACCAAAGAGAGCAGGTGTGGATAACTTTTAAATACTATAAAACTTAATATGACAATTAGTCTACCCAATTGATTAGTGTCAGGGTTTGTACTACCTTTAAATCAAATATTTATAAAATACCTCTTTTTTGTAAATAATAGTTAGAAAAAGTCATTATTTTTAACTAAAATTAATTTCCAATTTTGCTTTGTTTTTGTCGCTTTGGATAAACTTCGAAAATTATGTTTAAAATTTTCTTTCAAGTTATTGAACTATCCTTTCTTACAGATAAAAGTCATTGCAAATTTGACTGGCGTTGGAGAAAATCTTAAAGACCATACCTATGTAAAAATTTATTTTAACTATCCTTCGAACGATATTGATGGAGTCCTAATATCGATTTCCAATGCTGTAAGCTTCTAAAGTTGCTTTTAATAAACAAAATAAATACATACATAGTCTCGGCCGTATTTACAGCTGTGAGACACAAAAGTAAATCGTCAATATAACTTACAATTAAAAAATTTACTTCGCGAAAACATTGAATCAAAACTAGAAAAATATTTTTCGTATTTCGCAGTTTCCAATCAATCTAATTCGTTGAAATCTGAACAGACTTTGGCATTCAACCAACTCTAAATACTACATTGGAATATTTTTTTTCTTTAATCGGTTCGAGTAGTTTTCACTTCTACTTGAAATTGAGTTATTGTAAAATAAATCACTTAAGTTTTGAAAGCAACAATTTTACCAAAGTATACCAAAGTATAACGATTCAACATTAACGATTTTATCAAAGTGTAGCTAAGGTTTTTTTGGATCATCTTTTTATGTAAATTTCACGTAATGACATTTTTTAAGAAATGTTGTAAAAATTTTATAGTGGCCAGAAACAATGTTTTGTATATATTGTTTCGAATTATTTATATGAACTCTATTTAGTTGTCCTTGAAAAGCCTTGCAAAATATGCTTTTTTTGGTGAAGGGCAACTTGCTTCTCCTGGAGTCAATGGCTTTGGTTTCCTTAAATTTGATAGAAATAACTCGGAGAAAGAGTGAGTGTAATTTCAGTTTGCTTGATTTTTTAAAATTTTTCGTTGAGTTCTTTTAAGAAAATCCTCTATTGAAAAAAAATTGTCAAAATAAACTTTTGCATGATGCAACATTGAACATTTTATTTTTTGAATTTTTTTTATTAAAGATTTAAAATAAAAAGATTGCATTTTATGTATTGTCATACTTCATTGTTTCTGAATCTTTTTCCAGTTGCGGCACATTTTTGTACTTTTTCAAAATTCGCGGCGCATTTGGATTATGTTTCTTAATTTTTGTCCCAAAATCAGGTTTCCTCTAAAAAAAAGGTCTTTACCCTGTATCCAGCTCCGATTTCCTGGTTTTCGTCCCCAAATTCAAGTGTTTTCTAAAGAAACGTTGTTCTGGTTGCGGCACATATTTGAATTGTTCCAAATTCTTGATTTTTTTCTCCAAAACAAGATGATGTTTAAAAAAAAGGTCTTCACCTACATTCACCCACTGCTTTGTTAATTTTCATCCCAAAATTGGGTTCTAAAAAAAACGGTTTTCGCGCTAGATCTGACTTGGTTTGATTGATCACATGTTCAATAACCGCAGAATTGGACTCGCTAGACTAATGCTTTCCAAAAACTTTTGTGGCACACCTGGAAACTTCTCACGGCACACAGGTTGAGAAACACTGTCATAGATATTTAGCCACCAAAATACTCTCTTCAAAGCGCTTATGTTGATTTTATTGATAGGGCAATAAATTGTTAAAGTTAACAAAATTTTTTTTATCTGATCTGGCAAAGTACTTTTAAAAAATTTTAAGATAATAAAAACTAAAAATCTTGTTAAAAAATTACATTGCAGATCACTAAACAATAACAACATCAATAACAAACAAATAGAAAAAAATAAGTATGGAACTGCGATCTAAATTTGACCACAAAACCATTTCAGCACGTACTAATAAAGAACCGTACTGGTGACCTGCAAAAGTAGGGGAAGTTCTTTATTTCGAGCCCATCTTTTCCCGTGGGCTTGTATGGGTGATTTGACTTTGTATATAAAATTGTCTCACGGGTAGGCATCGGTAACTTTATTTTTCGTAAAGAGAAATAAATCCTCTATTATTGAGATCTCGAACCTTTGCTATTGTTTTGTCTTTTTTTTAATTCCCTTAGTTTTACTTCAATCTGGATTGGCTGCAATTTTCGTTTTCTTTTAGTGTCTAGTTCTCGCTCTTTCTCTTCTCTCTTCAGTCAATGCTACAATTCTTCATTAAAAAAGTCGATCGATATATTATTATTATTTCTTCTATTTAACCTCTTGACTTGCAAGAAAATGTCGGAGGGGTTATACTTAGACAACCCTTAAACCGATACTGCTGTCTATTTGAATTTTTTTTTGTTTTTTAATTTTTATTGAAAAAATTATTTAAATTTTTTTCTGCTATTTGAAAATTCTTCTTGCCGGCAGCGTGGCCTGAGGGTTAGAGCGCCTTGCTTATGATCAACATGATCTCGGTTCAAAAGTCATTTAAGCCATTTTGTTGTGCTCTTGGAAAAAACACATTACGACACTTTCTCTTGCTTGGTGTTCTTGGCAAGCAGTTCTAAATTTCAATAATATCTCTATTAAATTTCAAGCGGACAGCAATATCTTGGTGTCTCCGGAAGCAGGTTGGGGTAATTGCCTATCCTATGTATTAGCGCCTCTGTCGCTTTCCTGCGAGTCATGAGGATAAATATAAAAATAAAATTAAAAAACAAAAAATTCTACAGTAAATTGCCTAACCTTTTTTTTATTATTGTGTTATTCGCGTAGTTTTGTTAAGTTTACATATACGTTTAGTTACCAAGTGGGTCTTCGGAACTTGTTGGCAATGTACCCTGAAAAGGGGCAGTTTTTTCCAGGTATAGTCCCGTCCTAAAAAGGACGTTTTCCGATTATCAGACCCTCGCTGAACATCGGAATGGGTGGATACCCAGACGTACTCACTAGCACCTGCCATCTGGGCCAATCTTGCGAGTGCGGCGCCGCTGAACAAACCGCAGACCATGTTCTAATAACGTGCCCCATACATCGGGCACCACATGGAACATGAAGTCTGACAGTTTTGGATGACGAAACTTGATGCTGGCAGAACAACATCACTGCCAACATCTGATTCGGGCAGCACAGCAGCCTCGGGTAGTAAAAGGATAAACCCTCGGCCCCAGTCCTGTTTATGTCTGACCTGCAGTGGATCCCCTTCCAAACGACGACGACAAGTTACCAAGTGCTGTTCTACTGTAAAAATACAACAATAATAGTTTAAAATTGTTAGTTTTTTGCCAGGAAAGAAATGATTATAGAAAGAAGAGTAAGAAATCACTTTTACCTCTGCCAATGCTTTAATAAATATAAGCAAAATCACCTTTTGCCTAGGATATAGGGTTAAATTGATTTTGGTCCAAACGATGTTTTATACTGGTTTCTTTTCTAATTCGATTTAAATCAGTGCTCTTCAACCTTTTTGTTATCGCGGAACCCCTGAAGCACTTTCACGTTTGTCATGGAACCCCATTAACAAAAAGTTAAAAAAGCACGAGTTACATGTAAAAAAAACAAATGTTTTATTATTAGACACTTCAACAAACAAGCAGTTATTACAGAAGTTAAAAAGCAAGAAATTTAATGACTCGGTTGTTCTTGAATTTCTTTTACAATCTTCGTAAATCGTGGCTGCTCGTTGCTCAGTGCATTCCTCATACACATATCTACACTCTTCAAACAACTTCTGTTTTTGTTCTTAATAGTGGTTAAAACAGAAAATGCTGTTTCACACAAATAGGTATTGGAAAATTGACACAGAAGTTTCAGTGCTTCCTTTGCAATTGCTGTTCCCTATTTGCACAGAAAAATACAAAAATATTCCTTTCCATTTTTTTCAAAGATTTTCTCCAAATTGATATCATTACAAATGTCCAGAAGTTCTTCTTGTTCTGACAAAGTGAAAATAAAAGGATTAACTACCCACTTCAGCAAACAGTAAGCCTCAGATTCTTCTTGAGGAAAATACCGATTAAAATTTTTCTTCAATAGCTTCAAATATTCCAACACCAATTCTTTTATTTCAGCTGTATCCTCAACTTTGAAGTCCTCGCTCAGAAATTCATTCAAAAACTGAAAAGGAGAAAAATAATTTTTTGACACATTATTTGCCCAGCAGTCAATTTTTCTTTTAGAGGCATCAATTTTTCCAACTTGGGAAAATATATCTGAACTTTTCCCTTGAAGACTGGTTTTGAGTATGGACAACACATCGAATACTGAAGCCAGATATGCCAATTTGGAGACCCATTTATGGTCAAAAAAATTCGTTGCATATTCATGATTTTTCTCTGCAAGAAAAACTGATATTTCCCGTCTTAATTTGAACACACGAGTCAAAACTTTGCCACGAGAGAGCCAGCGCACCTCTGTATGTAGCAGAACAGTGACATTCTCAGAATCCATTTCTTCACAGTTTTTAAAAAACTCGAGCAGATTTGCCTTTACCACCACATTTTATGTAATTCACAATTTTCACAACAATATCCAAAACACTTTCTAGTTCCGTTTTTCTCTGCTTATCAGAACTAAGCGGTTTTACAGCCAGAGCTTCACAATGAATAATGCAATGTTTTAATATACAGTTTGTAGCAACTGCCTTGAGACGAGCACCAACTCCCGAAAAGCGTCCAGTCATCACAGCTGCTCCATATGTAGTTAGAGAACAACATTTTTCCCATGGTATTTGCTTTTTAGTCATAAATTCGTTGAGTTTACTGAACACTTGTTCAGCACTTGTGTTCACTTTCAAGTCTATAGGCAGCACAAATATACATCAACAATATTATATGAATCAGTATCAGGAATTTCTATAAACACAAACAGTTGTGCTCTTCTCCCAATATCAGTTGATTCATCCAGTTGCAGTTCATAACAAGAAACTTTTCTGATTTTACACAAAAGTTGTTCCAAAAAATCTTTGGCCATATGAAATCCCCTTCTGCTTACAGTGGTATCGGAAAGAGGTATATTTTGAAACTTGCGTTCAGTTTCTTTGTCTAGGAGCTGCTCTCCCACAAATTGCAACGCTGGTTTAATAACTTTCTCACCCAAAGTAAACGGTTTCTTTGTTTTAAGAATATGATGCGACAGTCGATATAAAGTCAAAAACAAATCTTGATCAGTTTTAACTGCTCCTAAGAACGAATCTTTCTTTCTACTTGGATACGCTGCTTTTTATATGTTTAAAGAATGAGATAGTCTTTGTCTTGTACGCAGCATGATTGGCTTCCAAGTGCCTTTGTAACTTAGCTGGAACCAGGGCAGAATTAGAAAGTCTCTTACATTAAATCAGACATTCGGCTTGAGGAGCTACATTTGGAATTTGGTCATCCGGCAAGAAAAACCCGTATTTTAAATATGTTTTATCCCATTTTCTAACTTTGGCAGTTTTATTACATTTGGTCCTCTTGGAAGGAGGTGCCTCTTGCTCTATATTGTCCACACCTCGCTGTTATTACTACTTCACTTCACATAAGAAAATATGCTACGTTGCTTCATCTGACCTGGCTAATAGTAAAAAGTTGGTTTTCGCACTACTTTTACTTTATTTCCATAAAGGCTGAACAGCTGCAGCTCTACTGTAGTCTGTTATTCTATTCTCTATTTATTGTCTACTTAACTACTGTATACGGCAGCATCATGCATAGCTGTGATGCAACAATAACATTTATTTGTTTTGAATAACGTTCTTGTTAACCTCATTACAATGAACATCAAGTTGCGCCGTTACGCAAAAACTATCATTATTTTCGGCGATAAACTGCTCTCAACCTTTTATTTAACTAACTGGCCTACTTGGAGTTTGAATGCGGCATGGTGATGGTGATCTAAAGAAACAATTTAGTAATGATACATCAACGTACTGAAGCAAGAAATCATTTTCCTTCCAAAACAAGGAACCCTACCGGAACCCTTAAAACTCACGAAACTGCATTAAATGTTTTGCGGAACCCCTGTTAAAGAGCACTGATTTAAATGGAAGTTTTTTTGACGTCATATTCAAGCAGATGTAAATTGTTTCGCAATCGAATTTTAAATTTCCCAAGGGCAAAAAGCATCGAGTCAGTGCTATCATGTGTAAGAATAGCAACTATCAATATTTTATTGTTAATTTGTCAAAGAAGCCAGATCAATGATTTTTCGGCAATGTGATCAACTTTCGGCAGCTTGGTTGAGTGGTTAGAGCGTCGTGCTTATGATCAACATGGTCTCGGTTTAAAACCTATTTGCGCCATTCTGTTTTGTCCTTGGGAAAGATACTTTACGGCGCTTTCCCCTACTTGGTAGCCTTGGCAAGCAGTTTGAAGCTCAGTGAGGATGAAGCTCAGTCACACTAAGACGGTGATGGCAGCCTTTAATTTAAATAACCTAGAGACCAAACATAACCTAAAAATCAGCAACAATTATAGACAGCTATAAACTGTTACCGTTTTGTTCAAACCCTACTTATCTTGAGTACATATTGCTCCCATTTTGTGGCATTACGCAAAAAACTATTTTTGTACATCACACTGTTGAAGCGACTTGTAGACTCAGGGTTGGGTGCAGGTGCAAAAACACTGCGCACAGCTGCCCTATCTCTGGTCTACCCAACAGCTGAGTACTGCTCACTTGTGGTATCGCAGCGCTTACACTCGCCTCATAGACAGTGTTCTGAATAACGTCTTGCGCATAGTCACGGGATGCCAGCGTCCCACTTCAACGGACCATTTATCCATATTTTCAGGCATCTATACAGCTGAGCTTTGCCGACTAGGAGTGACGCAACACAAAAATAGTTTAGTTTTTTTAGGTACGCAAAACCGGGTTTCTAAATTTTGGCCCAAATCCGAAATTCTTCAAACCACAAGCTATCGTCCCGTTTAGGTCTCCAAAATGTTACACTTTAAACCAATCAAAAAAAAAGAACAAATTCAAGTAAAATCTTAAATCTTTAACACAATCAAGTAAGGCTTTATTTAATTTTTGGACACTCTTCGTCAAAGTATCGATTTATTTATTCTTTTCTGACCCGATCACGATGTCACGATAACTTTCTTTGTTTTCTCGAACCCTATTTTTAGTGTACTTTTAGTTCCTCATCAAACAGAAGTTAGCGGGAATATCTTTTAAAAAAGAAAAAATGTTTTTAAAACCGACATCTTATAGATTCATTTTTAACAATATTAATTTCATATATCGAACGTTTTCATTTATGGATAGTTGTTTTGAAACATGACCCAAAACAGCAATTACCGGGTAGACTTGTTTGTTACGAGAGGTAAAAATTTTTGAACATACAATTATAAATTTTAAGGACGTACCGTTTCAATTTTATTTAAACCATTGTAATTTTTTATTAGCTTAACCTAAAACGTTATGTCGTAATTATAAAAAAATGCTTGCATCGTATTTTCAGATTTGACTATCCTGACTTTTATATACTTTTTTTTCCTATGGATGAACAACTTTCTGACAAGGCAATACAACAAAGACTCAAGGAAATATGCAATGTGAAACCCGAAGTGAGTTTATTTTAAACAAGAAATCTCTCAGAAACATTACCTTTGATTTGATCACCAAGAAGGTTTGGTTGTGTATTTAGAAAATGTTGATACAAGTTTCTCGTTGTTTTGTCTGAATAGTTAATACACTGCACATATATATATATGTATACTGTATAAGTGGAATTTGCCAAGGGGAACTGAAAAAATGGCAAGTTAGGAAAACTGACGACTTAGGCAAGCAATGGATTAAATATGCATAGGCCTTTACAAACTTGGGATGCCTTTGTTTTTGAAAACGTTAAGCGTTTGAAAAATGAAGAACACAAACAAACAGCACTTTTTAGATTTATTTATATATTTCAATAAGCTGATAGCATTTGCCACTGTCATAGTTAGGCTGCTTTACATGGCAGTAAGATGGTCAATTGAACTAAAATAATTATAGAATAAAAAGAAAAGCAAACATATTTTGAAGCATAGTTTATTCAGAACGTTTCGGAATTGTGACTCATTCCATCATCAACTGTGTTAAACTAATTAATTAATTTCAAATATGAATATTTAGAATTAGATAATTTACGATGTAACAAAATAAAATATTGCAAAAATATACGTATCAAATAAAACGGAATTATCTTCTCTTAAGTTTAAAATTAAACTGATACAACAGCAATTAAGGCGTATATGAAGGAAGCTCGTTTAAGAAATTTGAAAAAAATCAATAAAACACCGAGTTTAAACATTAACTGCACAATACTTTTGTTAAAGTAAAATAAAAAAGCATTAAGTGTTAAATAAATACAGTGAAATAGATTGTTTATCAGTATTCATAGATGGAATAAATTTTTAAATCTATTGCAATTATTTTATCAAACTTTTTTAAAATTAATTTAATTTTAAAGTCAATTTTAAAATTACAAAATTAAATTAAAGTACCACGCAAATAGCTCCGTTTTATTTAATATGCACATTTTTGCAAAATTTTATCTTTTTACGTCATAAATTATCTAAATGTAAATAATCATATTTGAATTTAATTAATTAGTTTAACGCAGTTGATGATGGAATGAGTTACAATTTTGAAACGTTCTGTATAAACTATGTTTCAAAATATATTGGCTTTAGTAATTTTAAAGTACTGTAAAACAAAGAGCCACTGCTTTTCACGTTTCGAGTATATAACTTAACTTATTTTCAAAATAATAAAAAATGCATTTCTTAACCTGTTTTTTACCAATGTTCCCATTTGAAAACATGATATAAGTTAATGTATATCTTTGAAGATGATTCTATTTTTCTGTTTCTTTTATGCTTCCCAATATTAATATTAATATGCAATATAAAAAAAATTTTTTTTTTGCTACCAAAAAAACTGCACTTTTCTACCAATTTTTTTGCCGGGAAAATAGAGAAAAAATTAATTTTATAAACTTGTAAAGTTGACTAAATTCAATTTAAGCTATAAATTTGCAAAGAGAGTCTTTTACAAGAGCTTTACGCAATTTTTACAAGAACATTTGTGATCTGAAAGTTAGAAGATGCTTTGCTTACGTTTTCAGTGTAAATTTCGCCCTAGTCAGGAGCTAAAAAATAGACAACTAAACTTCTTACTCAGGCATTAATAAATTCAGCAGTAAAACAGGGTAAAACTGATTTTGAAATTTTAATGTTATACCCCTTTGCTCCCTTAAAAATTTTTGGTACACCCTGACATGTATTATATACCCGGTTGACAAGCATAATGTAATCTAAAATTTTGCTTTTACGATAAAGTTTAAGAAATCTATTTTTTATTATTTTAAAAATGAATTAAATTATGTACTCGAAACATCAAAATTAATAAAATGATAACTACAGTAATGGCTCTTTGTTTTAATTTAAAAATATCAAAACGTTCTAGCAATTATGCTCCAAAATATTGGCTTTACTTTTTATCCTGAACTACATGTAACTAAAATGATACGGCACATTCCCTTGCTTGGTGGTCTTGGCAAGCATTTCTAAAGGACTGTAATATCTCTATTAAATCACAAGCGGACAGCAATATCTTGGCATCTCCGGAAACAGGTCGGGGTAATTGCCTACCCTATGTATAGCGCCTCCGTCGCTTTCCTGCGAGTCAGGAGGATAAATATAGAGATAAAATAAATAAATAAAAAATGAAATAATGGGGTTATAAAGGAAGTTTGTGGTACATAGTAGGGTGTGTCACATCAGTAAGGATTGTACTGTAGATAGATAGGCAAAACAATTGAAGTATAGCGGTAGCAGACTAAAAGTTTTGAATATCATCATGCTGGCAAAGTTTCTATTGTCCAAACAACTTGGACAAATTTTTCTGCTCATATTGAGCAAAAACGTTGGCAAGTTAGGCGAATTGACGATTTACAAAAAAACAACTTATCCAAACTTGGTGACACAGAAAACCATAGATTCTCAGCCGAGACCAAGCAGTATGTGGCGATCTGGCGAACTGGTGACTTAGCGGAAGGCAACTTAGACAAGTTCTACTGTATAGATAAAGTATTTTTAATTACTTTTTAGCACTTAAGATAACGAAAGTTAATTAATAATTTAAAACAAATAATTTTGTTTAATATCTATTATTTAGGCTCAAACATTGTTTTAGGCCTAGAAACTAAAAACTTTCTCAAAAAAAATTGCTCTGTCTTAATTTCGAATAATAAACATAACAGATAAAGTAAAATTTTATGCAAAAATATTTGAACACGAAGTTTTGAACAACTAAATTTAATTTTGCTAGAAAAAATAGTTAATAAAAAGAAACTTACAGGCCTTACACTTTTTTTTGATTGTATATAAACTGAACAAATTAAAAATAGGAATCGTAATAAAAAGACAGATAAAAATGAAGACATGTATAACAAGATAAACGTTAATTTTGGTGCGAAAATTCAATATTTAAAGAATAATATTTTGACAGATTCTAAAAGATCTAGGAACTCAAACTATCGGATCAAATGGTAAACCGCTTTTCAGTTTTGCTGTTATATTAGCCATTTCTCACCCCAAAACCACTGGAAGTATTCGTCTTGCTTCAAATAATTACAGAAATTATCCGTTAATTGATCCAAGGTACTTACATGATGAAAAAGATATAGAGACATATGTCAAAGGTAGGGTACACATCTTTTATCACAGCAACCAAATTATTTATGTATCATACAAAATGACTACTTGAAATATTTGAAATAGTTTATTTAATGTACAGGGTGTCCACAAAGTCCTTAGACAATTTTGAAGATTTATTAATATTACAACTGAAGTTGGAAATCTCTGAAATGTTTAAATAATATTACGTAAATAGTGAAGTTTTTACTCAAGGCATTAATAAATTTTTATATGAGGTAAGTCTTGTATAAAGGTAAATGTCTGCTGCTATTGTTTTTTCATCAAAGAAAAATGGTCCAATAAGTTTGTTACATAAAAGTCTGCACCACACATTAACCTTTGGGCAGTCACGTTGAATTTCCCTAATAATTTGTGGGTTTTCAGTTTCCCAAATTCTTGCATTATATTTGTTAAGCTTTCCAGAAACATGGGAAGTTCCTTCATTACTAAAGCAAATGCAGTTAAGAAAGTGACCATCCTCTTCGATTTTTTTCAAAATGTTAAGAGCAAATTCTTTTATTTATTTAATTTCAATTATTTTATTTATCTAATTCATCTCTGAAATAAAAAAGCGATATTAGCAAAAACTTTAATAATAACTGTTTAATACGCAAAAAAAATATATTTTGATAACACTTCTCAAAATTTTTTAATGAATTTATAAAATTGTAAAGATCTTTAGTTTTATGGCAATCAAGAAATTTACAATAAGAAAGATGAGTATATGGAATCACTCCTAACTCTGTCACTGCTTTAATGAATATAACCAAAATCACATTTGGCCTGCAATATATTCAATTGATCGAAAGAATGCACACACAGGGGTAATTTGACCTCTTACCATCGAGGCAAATGACATATTGCTGTGCAAAAGTACAAAGACTCATTCGATTTCGACCAATATCACATTGGTAATTCATTGTTTACGACCGCATTGCGCTAATTTTCAACAACCAAGACAATTACTGGTGAAAATTCACTTGGTAAAGTGCAAACAATAATCAAGCTAGCTAATTTAAAAAAAATTTTTTGTTTATCTAGACATAAATATTAGAAGATTGAAAGCATAGTTTGGGGGCCTCAAATTCTAAAAAAAAAGGTGATCCTGTCATAAAACAATAGAAAAAAATTAAAAGTATAGCTTAGCTTTGTGCATATAGCCTAATTAAGAATAGCAGATACTATTGGGGAGAAAAATTCTCCGCCAGACAGCTGTTTCGACTATTGAAGTCTCGTCAGTGATGGTTTGATTCAATAATCGATGATCGTCAGTGACGGTTTGACTTCTTTTACAAAGGTGAAAGAATCAGACACACAATTAGAAGAAAGGTTTTGGAGAACAGGTTTAAGAAGAAGAGGAGTAAGCCATTTAGCTAACTGATGTTGGGCCAATCCGGTCATAGACAAAATCGGACGTAAGGGTACGTCCTTTTTGTGTATTTTCGGAAGACCATACATGCGCGGTCGCTGAGAGCCATTGGGTCGGATTGCTTCGTACACTTGCTTAGAAATTAGGCTCTCTTTCCTCAGCTGTAGTAACCGTCGTTGTATCCGTGATTCAATTTTAACGGTGTTGTATTTATTGGTGACTGGTCCAAGATCGAGAAATTTGGTCGTGTCATTAAGAATTATCTTCATCTTGTCGTTGTAATCATTTTTGTTGAAAATGACAACGACAGCACCTTTTTCAGGCTTTGTTATAAAAATTTCTTCATTCTTCCGAAAGGACTTGATGGCCTGAAAACACTCTTTTGTCATGAGAAAGTCACCCAAGTCAATGGGTGACTTTCTCATCAATTCCAAGTCATTAATTCCACAATAAGCGTGAACTAAGTCATTCAACCTGGCCTTTAAAGCAGCAGCTGCTCTTCAGACCGAGGTTTGTGATGGACTAATTGAGCGTAGAGTACTTCAAAGTCAGCTAGTATTTCTTCACGTTTGACACTACTGGGCGGTAGACAAAACGAAAGTCCGTGGGACAATACAAACAGTTCAGTGTCTGATAGTTTTTAGTCGGACAAGTTTACGATGTTGTTCTGCTTGAAACTTGAAACTTGAAACTTTCAACCTCCTGACTCGCACAACCGCCAAAGTCTTTCCCGCTCTTGCAAGGCCAACACACGCATACAACGATTTCACGAATCCGCCATTGGTCAACATATTCTCGACAACGCCCAAGTGCTCTTCACTAAAGCAACGAAAAATTTTGTATTCTCGCTCGAGGTCGCTCTTTTTTTCACCTTTCTGCTCTTGAAGCGACTTTCATTAAATCTCTCAATCCCCTTCTGTGTAAACAAAAAGAATTCGTCTACTCTTTGAAAATTTCTTAATCTTTGTCCCATTGGCTAACTTTTTTCAGCCAATGAGAACTCTGCTTTCCCCTTTATAATTCAGTTCGGTTTCAATTCTGCTTTATTCCGACGATTTCCCCTGAAGAGTGTCAGATGAAAAGCTTTGGGAAGAAAAATCTTTTACTTTACACAATCTTCAAAATGATTTTGGTTACATTCATTAGAGCAGTGGCAGAGTAGGAGTGATTCCCTACACTCATCTTTCTTATTGTAAAATTTTCTAAAGACTTTGTGGACATCCTGTATATCTTTGATTAATTTTATCAAAAAATTTCATTTTTTATTTTGAGATTTCGAGCGGTTTTGTTACTTTAAATACTTACAAAAAAAAGTTTTAGTATAAGCGTGCTTAAATAAAATAGTTT
The DNA here is from genome assembly GCA_963680785.1 of Diplosoma virens. NCBI lineage: Eukaryota > Metazoa > Chordata > Ascidiacea > Aplousobranchia > Didemnidae > Diplosoma > Diplosoma virens. The sequence continues at coordinate 7,793,599 of OY796890.1, read as the reverse complement.
TAAAAAATAAAAGTAATTTGTCTAATGTTGTCATTTTATGCTGCAAAATATTTTGAAACAACTTTTTTTTAGTTTTTTGCCCGACTGAAAATTTTTCACAAACTTTTTCTTTATATGTTGACAATAATCTGTTGCATAAGTACAACTTTTATTTTGTATTTTTCTTTGGAATAAGACTTAAATATTAGAAAATAGATATTTACGTATTTAGCTTTGCATAAATCATAATTTTGCTTCTATATTAGTAAGTATTCTCTTCTTCAATCTAAAAATTAATATTAATCTAATATACTGTATTTGCAAGAAATTTAACACTTGTTTAGAAACTTTGATTTCAAAAATAAAAATCAAAAATGGCTTGCAAATAAATAGTAATTTTAACCATAACAGTTATGAAAATCTTACCACTCTTTGCTTTGTCTACTACTGTTCTATTTTAATAAAAACAATTAAAAAAAATTTAGTACAAGTTAGACCTAGATTATGACATAAAAAGTATTTCTTAAAAGAAGATGAAAATTGTAGTGCAGTGGGTTTCAACCGGTGAACCATGACGCTGTTTTCAATGGGCCACAGAGCATAAATCAGAATTTTTCAGAGATCACTATGTTTTGGGACTAAAATTGAGAAAGCGCAGACAAATTCCAAGTAAAGACTTTTTTTTTAGAGATCACCAGATTATAGCGGCGGAAATTATAACCTGTTCACCGAAGTGGGTCGTTAAGTTAGCTTTGGTTGGAATGTGGGCCACGGTATGAAAAAGGTTGAAAAATACTGGTATAATGTAAAGCCAAACCGATAACTTCAAGAATAAAATGTGAGTTTATATACTCAAACTTCATCATAGTGCATTTTTTTATATATATAAAAGTTATTGATTATAAAAATAAATGAAAACAATATACTACTTGACATAAAATCTCCTTGAAACGAAAATAAAACTAAAACATTAAAAGTGGCATTTTAATCAAATTATATATTTAAAATAGCATTGAGATATATGGAAAAGATGGAACAAACTCCTACCTTCAAGTCCAGAGGAATAAAAATGTGGGTTCATTCTCCTCTGTGTGAAGGAAACAGCGAATCTCCAAGGTTGAGTTTGAATAAAGAATTTTGCCATTGTAATCAAATAAAGAAATTAATAAAAACTTCCAAAAATGCGTTACTTTATGAACTTGGTGTACTATACATCTAGTTAAAAATAGTCTAATTCGACTTTTCAAAAACTAAAACAATATGGTGATAATCAAATATTTTTTGTGCAATTTGGTTGAGAATTTTCTGAGCAGTGTTGCCTCAAAAGTGCAAAAATGCGAAGTGCCCACAAGCTATTTGAAATCTTATTCTAACGCACTAACAACATAACCTACTAATTTCTAATGTAAAAAGATAATACTTTTTAAAATTTTGTCTTTTAACAGCGTGAAATCTCATGGCTGTCTCGTTATTTTGCCAGAATTGTGAGAACTCGAGTTTAATTTGGGTCTATCAATAAAAACATTATAAACGATTCCACTTAAATTGTCAAATTGACTGATTGATCCAAATAAATTCGACTACAGATAAACATTTCTGGAGTCAAAAAAATAAATTTTTCTTTTTTGCACTCAATCACGAAAATAGGACCCCAAAAATAGTCTGTTTAATTTATCAAAAAAAGATGACCTATTTTTGTAGACTTTATTACCGGCTGAAGGTAAAAAAAAACTGTTTGAATCAAGTAAAGATAAAAACCTCTTCAATCAAAGTAAAAATGAAAAAATCTTCAATGAAATGTTTATCTTATTCGTTTCGAAAATACAGTACATTGCAATTGTAATTAAATCCACGAGAAAAACTTGATTAACCCCTGTTGTAGTAATTTTCGGTTTACAAATTGATTTTTATATTTTTACTTTTTCAGAAGTGATGAATTTTATAAATGTTTTGTTCGTTCCTGTATTCTTTCTCAATATCACCAAACATCAACGGCTAAAATGGGTTCTTCAAACGATGCATTGGCAGTTACGAGTCCAAGATTAAAGTAAGAAAGTTGAGTAACATTTCAAGTTTGTAAAAGACGTTTTGAATTTTATTAAAAAAAATTTAACAGTATTTTAGGATGTTTAATAATCATTATTATAGAATATTAAGTTTAACTTTGAATTGGCAGTTTTGGTAATCGATTTATTTTGTTTTAGAGTATACAAAGTGGAAGGATTACGGGTGGCTGACGCGTCTGTTATGCCGGATCTTACGTCAGCAAATACACAAGCTCCTTGCTACATGATTGGTGAAAAAGCTGCTGATATGATCAAAGAAGATTGGAACTTGAAATGAAATGAATTCAGGGGCAACCGGTCATTTTGAACGGTTATGACCCAAGTAGTTTTTAAATCATGTCCAATCTTTATTTTTTTTAAAATCAAAACTAGAAATTTTTTAGGCGTTTAAAGTATAGGATTACGCAAAACAAAGCAAAAAATTATTATCTAAACTTCAAAATAATTCCGATAATAATTTCAATGTAAAATTTAAGAAGTTTTTTAGTAAATTTATATAAATCTTTTGTTGTTTTGATTCTCCTACAAATCGTTTAACTTATTTAAAATTTTAAAAATATTATGAAGTGATTATTCTTTTTGTTTCGTGATTTAGAAATTTTTGGTTTTCCAGCAGTGCAAATCTTGTAGGCAAGCCCAATGTAGCAAGTTTACGTGCAGCTGACAATCAGATGCCGAGGTCTTAGACTCTGCTGGCAAAAACTTAAAGACTCATTTAATAGACCCATGGCCTACTAGAAGAATAGGGGCAAATCGATCCCATTTTAGCCGCGATTTATAATTAAAAATAGCTGAGAAAGAAAGCTGCTCAAACCATGAGTGCGCGTCCTGCATGAAAAGCAAAAATCTGCGGCACACTCACTTCTTTTAAATGATACAGACGCGCGTAAGTCTAAGCACGTTCGGTCTTCGTGCCGAAGAGAAATTGCAATTCACAAATTAAAGAAATTATTTTAAGCATAAAAACAGAAAATAAAAATTAAAAAAATAATTTAAGCAAAAATCACCACGAAAGTATATATAAATTAAAGTCTTGAATTTTTTTCAAAGCTCTTACCGCTTGTTTAAAAGATTTTTCAAATAATTGTTAAATAGAAAGTTAACTGGCGTTAGTTTGATATCTTTTTTAAAATGTGCTTAAACGATATTAATAGCCTCACACAAATTTTTTTGCTTGTCTTTACACTAAAAGTCAATTAAAACTGAATTGCAAAATTTTTGCCCTATTTACTATGAAAATTGCTGCATTTAATGTTAAAATTACTTGACAAATTCAGCACCATCTCTGATTGCCACGCCAAGAAGTAACTAAATTCTAAAATCCATCAAATTTAATACTCCAAAATCGGTACAAAATAACTAACCAAAGTGGGTGAAAATATCGATAATCTTTGATGTAAACGGTTATGCCTTTATAAGTCATATTACTTTCAACTTGTTAAATTTTTTGGCTGCTTAACTAAGGATTGCTTGAATAACATATTTCATCCACTAGGGCAGACCATACTTCATTGTTTTGGTTGGTGATTCGCTAAATAAAGTTTAAAAAGAATGCTTTTTATTTAAACGTCTTCTTTCGAAAAATTTACCTATTTTTTTCAGTAAGCGAACAAATAGGTAAGATATTCTCTGTTGCTTGCACTTCTCATTAACTAACAAGATCTCCCACCATTCCTTTACAAATGCTTTTTTGTGCGCTGAAACTAAAATATGTAATATTGCGATAAATTCAAAACAAAACAAAAAAAATACAAAAAAATTGTTTTTGTCACAAGGATGTAACAAAAATATGTGTTGGAATGGGAGAGATAAATTTTTTACATGCAAAGTTAGAGGTCGAAAGGTACGAATCAAGGCACAAGCAGTTTTATTTTTTTAAAAAGCAGCATACATTTTGACTAATATGCGACCATTTTTTCACCCAATTTATAAAGGAACACGAAAAAGTCTATTTTATCATCATTTTTGACAAAAGCACTTCCCACAGAACTGTTAGCGTTTGCTAGGACTTTATGCATTTATAACAGTTCATCATGAAAAGTAAAAAAATCGGTTTTTAAATTTAATCCAATTTCTTGTAAACTTGTTTTTTTAAAGGTGCAATAGAGATTGACGGATTTTATTTAGCATCAGTACATGATAAGTATCTCAAGGATTTACATCCAAATACCAGAAAATTATTTATCACAATTATTAAATTTCTTAGCAGAAAAACATAAAATCGCAAATTTTTAAGAAAAATTTTCATGTAAAGATTGTTCATAAAATGCAACTGATCAGGGTAAATTAAACAGAAAACTGCGACCGCAAAAAAATCTCTGGTTTTAGTTAAGGAAATCAACTTATACCTTGCATTGACTTGATCCTTGTTCTACACCTTGATCCACTTGCTAGAAATAAATTATAGTTCAAAAGCTAGAGGCTACGCTTTGTTTTGCTAGCTAGAAATTCAACAATTTGTACTGAGAAAATCCTCCAAAAAAATCATTCTGCTTTATTAGAAAGGCGATAAATTTGTTTATTTGTCTAAACAGAATTGTTCGCAAAACGTATTGCACAAAGTTATCTTGGGCATTTTGCTATTTTATTTTTAAGCTTTAGAAAGCTGTTTTATGTTCAACTAACAATGAAAACAAAATAATATTTTCAAGCGGTTGAAATTAATCACGCAACCTAAGTCTTAATACAACCACTTTAAAAATTCACTCAATGAAGCTTTTTGAATTTTGTTTTAAAAGCAGGCCGTTTAATGTATACTTTAACATGTCTATACCCTGTATTTATCATATACATTAGAATGACGATATTATAGTACAATTGTTTTTAATTTTAAAAATAACTAAAACAACTTGGAAACCTTTTACTAACAAGTTAACATACTTAGTATCAGTGCGTTTGTGAACTAAACTGCATTACTTTACACACGTATAAATACGTAGATTAAAAAAAGTGAGTGATCCAAAGATTTTAGTATGTATGCACAATGGAGATTTACGATGCAACAAGCTGTTTCTCACTCGGCAATTAAAAATCGCTACTCAAATGGGACTCATTTGGCAATTTTCTTCTTATAGGCCATAATAGACCCCAAGTATATGATTAAATCCAAAAAGTTCCGCGATGAGCTAAGAAAAAAGTTGCTCTTTGTTGAAGCAACGTGTTTCTTACGCAACATGCAACGACAGTTTGGCTACCTAAAAGCATCATTCAACAGCAAATTTTTTTTTAATTTCAAATTAAGGTTCCTGACGTTTGTCTTGTCTAGAATTCGGGTGGGAGTTTTTGTTTCAGAGCAAATTCTAACAATGATTTAAACCAGAGGCAACCCCATGAGTTTTTGTGCGACCTGCTTTGACAATTTATCAAGCAATATAAATTACGTATTAATGACTACTACTGATAGTAAAAAGCTTTTTTTTATTTTAGATGACAAAATGAAAAAATCAGGACCGATTCAAAATGAAGATTTTTTTTTTTATAAAGATCACTATATTTTAGAGAGACAAAAATCAAGAAATTTTTATTTATTTATTGTATCTCCATGTATTTATTCTCTTGACTCGCAAGAAAGCGACGGAGATGCTAATCCGTAGGGAAAGCAATTACTCCGATCTAATTCCGGAGATTCCAAGATATTGCTGTTCTGTTAAAATTTTTTATTTTGGTTTCTTAATTTTATAAAAATAAGGTTGAAATTTAGAACTGTTTGTTAAGACCATCAAGCAGGGGAAAGTGCCATAAAGTGTCTTTCCAAGGGAGACAACAGAATGGCTCGAGTAGGCTCTGAACCGTGACCATGTCGATCGCAATTCCGGCGCTCCAACCACTCGACCACGCTGTCGATACTCAACCACGTCAATTTTGAGACAATTTCATAGTTAAGACCTTTTTCTTTTAGAGATCATTGCTTTTTGAGTCAAAACTTAATAACTCCAATATAGATTCAAAGTGATAACCTTTTTTCTTGGATATTTCAACTTATGCGGCCTCCTTTGTTGCTGCCCAATAGAAATTGGCCTCTAATAATAAAAAGTTTCCCAACTTTGGTTTAAACTGTTCTTATTTCGAATTAAACACAATCATGTCGGCTCACAATTTTTCCAGCGCTTTGTGTTAAAATTTTGATGCTCCGTTTTTGTTTTTTTAATGATTTAAGGGAATTCATTGTTTATTCTATGTGTTAAAATTATTTTTTATTGGTTTTTTTCTAAGATCGCTAGAAATAACATTATGCTTTTTTTTCTATTAAGTGTACTTTCTATTTTTAGTAGTAGTTTCATATATTGAAGTACAAATATTGGATTCGTAATAAATCGCTCAAAAACACCTTTCACTTATTGAAAAACTTTAACTAAAAACTCTTATACAAATCTGAGGTTGGTCATAGTATATGGTAGAAACTTGTAATCGATTTGAGAAGCCAATGACGAAGTGTAATTTGCTTTTGAACCAAACTACGCAATGTTTTTAAACTTGACTACTAAGCTTTACAAAACTCTAAAAAGCAATTTAGACCGTCAATCAACGCGAATAGTTACGTAACAACTTTGTACTAACTACTTTAACCCTATTCAGACTGGGCGTTTTGGAAATTTTGTACGACTGGGGGGGGGTTGAATGTGCCCGCGCTGTTTGTTTGTTTATATCTCAGCAATTTCTAACGATAGAATTGTCATTCAAGTTTGTATAGAAAGGAAATTTTATACTCTTTTAATATAGATACTTTAATGTTACATTTAAACATTATTTGGTATTGAAAAAGCGAGTTATTAAAGGGTAGTCAATTTTCGTAAATTGGATGAAAGCGAGAGAGCGATTTGAGAGAATTAACAACTTCGGCTGTTTGTCGAAGGTCATTAAGTCGTAAAATTAGAAGTGCCACTTGACGAAGTTGTTACAGTTTACAGAGAAGGAAATTTTGGATCAGCAAATTGTGCTAAAAGCTGGTTTTATTATTGTTTACATTCGATCTTTGTTATTTATTAGAATTTTTTTTAATTATTCTTTTTTGTAAACAATTTAGAGCAATAAGCTTAATAACATAAAAAAAAGTTAAATCATTACACAAAAAATTATGTTTTTAGTTTTACGTCGCAAAAGACTCACTTTAATTATTTTCACTATAAAAGAATATTTCGAATTTACTAATTTAGTTAAAATTTATTGTTTTTGATTACATCAATTTTTTTTGATTTTACAGAAATCATTATTATTTTGAATGTTTTTTCTTTTCTTTTACTACTTTTTTCTAAACAACCCTTTTGAATTCTGACCGGCGTTGTGAACGTATTAGAAATAGAGCTCTAAATAAAATATTTAGAGGTTTTTCAAAAAGAGTAATGCAAACTATATGGATTTTTGGACCGGTTACGCAATGTTGGCTCCTCACAAATACTACCAGCATCACGAAAACGCGACGCAAATTGCATATAAATTAATACAAATTTAAAAAATAATTTCTGTTTATTTGTTTGTATCTTTTGACTAAAAGTTATGTAGCTATTAGACTTTTGAATTTAATACAAGGTCAATTCTAGATTAAACTATAATCTTTTATATTCATCTTTACACTACGTAGCGTTTACACAAATTGCGAAAAATATTTACCGTGAATTTATCTATGCTTTTTGTTGGAGGTTGATGTTATCTATACTCCGAGAAGCCCCGATAAAATTGACATATTATGGAAACCATACTAATTATCATATGTTTGAATATAAATAATTGTTAAACTTTATTATTCAAAAAGGATTAAAATTTTAAGAACAAAAAACTAATGCTCTTTATCAAAAAATCTTTACATTTGTCAATTATTAAAATATCAACAAAATATTTTAACTTAGAAAAAGTTAGTGGGTTTTATTAATAAATGAAACGCTCAATTTCCCTTTTATATGTATTTTTTGGACAGCATTCAGCAAATTAAAAAGCTTACAAACAAGTAATGAAAAACCGTTACGCAGCATTGATTATAGAAATAACAATCAAAAAGTTTATCGTTGCGTTTATTGGATAAAAACAGTCTTTACGTAAAAAGATGTTCTGCTTAGAAATTTAACGTTAATGACAATTATTACAAAATTGAAAGCGATGTCGTTGGCACACTACCTTTCCACAGTTTTGGCATTGACTGATACGTAAGTTTGGGCAGTTGATCTTTCTTTTTTTTCATTCCTGGACCTGATATTTCTTTTATACATATTTCACAACGACGTTTTCTTTCTGATTGAGGAGGAAATATTGATAGGAAAGCTGTATCAATACTTGGTTCGACGACGTTTTCGCCAAGTACCAACTTTATTTTTTGTTGAATTTCACTGTTAAGACCTTCCGTGGATCTTCTTTGGATGAAAGGTTTTACTAATTCTAAAACAAGATTAAAGCCAACTTCAAACGAATTCTGTTTTCGCGGCTCCGTGTGTTTATTCATTGCTAACACACTTGCTGCATTTATGCGACAAGTGTCAAGCAAATACGAAAAAGCAATTGTGGTCCATTTTCGAGACTTGGTTTTGCACGAATAGAAACTAATTTTTTGGTCTACAATGTCTGTACCTCCTTTTGTATAATCATACAACTTGTATAAAGCCGGTTTCTTTTTTTGATCTTTTGAAATCCCAAAAATTGGTTGCATTGTAGATAAAATTAAAATATTTCGTTTTCCTGTCGTTTTAGAGTTTACAATAAAAGAATTAAGATTGATGTTTTTTTCAGGTTCGTTCCAAAATACTTTATAAGAACCATTATCTCTATTATGCACTTGCTTTATTTCACTTGGTATTCCTTTGCGATTAGCTTGAATAGTTCCGATGGTAGTAATTTTCCGTTCCAAAAGCCATTTTGCCAAAGGTATTGAAGTGTATAATCGATCGTAAGATAAATTTCTTCCCGCAAGATCCGCATTTTTTTCTAGATTTTTGACCAGGCTTTTTACTGTTTCTTCAACGCCGTAAACATAAAACTTGCAGTTATTTGATGGATAGTTTACCGGTCTTCCAGCATAAACAGATGTTGTGTATGTGAACGGAAATCTTGATGAATTTATAGATCGAAAAAGCATTCCGTATTTAGCCGGTTTTGAAGGATTAAATTGTTTGAATGATAGCTTACTTCGCATAGGATAAAGTGTTTCGTCCAATGTTAGGTAGTCATCTGGTACAGCAACCCTTTTACAATTATAATTAAATATTTCAAAAATTTTGCGAAAAGCAGCAAATCTATCGTATTTCCACCTTTCTGGTCTATCACCCGCATCATCAAAAGAAATGTGAGAAAGAAGAAATTTAAATCGATTTTTACTCATGGTCGCACCAAATATAGGATTTCCAGTAAGATTATTGAATAAGATTTCAATATTATGACTTGCAAGACCAAGTAATCCTCGCAAATAAATTAGCCCAATAACAGCCAGCATTTCAAACGTGGAAGTTAAATGTAAAAAAGTATATTTGTTGTCGTCTAAAATATTTTTAGGCAATTCATTTCTAACTTTAGAAATGTTTTTATTTGTCATATCAACAATAATTGTCAAAATGTCCAAACTAAAAAACAATTCCCACGACGACTTTATTTTTAAGCGGTTTCTGTATTCGTGCTTTACTCCACTTGAATTTCGTATGATATTCTTTGAAGCCTGTCTACCAAATCTTTCCGGTGGTATATTAGTCCATTTTATTTTTTCCTCTGGATGGTCTTTGGTCGCTTTTTTTGTGAGGACCTCATACTGCTCTACATCAGAAGTACGATCAATCGGTTCGTAATACTCCTCCAAAAGAGCCGTATCAATGCTAGTTATTTTGTTGGCATCCTGATCAAGACGACTTCGTTTACGCGGAAGAGCTTCAATTTCGTTGTTTGCATCATTATCCGGAGTCTCATCTTCCAAAGCAGCGATAGTAAATAGAGATGCTTGGGAATTTTGTTCGCTGTCCACGTCACAATCGGGCACAAGATCAAGCAAATCATCTTCGCCATCAGAATCATCAAAAATTTTTTTGGTTACTTCTTCAAGCGTATAAGTTGTTAGCGACATTTTTAATTCAGTAAAAACTTAAAAATTGAAATCTAATCCAATAAAACTTAAACCAGGTTAAAAAGAATATATTTCTTTCTACTATAAGGTATATTTTTGCTTTCTACATTAATAATATAAATTATCAAACACAATTTACAAATCAAGAAAAATTAAAAAAATAAATTAACTAAACTGTATTGTAATAATGAGAAAATAAAACACTACCTTCAAAACTTGATTAAGAAATTTTAAGATAAGCTAAAAGAAAATAAAATAGTACACAATTTTTGTGCCGTTGTAATTGCAACTTGTGGCTCTGAGCAAGGCCGCTAAAAATTTTTTCTTGAAGGGAGCAGCCAAAGACAACTTTTTTTATTACAAAGGAATTTGCAATAAACGCAAAGTAAAAGTATTACAAAAACCTTTACGAAGTATTCTAATGAAGATCAAAAAAGTTGTAAAATTCGGCACTAATGTTTTAGTTGCTTGGCCTTGTTCCTTACATTTATTTGATAAGCCAAAAGTGCCTTTATCTTGAAAAGACTAAACAGTTTGAATGCAAGTCCATTTTTTCTTTTTGTTTGTTCTTCACTTTGTTCTAAATAAGAATTTTATTCTCAAACTCAACATAAGACCCTTTTTCCCGGGTTCGTTTCTATGCTTTTAATAAAAATTTTTTTTAATACGATAAAATTTACGTTTATTGAAACTGTTTTTCAACAAAAAAGTTATTTTTTAAAACTTTATTCCTTTTTTAACTTACTGTTATTTATTGAGCCGTTCTTATCTAAAAAAATTTTCTGACTCCTTGTCTAAATCGATATTTTACAATCTTTGTTGAATTTAATTTTGTCAAGAATACTTATAAGTTGTTGGAAACAGGTGTAATCTCGTTTTTTCAAGCGCGTATAAAATCCTGAGTGACCTTACTCAAAAAAACTAAGGAAAAAATTTCAACACTTTCTTTTACAAATAGTCAAAGAATTTTATTCATAAAGTCAGTTTAGTTTTATTACGTCAATGAGGTGTTAATAAGGTGTTAAAAGTATCATATGCAATTATTCCTTTGTCTAAATATACTAAAAGCTGTTAGATATTTACAACATTACGGAGCGTACATTAATTAAATTATTCTACGTATGTCAAACAGATTTCTAGCCTGGTTAAAAACAAATGACTCTGTCGCCCACTGGTCACGACCGATGTGAGTTGCCGATTTCAACCCCGGTCTATATAACAAAAAAGTCACATGAGGTCCCATGATTCCAGATCAAGTGTGCCTCGTGCAATCCTGTGACCATCGCGCGATCCTGTGACCATCGCGCGATCCTGTGACTATCGCGTGATTCTGTGACCATCGCGCAATCCTGTGATAGGGGTGTATAGCAAATCTATTGAACCAATCGTATTTCGTCGTACCAATTTCTGAGAGCCAATCACATTACCTTATCAGTTCACATAACAACAGGTCTACTATAATGTTTCTATCTTGCAAATTTTAATAGGCGCTATCTGCCTCCAGTGTCCCCACTTCTAAACCATTGCCTTTTTCTGGAGGTCTTTACCGTGCTTTTAATAAAATTTTTCTCTAATACAATAAAATTTACGTTTATTGAAAATGTTTTTCAACAATAAAATTCTTTTTTTGAAATTTACCCCTTTTCTGACTTACTGTTATTTGCTGTGCCGCTCTTATCCAAACAGGAATCGCTGACTCCTTGTCTACATCGATATTTTACAATTTTTGTTGAATTTAATTTTATTCAAGACAATATAATTGTTAGAGACAGGTCTAAAGCAATGTTTTTGACTTGCAAATTTTAAAGGATACTATCTGCCTTCCGTTCCCCCTCTTTTGGAAAATATTGCTGGGCAGAAACAATAATTAACCTTGATTCGCGCTTCTGGCTCCAAATAAAAAAATTGGTTGTCAAAATGTACGTACCGAAATGCTCCAATTTGTTATTATGTGTATTTTTATAATTTTTAATTAAAAAATAAAAGGATCTGTACTTGTCCCTGCACTTTGGTGTGTAAAAGATATTGCATTGAGCCAAGATTATCTTAGGATCTTTATAACTTGTACATAAAAAAAAAATAGCCTATATAATCAATCCAGTATTTGACGCGCATCAATAAGTATGATTTCTTTTGGTACATTTGACCGCCAAAAATGTCAAAAAATATTTTTTTACAGCATATTCAAATAATATTGCTAGATTGCTTAAAAACATTGACTTAATATTGGTGAATTTGTCAAAAAATTTGTTCAAACAAATTAAATATTACAAAATTAACAAAGAAAAATAAATAAACAAAATACATTGAAACCTTTTTTAATAAAACCAAATCAAAGGCTTAGGATTTTTTCCAAATTTTAGAAAATTTCACACGAAAAGAAATCATATAGCTTGTATAAAGCCGGTTTCTTTTTTTGATTTTTAGAATTATAAAAAATTGGGTGCATTGTTGATAAGATTGAAATATTTCGCTTTCCTGTGGTTTTTGGGTTTACAATAAAAGAATTGAGTTTGGTATTTTATTGAGGTTCGTTCCAAAAAACTTCATAGAAACCAATATCTTTATTACACACTTGCTTTATTTTATTTGTTATTTTTTTGCCCTTAGCTTGAATAGTTCCGACAGTAGTAATTATCCTTTTCACAAAGCATCACAGTATACCAAAGGTATTGAAGAGTATAATTAATCGTAAGATAAACATTTACGATAAAGCCAAATCAAGGGCTTGGGATTCTTTCGAATTTGTTAAAAAATTTTACACGAAAAGAAATCTAAATCTACAGTTACGGCTTTTACAACCAAAACAACTCCTCTGGGAAAATGAGATTGAAAGCGTTTTATTGCCTCGTAAAGTGTTTGAGTAAACATAGTTAGTGAACCGCTCAGTCTCAATTGTTTTGATAAACATATTACACTTTGCCTTTTTTTCGCTTTTGGCTGCTTTTTTCTCACGTTTTATGAAATAGTCAAAAAACTAGTGACTAGGTGTCAACAAACTATTAATAACTCCAAAATTACTTCATCGATTTTTTCAAAAATTGAACCAACTTTGAGATGAATAAAAATCAGGAAAAGTCATAAAATTTGAAAAAATTCCTGCGAGTAGTTTTTGAGCAGCACACAGTAATTTAACACCGCGGGCACAATCAGCCCCCCCCCAGTCTTAATAGGGTTAAAGTTTGTTTTAAAATTCCAGTTGTTATTAACAGCGTGGCTGAGTTTGTCGGAGCGCGGTATTAAAACTCATGCGATCGATATGCTCGCTTTTAAAACCTACTCTCCTCAATTTATTGCGTCTACGCGAAGGACACTTTACGACGTTTTATCCTGCCTGGCTGTCTTAGCAAGCAAAACTTATATTTTTGTCAATTTTCTTATAAAAAATTAAAACACAAATTAGAAATTTCAACTGGACAGTTATACCTAGGCATTTACAAAAGCTGGTTGCGGCTATCACTTGACGGTTTTTTTATGTAGATATAACGCCTCCAACATCGCCTGCGATAAACAGTAATAAAAATAAATAGAATAATTTTAGGGCTTTGGACAGTGGTGGATATTGGGTGAGGCGAATGAGGCAGTTGCCTCGGATATAGTTTTATTTTGTTGCAGATGTTTTTTAAAGATCGTTATGAAGTCGGGACGAAAAGTGGAAAATACAAAATCGATTCGAGATGAAGACCTTTTTTTTTAGAGATCACCATGATTTTGGGAGAAAAAAGTGAAAGACAAGATCAAAGCTCTTTTTCTTGTTTAGAGAACATCAATTTTTGGAAATCCTTGCCTCGGGCCCCTGAATTTGAATATACACCACTGGCTTTGGAGTCAGAGCCTAGTTTGGAGCCGTGATTTTTAAAAAAAGCGGAAATAATGCTCGAGCTCTGTGTAAAACTCAAGCGGAGCCGGAGCCAGTTGTTTGGATAATCGCTTTCGGGTCCAATTTATACACTAAATTGACTTAAAAGGTTTTTGCTCCCAAAAATTTTTAAAATAGCCATAAAAATCAAATAACTTATTTAAAAAAACTTTTAGTTTTGAAAAATGGCTGTTTTAGAAAATTAGTGCGTTTTCTTTTTCTTTCTCCTCAGGAGGTTAGGCTAAAATTTAGAACTAAAATGTAATATTTGTGCAATTTGGAGACTGGTTATAATTTTCTAAAAATTTAGTTTATTCAAGGTAGTCATAATATGTGAAAAAACAGTTTGGTAGTGTAGTAAAGCCTTGCAATAAGTTTTACGAAGCGTGAGCCATTGACGCTTTTCTGACAACCTAATTAACGCGTGATAGTTGTTAAGTTTTAGTTCCGAGGTTTTCGCAGCTACATACAGACAATTGCTGAGTTTTGAGTTGCGATAAAAATAATAGAAGTTTAATTTAATGCATGTGTTTATGTTGTGTTTTATTTTGGATGTCCGAAACGTTTTAGTTAATTAAACGCAAACAAATGTGAAGTGTAAATATCATTACAGGTAGTAAAACGAAAGGATCTTTTATTAGCAAAAAATGGTTGAGCAATTAAGGAAAAAAAAGAAAATTTTGTTGTAAATTTCTAAGTTAAGAAGAAACTACAGTTCTTCCTCGATTATCCGGTGTTTTGGGTCTTTACTTTCAAAAATATGAACGGATAAGCAAAAAAAAGTTAATTGAATTCTTAAAGTCAAACCAACAAAAGTATACAGCATCGTATATATTTATGACTTAGATCTACAATGTACTAAAAAAATAAATCAATTCTGGATTGTTCCCGTGTAGATTCACGTTTTCTTTGTAGATTTCGAAATAATATTGAACTAATGTACTATGGTATGAACTACTTCTATAATGTACCAAAATAGATTCTACAAAATATAATTGAATGCCGGATAAACGAAAAACGGATAATCGAGGAAGCACTGTATTTGCGCTTAAACTGATAGTTTATGTTTGCAAACTCTTTCTGTCGACAAAATTTAGGTCTGCGGAATGCAATAAGAATTAATTTCAAGAAGACAAATGAAAACCAGAAATTGTTTTTGAAAGAATGGAAATTGTTTTTTCTTGCAGAGAGATACACGTTTTTGCTTGTGTGACAAAAAAACATTTCCAATCGTTGCCACAAAAAAGATAGAAGTTGGCCCAACTTTGATCTTCGGATTGTTTTCATTCTTGACGTTCGTGTCAGGAGCAAAAGCAAGTGATTGTTAAGCAGTTTTTCTTTGCACTGAGCATTATTCGCTCTGATTTAATAACTTCAATAAATGAGAATGTTGGAAGTGATATTATTTCTTTATTTAAACGCTTTTGAACACTGTTTACTTAAGACGGCCAAAAATAAAGATTCTAAGTTTAGTGATTTTCCTGTGTTGTATTTTGTAGTGAAAATCTCCGTTTTAAATTTTAATTCATATGAGAAATCATTTAATTTAATTCATTGATTTATTGGGTAGATTTTTAAAATTTTATGTTACTCTAAAATGTTTAAACCTCTACCTTGAATTTCACGGAATCGGATCCAGAGACGGAACAGTTGTATCAAGAAGCTCCAAAGATGGAGTTCGAGCAATTTCATATAAAAAGTTGTCCGGTTAAATTTTCCTAACCAAGTTATAACAGGGTTAAGGCTCGTTTCCACTAAGAACGTGGAATGGAGTATTCTTTTTTTTTTTATTGTTCTTTTCACGCTTGAAATCTAAGCGATCGCTAAGCCAAGCAAAAAAATTGATTGAACAAACAAAAAATTGATTGAACAAACATTTTACGCTCTTCGTGAAAACAAGCCCTCAGGCGGGCCTTATTTTTTGGACTGAATATCAATAAAATAAAAAAAGTTTTTTTTTGCAAATTAATTAGAAATTATCAATTGATCAATTACCTCAATGCTGATTTAAGGAGAACGCTAGATAATTTTCATTTCTGATCAAATACAATTCTCAAGTTTGTGAATACATTAACACAATTGCGAAGATTGTTTTTCGTCTTCAGCGGTGTCTCCTAGCACAGATGCAACTAAAACGAATTATTTGACATGATTAAAGTCGAGATTTTTTTTTAAACTAATTCTTTTGGACAATTTCAAACCATCGGTAATGTCCTATTATGTTGTATTGTATTGTATTGTATTGCAATCTTGCATTTTTTTAGAAATCAACCTCATACGAAAAAAACCAGTTCACTCTTAAGTAAAAGTCATAGATTACTTGCGATCGGTAAGACCTCTTTTAGTACAATACTTATTTAACGTGTAATCAGGCAAACTACTTAGTTTAATGCACTTAGCTAAAAGTTATTTAAAGTTTGTGTTTAAAGAGTTTCTTTTAGAAGAATTTCTAAAACATAGAATTAGAACATTAGAAACATTAGAAACATAAGAAGAGTTTTTTATGGGACATTCCATGTCAACTCACACCCCTCTTTTGCCAACCATCTCTGATTTTGCTGAAATTTGGCATGTTTGTAGATTTGGATGAGAAAATGTCTCATATCAAATTTAGAGTTTCTAAATCAAATAATTTTTGATATATGAAGATGGAAGTTAGACACAAAATCGCCGCTTGAACGCCCCTGATCGAGCAAAAGTGGCCCTCCTGGCTTTATTTTTTGTTCTATTTCAAAGGTGTTAATATCATTGAAAAGATCTTTTCAGCATCTTTCCAATGATATTTATATCTTAAATGTATGTATATAAATAAAAAAGTTATGTTTTGTCGTGACCTTGTGACCTTGACCTCGCTCGAAAATATTTTTTAATTAGAAAAAAATTAACAAAAACATGCGAAAATGATTTATTTGAAAATATCGGCAAAGTGGCAAAAATATTTATTGCGTAAATATCAACAAATTTGCATCATTAGGCACACCTGTTCAATAAAATAAAAATATCTTAAAAACCCATAGAGATCCCACTTTGATTTTTGGCATGCTGATAGTCCTCTATGTGAGGAACAAAAATATTGAAAAATTTTTTTTGTCTAGAGTGGGGGTTTTGGTGTCATGCGAGGTCAAGGTCACAAGGTCACGACAAAACATAACTTTTTTATTTATATACATAAATTTAAGATATAAATACCATTGGAAAGATGCTGAAAAGATCTTTCCAATATATTAACACCTTTGAAATAGAACAAAAAATAAAGCCAAGAGGGCCACTTTTGCTCGATCAGGGGCGTTCAAGCGGCGATTTTGTGTCTAACTTCCATCTTCATATATCAAAAATTATTTGATTTAGAAACTCTAAATTTGATATGAGACATTTTCTCATCCAAATCTACAAACATGCCAAATTTCAGCAAAATCGGAGATGGTTGGCAAAAAAATGTCAAAAAGGGTGTGAGTTGACATGGAATGTCCCTTATAGGCCAAATAAAAGCAGTGTTATGTATTGTAAAGGTCTATAATTTGGTAAGATTTTTATGATAATTATTAGTTTTGCATTTTTCTGTAAAAGTATGCTCTTGTTACGTACTTTTAACAAAAGCTTACAGACTAATATTAAATTGTTATTGAATAAAGTTTATGCAAATGATATAATTTTTCCAACAATTTAAAAATAGGCTAATTGTAGAACAGTTAATGATTAATCTAATTTTTTTATAATAATTGTTTATCAAATGCAACTTAAAAGTGTATAAATCGGTCTCTTTGCAATTTTGGCTATTATTTGTGTATGTTTATTGTGCTATTTACTTTTTTTCTCATAAAAATGTCATGGTGGGTAAATTTGGGATGTTCAATCTTCATGTAGGTTTGTTTCAAATAATCAATTTTTTATTTTTTTGAAGTTCAACAAAACAAATTTTTCTTACGAGCTAGAATAATTGCCTTATGCAAATATCTTTGTACAGTATGCAAAAATCGAATTTTCAAACGTGATAGTTTTGTCAAATATTTACTGTATAATAGTATGGAGTGTGGATAAAAATGAAATTAGCAAAATACGCTATCTATCTCATGATTTAACCGTAGAAGAATATCAATACGAATTTAGTTCAGCTTGTGCATTTAAATTGATGTTTTTGACATATATAAGGAAAGCAAATCAAAAAGTAAACCTTTAATACCCCTACTAATTAATTGTTTCAAAAAAATATTGCATCGTACAGTGTGAAAAGACTTTTTTAGAATGCGAAAAATTGCACCAGTGCTTATTTCTTGCCCTGCCGATAAACCAAATCACTTTCTATTTGTAGGCTACTGTGTTAAAACTAAATTGGCAAGTTCATACAATTTTATACTTAGATTTACTAACTAATTTAATTACTTTGTGTTAAAAAAATGTTTCAAAAATTTTTAAACAGCCTGTGAAATAGAAAATGGGAAGAATTGGAACAAATAACATTTTTACTCTTGTAAATAGATTGCACTTGTTCAATGTTTGAGGTAAACAATTTTAAAAATACAATAATTTGATAACTAACATAACATAGTAGATATTATATGTTTACATAATTTTATACGGCTAAAAAAATGTCTTCCGTATCGTCACATTCTCATCTAATTTATTGACTTCTTTATCACATATTGATTCAAATTGTATTGAAGCGCAAACAAAAAAAAACATTCAACATTTTGAAGACAAAAGATTAACACAATTTATCTCTCACTGAAAAAGTTTTGGAAAACGATGATTTAAAAAAAAAGCTATTAGATCAGACCTAGGCAAACTACGGCCCGCGGGCCACATTTGACCCTTTTTACTTCCCTTGACCCTTCGTGTGAGGCCAATCATAAGCAACATAAATTAAACAAACATCTGTCTTTTTTTGACTTTTATTTAAAAATTTAAAATTTTGTTTTGACAAGCGTTACGTTACTTTTATATGAGCGAATGTGCGTACGTGAGCGAAGGTTAACTAGCAAGGTCGCCCTCAAGATGTCGGCTTACGCTAAAAAAAGAAAAGTTAATAACAAATGCCGTATTTTCAACAAGACATGGACTGGCAAGTATTTCTTTGCATAATTAAGGTAAAGTAGTATGCTTAATTTGTTGTACACAGGTTGCTGTGTCTAAAGGTTATAATTTGAATCGCCATTATACAACTAAGTATGAAGATAAATACAGGAATCTGTCTGATGAAGAGCGTGCAAGGGATTCTAATGCATTGCTTGCAAAACTACAAGCCTAACTAAGATTTTTTTCCAAACTTCACCCCTCCAGAGATGCAGCCGTCAGGACAAGTTATATCACTTCTTACAAAAACGTCTTACGTTTTCTGACGGAGAGATTATTAAGGAGTGTTTATAGGACTCTGCTGAGCTGGTATGCCCGGAGAAAAAAGGTGCATTAGAGAGCGTTTCACTCTCCCAACGCACGGTAACGAGGCGATTTCCGTGACACCGCTGTGCTACTCATCTTCTTACGTGGGATAACTGCAGACTTTTAAATTACGGAGGAATTGGCAGCCATGCAGTCGATGAAAGGGACAATCATTAATAATGACTTTTTCAGAGAGGAAATGCATGTTTGGACTTGTTAGGACTGAAATGGGACAAGCTTGCAGGTGTGACAACAGTCGGTTGTCGAAATCTGACGGGAAAAATGTTAGACTTTTAAAGAAAACGCAGGATAAAGTGACAGAAATTAACCCTGTGCAGAAATTGACATTTTTGCATTTTATTATACATCAGGAAGTGTTGTGTAAGACAATGTTAAAAATAAAACATGTTGTTGATGCTGTAACGAAAACAGTTAACTTCATCCGAGTGAGAGCATTAAATCACAGACAATTTGTTGCATTTTTGGAGGAAAATGAGATTAAACATAATAACATAAGCTATCACTGCACTGTTAGGTGGCTCATCCTTGAAAAGGTATTAAAAAATGTCTGGGACCTGCGAGACCAGATTTGGGATTTCTGTGTTAAGAAAAGTCATAACGTCCCAGAACTTTCAGATAAAGACTGGGTGGTAAAACTCCGATTCCCTGTGGATGTCACTGCACTAATGGACGAACACAATGTCAAACTGCAGTGCAAGGGCCTTTATGTGCATGAGATGTACAGTACAGTAAAGACTTTTATGAGGAAATTGCAGCTTCTTTCAAGCCAAGTGAAGGATAACATTTTGACCCACTTGCCAACACTAAAGGAAGCCAAAAGACCAGGTGATCACCTTCAAAAGTACTCAATTACTTTAGAAGCACTGCATGCAGAGTTTTCTAGGCAATTTCAAAATTTCAAAACTCTTGAGAGTAAAATGCACATGGTTTTTTCTCCCTTCAGCTGCAGTGTGGATGATGCACCAAGTGAAGTTCAGATGGAACTCATTGATCTGCAGTCTGACAAACTTCTGGTAGAGCACTTCAAGTCAGTCTCATTGCTGGACTTTTACTCCTCCTTAAAAAAGGACAACTTTCCACACCTGAGGCGGCATGCTTAGAGGATCCTAGTCCTCTTTGGATTTATCTATCATTGTGAAAAGACATTCTTAATAATGAAGTTCAACAAATCCAAATACAGATCCTCTATGGCTGATGATCACCTCTCAGCTGTCCTTCGCACAGCCACTTCAGATATTCAGCCAGATTTAAATGCTCTTGTTCAAGCTCAGAATAGACTGGATTATTCTCACTAAAGAGGTAACATGAGGTGGAAAAAATTACAAGTAATTGTTTGCTGTATTGCTTTATTTCTGTGAATTTGTTAAGTTGTTTGTAGTTTTTCATTGTTTGTGGAGATTTACAAATTAAAAATGAATGTACTGATTCAATAATTGTTTTTGTTTTCTTATTTGACCTATGCACCACAATTTCTTGGTATATTTGCTATTATTCTGTACAAACTTGTTAGTCGGCTTATTCTTTCTGGTGTGGTTTAAACTTTTTCTAAACGCGTCTGAATTGGCCTAAAATTCGGTCACGAATCACTTACACGAGCAGAAACGCAAATAAAGTATGCTTCTTTAATTTTAAAAAGACTTCAAGAAAGCAAATACTTTTATAGGTAAAATCTTTACGTTCTTAGTTGCTTTTCTGAGCCAGAAATCTCTTTCTACTTTATGGATTTAAAGAAAAAATGGGTTTTTGCTCTTCTACTCATATAAAAAAAAAATTCGGACTTTCCGCTTTCCCCTTCAATGAGGAACTCAATATAAGCTGCGAATAGACTAAATAGTAGAAGATTCATTATGACAAATATAGTTGTGATGCCATCTTAACTCATCGCGGATCGAGCCGCCCAATCAGCAAATTTTAAAAAGGTCCTGATTTACAAATGCCGTCGAAGCTTTTCCCGCGTGCCTGGGTACAAAACGTTTTAAAGAAATTTTTGATATTTTTTAAATTTTATTGTTCAATATTGTTCCATTGCAAAATATGCAAAACAAAAAATGCAAAATCTAGGTCTGAAAATCTTTTCTTATAAAAAATTTTTTTTGTTGTTCAAATATTTCTTAGTACTTATATATTAAGCGTATTTCTAACGATTGATAACAATTGATTAATGTACAATCTTTTACTCGAATTAAGTTTTAATACAGTCACACCATTCCGACTTTTCGTAACCAATTAATGTAACGACAAAAAGAGATGTTAGGTGACTGTGTAAACAGTTGAATCACAACGTGAAGCAAACAAATCATTTTTCAAAGAAACTATTAATGATTAATGCCGCAAAATTTAGTTGATAATCAGAGTTAGCGAGACAAACTTTTCTTTAAGCAATGTGATTTCAGATTTGTTTGGTGGACTTCGTAGGAGTAAAGAATTTAATTGCATGGATAAAAAATTGATAATTAATAAGTTTAAGTTTAAAATTTTTCTACCTTCTGCTAATGCTAAAATAAGACGTTTTTTCAGCTAAAAATTTTTTTTTGTTCTTTTTTTATATTATTTAAAACACTTTTTTTTTTAATTTTTAATGCTGCAATCATTTGGTAGTTTTGTGATATAATAAACAGCTTCTTAAAATGGCAGTTGTGCAATATTTGTTGAAAAGTGGATCGGGATTTGTTTTTCAAATCCTCCTTGCAGATTTGCTTGCTTTATTCATTACAGTGTACGTCACAATCACTACTGTTTACCCTTTCGTGAAAAGGCTTATAGAGTTGAAGAAAATTGCTGATAAAGTTGGTGAACCGAAAGATCATTGGTTTTGGGGGGACGCAAAAAAAGTAAGAAAAAACAATAGCATTGAATTTCTAACCAATTAAAATTAAATTTATTTGGCTGAAAATCTTAATGAAATTACAGTAAAAGGTTTTTACATACTGTAGATTTACATTGTTTTAAGTTTACAGAGTAATATAAATCGACAACTTATCAAAAATTGTTTTAAAAAAATCAAAACTAGAAAAAGAACTTGAAAAGGTGACTTAAAACTTTAAAAAGATTTTTTGTGGCACAAAATTTTAAAATAGCCTGAAATGTCGCTATAGATGTGGCCATCTATATAAACAAAACTCTTTTATAAAGAGAGGGTAGCCTTGAAAAAGGCTGTTTAAGAAAACTCAAACGTTTTCGTGTAGCTCTCATCAGGAGAAATCGCTACAATGAGTAAAGAACTGAAATGTCGAAATTATATTGCTTAAGATTGTCGTTTCGCCGAGTAAGAAATTATACTGAAGCGCAGTTGATTAGAAGCATCAGCCACCAAGCGGTCGAAAAGTGAAAAATTTTTGTCGTTTCGTCGAGTTAGAAATGAAACAATTTTTATTGGACGGAATTTGAATGTTTAACTTGGCAAAATTATAGTTGTAATTTGAAGTCTGAAAAAGAATAGAATAAAACCAATATAATCATGTTGATAATTTAAGCCTATAAACGAACTCTTTTTGACGGCACAATGCAGGTTTGCTTGAGGTTATGTGGATGGATTCTAACACAGCAAGATGAAATTCAGATCTGGCTTTGGATAGAATTGAAAATTGATTATCATTGTAGTGAAGGGCGCAATTTGGATGTTTTAGAAGATGAGTGTTTAGAGAATTCAGCCAACGCGAAAAAGTAAAATAAACTCCTCCACACCTAATTGTGATTCGGCTATTGGCACTCATCTTCTAAAACATCCAAATTGCGCCCTTCACTACAATGATAATCAATTTTCAATTCTATCCAAAGCCAGATCTGAATTTCATCTTGCTGTGTTAGAATCCATCCACATAACCTCAAGCAAACCTGCATTGTGCCGTCAAAAAGAGTTCGTTTATAGGCTTAAATTATCAACATGATTATATTGGTTTTATTTTATTCTTTTTCAGACTTCAAATTACAACTATAATTTTGCCAAGTTAAACATTCAAATTCCGTCCAATAAAAATTGTTTCATTTCTAACTCGACGAAACGACAAAAATTTTTCACTTTTCGACCGCTTGGTGGCTGATGCTTCTAATCAACTGCGCTTCAGTATAATTTCTTACTCGGCGAAACGACAATCTTAAGCAATATAATTTCGACATTTCAGTTCTTTACTCATTGTAGCGATTTCTCCTGATGAGAGCTACACGAAAACGTTTGAGTTTTCTTAAACAGCCTTTTTCAAGGCTACCCTCTCTTTATAAAAGAGTTTTGTTTATATAGATGGCCACATCTATAGCGACATTTCAGGCTAACTTAAAACTTTGTTTTTTAACCAAGTATGTTAAAAAATTCAGGATGTAACAGAAACTTTTAAGGGTTTTCCAGCTTGATGTCGTATTCAGGGTCTGCAAGAACTTTTTCCAGTTTAGTCTGACTATTACAATGTTTCCTTCAGTAGTATTCGGTTAATTCATCCACGGTTGATACAATTATTACATCCAAATTATTTGAAACAGAATTTTCCTTATCATTTCTCATTGTAAAAACTTTGTTTAACACACATGAATCTACCGCTTGATACATCTAGTTCAGGGGTGGGCAAACTTTTTAGCTCGAGGGCCGCATTTACAAACTGATTTTGTCTGCGGGCCGCACTACAATAATCTCTAAAAAAAAAATATCATCACTTTTAATCAATGTCTAAAATACCCTTCTTCGTCTCGAAAAAAGTGATCTCAAATTTTGGACAATGATTAAATGCGATCATAGCCGTACCTGGCGGCGAGTTTTCAAGATTTGGGCAAAATTTCAATTTTTCGAGCAGATGACAAGAAAATATTTTGGCAAAAGCAGAGTTTTTCGGGAAGCGACACAAAAAACTCTGGTTAAGTCGGGAATTTTAGGGTATTGACAATGATCAACTGAAAAAAATAGTTACCAAATTTAGGTAAAGATCTTTTTTTTTTTGGAGAACATCATGACTTTAGGACGAAATATGGTCTTTTTCCGAGAATCTCAGACAATTACTTTGTCTTAGTACTAAAAAATCATGATTTGGGCAAATGTCACAAAATTTGGGCAAAACTTTGTTGCCTCACCAAATTTTTTTGGTTGGTACGCCTATGAATGTGATGACATTTTTTTATAAATCACCACAACTAAAAGAGAAAAGAGAGTAAAGTTATTTTCTTAAGCCTTTCGCGGGCCGCACAAAAAGTCGTGGCGGGCGGTAGTTTGCCCACCCTTGATCTAGTTTATACACCATATACAGAGTGCAAATCATAGTTAATAATCTCAACCGTGTTCAAATAAAAAGCAATTTTCGGTCTCCACCTGCATGTTTCTTTCAAAAATATGTTCATTTTTTGGTGCCCAATCAAAGTCTTCACTTGATCGTACATTTTTTTAGACTTTAAACCAGGATTTAAAACTAGGGTGTACATGATTTTTAGCTTAGTCAAAAGTCTATTGCGTTGCGAAAAAATTTGAAAGCACTGAATAAAAAATTATATGTACACAGCATTTCACATAAATTTGATTTCGTATAAACTTTTATACGCTCCTCCATGTTTTATGAGTTTTATCCAACTTCAAAAGATGAACTTAGATCTCAAATTTGCATCTTTGTTCCACCAGTTTTCTTTCCTCTGTTCGATTTGCAAAAAAATGAAAAATTCAAATTAGTATTTTTCTGCCCTTACACAATCTCACATCTAGCAGGTTATGGCTTAGTTATTACACCCCAAGTGGTTTGTGATTTTCAACACTGAAAAGAATTGCTCAGAGTTTTTTAGATGTTTGAAACAAAAACAAATTGGTTTTTTAAAGCAAACTCCAAAGCGATCGATGCCAAAGCTGCAAATTTATTATATTCTAAGAGTAATTTTTTCAGTAATAAAATAATATTTTTATACAACTTGATTTTAACTACCTAATATTCACCTCACGATACCAGTCAAATATATTCTAAAATACTTTTTTACTTTCAGTATGGATTTACTCACCAAGGTCTTGAAAATATGGTCAGAAGATGTGATGATTTCCCAGCAATGAGCACTGTATATTTGGGGCTTACTCCAATATTTTACATGTGTCATCCGGATGTTAACAAAACCCTTTTCACTTGTTCATGTAAATTCTAACAGTTAATTTACTTTTTCTATTGTTATAGTTGAAATATTGTACAGCATTTACAGTACTGTGCAAATTAATTGGGACAGGCGGTTTTTCGGGCGTTTTTTAGAATAAATTTGTCATATCTTAAAAAAGAGTGGAAAATTTCCGCTGAAATGGTGTGTTTGTTTCCTGGGAATAATGAGTCACGTCATAATCTGCAAATCACATGCCTTGCTGTGGCTATTCATGCTTCAAATTTCTTTGTTAATCCGCTTGAGTAAAGTAAGCTTGAGATTGAGCTTAAATATTTTAGAATTTGTAAAGATTTTAGTGCTATTTTTGCAATGGATGTCACTCCAAGTAAACGATCTCAATTTGTTGCACTAAGGCAGCATAGCGGCCTATTAATAAGATAAATAGCGGATCGATTGGGCATAGCCAAATCAACCGTAGAGAGGATAATGAAGGCAGCAGATGAAGATGGTGACATCAGCATCCACCGTCGTAGATGTGGAAGAAAGAGAAAAACTATGTCGCGTGATGATAAGATGATTATCAGAAATAGCGTCAAAAGTCTTTGGAAAACAAGCAAAGAGTTGCAAAGTAATCTTGCAACATCAAGAGTACTTGTTGATCCCTCAATCATCCCCAGAAGACTGATTGCCTCAGAGAAGACTGCAAGGAAACCCACCAAAAAGCAATTCTTAAATACTAAAATAAAGAAGAAAAGACTTTAGTTGGCAAAGAAATGTATAAGCTGGGGTACAGACCAGTGGGAAAAAGTAATATTTTTTGATGAAACCTATTTTGAAATCTGTGGCTACCGTTCATGGTATGTCGAGATAACCATCGGCGAACCACTAAGAGAAGTACACATTCAGCAAGCTCCTAAGTATTCACCAAAGAAGATATTTTGGGGCTTCATCACTGTGTTTGGACCAGAAAGCCTTATACTCATTGAAAGAATGACGAATTCAGATAAATACAAGGATATTTGGCGAATCATTTGCTCCCTATTTTATCCAATAGTGATTTCCAAGCAGGAAGAGTTTTTCATCAGGATCTCGCACCTTGCCATACCTCAAAGAAAATACAAACCCTTTTTGCGCAGACCGGTATAATCCAGTTAGATTGGCCCGGGAATTCTCCAGGCTTAAACTCAATTGAAAATCTTTGGGTAATTATCAAAAGAAAACTTTCTAAATATGACTGTTCTACAAAATCATTGCTGATTGAAGCCATAATAAGGACCTGGTATCATGATGAAGAGCTAAAGAAGATCTACTGTAATCTTGTTCAATCAATGACAAAAAGAGTGTACATGATCATAAAATTGAAGGAAGGACATATCAAATATCAATTGATTAATTTACTGTTTATTTCTATACTAATAAAGTCGACTAATGACAAAATTGTGTTTTTTTTATTTACCGCAAGTGTCCCAATTAATCGGCACAGTACTGTAGCATTACCGCATGAACTCACTCTATCTCACTGAACTTGACTGGTTGGTAAAATTAATTTTCAAGCTGCATTCAATTATGAAAATTTACCAGGCCAGACTCACCATTAAACTTTGACAAATCAATTTACTGTGTTTTGTATACATTCAAAGAATTTAGGCATACAAAGATTGCCCTTTTTCAGAACTTTTTAAACATTTTTTGACTTTTGGAAAAATTGCTTCTTTCGAGAATGATTCAAGACAGATACTTTAAGCTTGTTACGTTTACATATTGTTTTTTTTAAACGTAAAATTTCCCTTAAATTATTATATCGGAAAGTTTTCTGATAAATCAGAAAACAGATTTAAAAGTAAGTTTTTTAATAAATCAGAAAACTTACTATTAAATCTACACTTTTCAAATCTTCAACTAACTAAATCACGCTGCTGAATTAAAGTTTGATTTGTCGCAATGATTACTCTTTTATGTCATTTTAATTACTTTTTTTAGTTTTGGTTTAAAATAGATCATTAAAAACTACATAAATTGATCGTTTTTTGTTTTTTTCAATTAATTTTGAAAAAAAATTTTGATTGGCCTTTAAAAAAGTGGTCTAAAATACTTTTAAATTCATAACTTTTACTACAAATGAAGTTTTAATGTTAGTCTTTTATATTTTAAGGCAGCACTGCAAAAAATGTTTTGCAATAATTGCAGGCCGCATTACATTTACTCTTATAAAGTACGGTTGCCAGTGGTTTCAAATTATTTTTAATTGTTGCCAGTAGTTATAGAATGAACGATCTTAACAGACTTTTCATTCGATTGCAAAATCACCGTCCTTCTTGGCGGATTGTATAGTGGAGGTTGACAAGCTGACTATTATCATAATCTTTTGATACATATTTTGAAAATTGTGTCACGAAACCTTGTATGTTTCCCGTTATAGAAGGCGTTCCATCCGTACAGATGACATAAAAAAAAATTAAATTCAATCCGCTGCCAATACGGATATTTTAATTCAATAAATATGACTTCCCCAGCGTTGCGAGTAGCGAGGCCTTCCATGGAAATAAGATCGTCTTATGTATTAATAACTCAAAACTTAAAAAAAGAAAATAAATAAAAAATGTAATTGCACTAAATTATTGATATCAGTTGATTTGTTCTAATAACGTGTCCCATACATCGGGCACCACACGGAGCACAAGGTCTGACAGTTTTGGATGACAAAACTTGATGCTGGCGTAACAACATCACTGCTAGGATCTGATTCGGGCAGTACAGCAGCCTGAGGTAGTAAAAAGATAAACTGTCTGTCCCAGTCCTGTTTGTGTCTGACCTGGAGTGGATGCCCTTTCAAACGACAACGACGACAACAATTGGCTGTCGACAATTGTGTCTGACGACAATGACAATCGACTATCGACAATGACAACAATTGGCTGTCGACAATTGTTGTCATTGTCGATAGTCGATAGCCAATAAAAACAAACTTATTTCTTTGGTAACTTTTGCCTAAAAAGAGACGGTTAACTCCTTGAATATATCATCTTGCCGTTCTAGTATTATATAATAGTGTACCAGGGAGAATTTCTAAATAGTCAGTTTCTTTCCCGGAATTAACTTACTTAGCAACGTCCATAAAAGATCGCTTAAAAAGCTGCACATCTGAATAAAGCTTCCTCATCCGAATAAACTTTTCCCCGTTGCACTAAGATGCTATGCTACTCTATAAGAAGTTTCGCAGCGATTATTAATGGACATAATGGAAGTAGAGATGCAAGTTGTGGGGTGTCGTACACTTTTCAAATTTTCCACACAGATCTTTCTCGGCTTGCTTTTCTAGTTTGCATAATGTGCGATAAGTGACGACGAAATGCTATCGTGCATTATTGCTTTCTCAAATTGTACAACTTAACTGCATATTGGACACATCATACTGCGAGCTGACAAACTTTTTTTGTCAACAAACTCTACCTGTTTACCGATATGAAGTTGTCCGACATGAAGACATGAAGTAACTCTACCTGTTTACCCACATTAAGTACCTGTTAACCTAGGTTGTAATAACCGATAACATTACTTGAAAATTAATTATCAAAAGCGGCGTGAGTTGGCAAGCTTTACGTATTTTAAAAAAATAATAGTCTCAGAAATTTTTTTGGTTACGGCAAACTTAAATTAGACCTGAACCTTGATCGCTTGTCTTTTCACAAATACTTCAATCAACATCTTACTTACCGAAGCAGTACTGCCATGATCAGCCTCTTGGGCCCTACTGATTACAATATGAATTGAAGGAATAAGTTACTTATTCCTTCTAAAGTTTTTGCGACATCAACAGCCATATTGTTATTCTCGTGTTGACTGATTTTTTTGGATTGTCCCTGTTTTGCTTCATTATAGGCAGTACGACTGCCAAGCCATATATTTTAAATTACTCTTCATTGCCATAGGTTGGGAACAGTTGCTTAAAGGCAAGGTTTTTCAAAGTTTTTAGACGTCGATCTCGGAATTAAGTAAAAATTTTTTATCAACCTTTTTGCCCATTTGCATAGTTACTAATGCAAGAGAAAAAATACATAAAAATAAATTGAGTGATTTTTACTCGAAATAAGTAATAAAATAATACCATATTAAAAAAACCCTTAGAACTACAGATGTAAGTTTGACATAAAACATAACTGTCAGCACGTTATTTTTTCTATTTTAACTTCATTGACGCAAACAATGTGCCTGATAGGTCTTGCCGATCGATAATTGTGAATTGAAAACTTATTGCTCGAGTAGACCCAAGCAGTAATTTATAGATTTCCGGCCATTCAATGACAGCAATTCGACGTCTTGACCATTTATTAACACCTGGGATAGTTCAAATGATTTTCAAGATCAATATTGGCCGGCTTAAAGATCTCAGCTTTAAACAGCTATTTAAAAAAAGCAACAGCAAACAGACAGCTATTTAAAACAGCTATTAGAAACAAACAGCTATTTAAAAAAAGCAAAACGTCCCGAAAAAAGTAACGGAAAATACTTTATAAAGTATTATTAAAGAGAATTTCAGGAACTGTTATAACAAAAAAAAAATTAAATAAAAGGTTTTAAAATTTGCACAGCTACGAAGTCGTGGGCGTACAAAAAAGTTGTCTCAGGCATTTTGCGAGAGGGTCTCATCATATCGGAGGGAAACGTATGGAAGAGACACAGAAGAATGCTGACAGCAATTTTTCACTTTGATATATTAAAAGAGTGAGTGTTCTTAAATTAAGCTTAAAAAATACAATGTGAGATTCTAATTTCATAAAGCCATACTATATTAAAGTCGTTTATTTTATTTTTATTTTTATTTTTTGAATTATCGCGCAATCTTGTAAAATTTCATTTTTAATATACCCAAAACTGCAAAATTACTTTAAGCAAACTTGCTTTAAAGTTTTATTTTATTAAAATCTTGTTTTTCACAATTGTTTCACAATTGTTTCAAATATTCACAAACTAATGAACAACTTAAGTGTAGGGTGATGTTAAATTATATTACTTCTGGAAAGCCGAGAAGTCGTTTCAGGAAATTGTGAACTAGTAAATCTCATAATGAATTAATACAAACACAGTTAATTTCTGTGTTTTTATTTAGTCATTATAAAATTTGTTTTTTTACAAGTTTAGAAAAAGTAAAAAAGCGCTGATATTTTTGTTTGCTTTAAACCGTTTTTCCAAAACATCTAAACATTTAAAGCTTGTCACAATATTGAAAAACTACATTATTATACAATAGGAACAATGAAATATGTTGGCAGAAGTTCTTTCTTATTTTATGATACTAATATGCGGATTTGACTCGGTTAGTGTTGTTTATGTTATTAAAAAAGGATTCTCTTTTGTTCGAATTTTACCAACAGTTTTAAATGATCGCTATACCTTCAGCACCAAAGAAATTAGTACATAATTGGTAAATGCTGGATAAAATGATCTTTAGATTTGCCTTAAACAACCTTTACCGACAAATAAATTGACTCTGCTAAAAGCCAAGGGGAATTGCTACAAACCAATTTCTCAAAGTTACAAAAAATTTTTTCCTTTGGGTAGCGATATTACTATTTATTTCAATATTTGAACAAAATTAAAAAGATTTGATTTGATTTTTTTCTTACTGTACATGCCATGGATTTAGGCACTGTCAGGTGTTTAGCAAAAACTATGAAATCCTTTCAAAAGCGTTTGATGAAATTGCCGAGACAGAAACTGCTGGCGACGTCACTTCGGGTATATCAGAGTGTGCTTATGCAAACATGATGCAATGCGTGATGTCACAGTCAGCGGTGGATAAAGATGGGTGAGTTTGCAATTAATTTAGAATTTTCAGTTTTTTGTGTCATCAAAGTTATTTAATATTTTGGGATTTCTAATTATGTGAAGTTTAACAAACAAGGCCTTTGACATCGTCACTGCAGTTGTTTCTTTATCAGTCAACAGTTTGAACTTAAACAAAAATTCACAACTTCAAGTATGAAATTTAAGACAACTATTAATATTTGTAATTTTGGCGAAGAGGTTGATTTTAAAATCCAAAAATTTTTACTATTGTAATTTTTACTTTAAACAATAAAAGAAAAAAATTGGCACGTTGTCGGTTTTAAAACAAATCTTAAGAAAGCATTTAAAAAGTTTATAAAATTTAACAAAGTTAATCAGTTCTAAACAATCAAGCTGAATAGTCCAGAGCAGAGTTTTTCAAACATTTTTGTTTACGAAAATCCTAGTCTTATCATTTTACCTCACGAAAAACCCAATCAAAAAATAAATTTGGCGAAAATATAAATGTTCTTAAAGTTTACATGTCAAATAACTGAAGTCGATAAAATTAGCGTAAAACACAATGTGACATATGAAATAAAAGGTGAAGTTTAAAAAAAAATAGTGTAAAGTATATGCAAGCTCATTATCACGTATAGCAAACCGTTATGTTCAATGTTCATGGAACACTTAATTGCTTGTAGAACACTAGTGTTCCGCCGAACACAGCTGAAGAAACGTTGGTTTAGTGCTTCCCAACCTTTTTGTTTTGTTTATTTTGTAAAAATATTTCTATATTTTGTACACACAACGGTCAATTACCCTATTCCTTGGTCACAACCTTTGATTGGTAATTTACCGTAACAAAAAAAAATCGACCAGAATTTTGTTTAGCAATCTGTAGTTGAAAGTTACTACAATCAGGCCTCGTTTACTCAAACTCTAATCAACCGGATTTCTCCAGTCATTTCCGGGGGAATTGGTATAAATTAGTTAGTAACGGAATTGGTAGTCTTTTTACCGCTGTAATCCACAAACCAAGCTGTACAACTTCGACACGATAATTTAGG
This sequence comes from Diplosoma virens, assembly GCA_963680785.1. Lineage (NCBI taxonomy): Eukaryota > Metazoa > Chordata > Ascidiacea > Aplousobranchia > Didemnidae > Diplosoma > Diplosoma virens. The sequence goes on along the minus strand of OY796890.1, from coordinate 7,761,382 downwards.
GACAAATCTGCCAAATAAATAGAAAAATACCCCAATAAAACAAAATAAATACAAACCTCTACATTTTTTCCTGATAACAAAGAATAAATGTGTGAATGCTTAGCATATTGTTTAATAAACATGTTGTGAAAAGTTACTTGAGTTAAATTCTGCTAGTTTTACAAACTTCTTATGAATCTTTATTATCTGCTGTGGCTCTAACTGGCTTTGAGAAATAAAGTAGTATTTAATTTACTCTCTAACGCCTAAGAAATAAATTTTTTTACGTTTCAAGGAAAAGTGAGCATTTTCGGCGAAAGTTTTCTAAAAAAGATTTCAAAATGCTTGCGCCGTAACTATTTTTAGCATGATCAATGTTAGCACAACTTTAAATAATCTGGCACGAACAAAGGCAATCTGTCATAAAATGGCGGCGTTTCTATTGTTTTTGTTTAGAAAAGCCGTTCTTTTGAATTACAGGTACAGCAATGAAGTTGCATATCACATTATCTGAATTACCACAAAATAATAACGCCATTTATCGAAAAGGAAAAATCAAATACCTCAAATAGACTGTTTGGGAACTTTTTATTGATTTGATTTTTTGATCTTTGCGCAGCACTTTTAGTAGAAAGGTCTTGTTATATTGCGTTGGAGTTTCTCGGCTTGATGTAGATTATTTTCATCCTATTTTGTTTTTGTCAGCGATATTATAAGCAAAAACGTGTTTGCCGTTTGTTCTTTTATCAAATGACTACTACTTTGCATCTACTCAAATGTTTTCATTGCAAGTGAAATGTTACGTATCTTAATGTTAAAGTCAAAAGTATTCTGTGACTCCTAGCGTTTTTTTTTTCTGTGGGACAAGAGGCCAAATGTTTCTTTGAGTAGTTAAGAGTGTCGATTCCCGGGTTAAACAAAATTACTGTATAGTGAGTACACAGTATCAGTTTATTAACTCCATGTCGTAAGTGATTACTGGTCTTGCTATCAGATGTAAGGTAATCGCAATCAATAATCGTAATCAATTGTAATCGATTCTTTTACTTTTTCTTTTTCGTGTTTTCATGTAATACTAGTCGATTATATTGAGTAAAACTTAGATGTAATTGTAATATAATACATTGACAAAAATTTAGATGTAATTGATTATATTAACTAGCGTTCATGCGCGGAAACCCCATTTGTGACGTCACATGTTGTCATCTTTCAGATAAACGGTTTCAAAATTTATCTTTATAAAATGTAACAAACATTTTAAATACTACGGGAGACCGGGGCAAGTTGTAACATGGGGTAAGTTGTAACATTCGTATTTGTCAAAATCTAACACCAACTAACAAAATTTTAAATAGCCCCAAATAACAATCATATTAAGACCGATTGCTAGCAAATAACATTGTTTCGTTCCAATGACTAAAATAGGCTTACTGTTAAAGCAAGCTTTTTGAGTAGGCAAAGTAAATTTTTCGAAATTTAATTTTTGTCTTCTGGGGAGATAGTGGGCGCAGTTTTATTAAAATGTTTTATATCAGTCGAAACACAAAACAATAAGCTATTAAATGCCTGACAAGGTTTAGCCACTAAAACTTAACTCTTTGAGATATTAACAAAAACTTGACTAAGTATGAAATGGGGTAAGTTGTAACATAGGCTGATGAGGTAAGTTGTAACACATATTTTTGTGCATAGATTTAACTAGCTTATATTAAAACTAACTTCGGCAACAACATTTGTGAATAATATGAGAATTTACAAAAGAAAGACTAACAGGAACACCAGCTCATCATCACAAGACAACTTAGGAGCTGCTGCAGCAGTTGCTATAATTAAAAAAAGAGATCAATAAGGGGAGTAGCAAAACATTGGTGTTTAACATGTAAAATTCTACAGAGTGCTAAAAAAACTTAAAGATAGGCCAAGTCCTTGGTGCAAAACAAGAAAAGGTCTAAAAAATGTGCCATGTTAACAGACACACCAGAAAAGGACAATCTGTTACAGCTCCAAACAAAGAAAAACTAATTTTTAAAAAAATACTAAAAACAAAAGAGTAGTATTGCATTACATTTCTTGAGCCCTATTTTAACAGTCGTCCTGATGAGGAGTGGGTGGTACAATGCTATGGTTACCTAAAGAGGTCACATTTAGCTTGTGCCGAAGATTTGAATACATATTTTTGTCACAAATGTGATTCTGAAATTTATGATTAGGCTAATCCAGCAGTGAAAAAAGCTGTTTTAACATTTTTAGACAACGGCCAAATACCTCATTTTTTGTGCTTGATACTCATGTCTATGACTAGGCTATATGTGATTTCGTTATGTTTACTTTTTCATATTGCTATTTTCTTCAAGTTACACTTATATTTAAACATTTTTTAGTAATTTTTGTTGCTGTTACAACTTACCCCATTGATGGGGCACATTGTAACGCTTTTTTTAAATATTTAAATCGTAATTTTAACCACTAAGCTTTGAAAATTATTAATTTATTTTTTTGATATTAGTTAAACAGTAACCTAAATTTTTCATATTAAACAAGAATTTTGAAAAAAACATTTATTACGGGATAAATAGCAAAAAGAAAAAAAACTGTTTCTACGTGCCCCGGTCTTCCCTAATCGTGATACTGTTTAAAGAAAAAATTATTTTACCGATGCATTTCAAAAATATCTGTTGTAGCATTTAAAAAACACATGGTGATTAGGGAAGTGTTTTTTATTTATTTTATTTTATCGCTATATTTATCCTTCTGACTTGCAGGAAAGCGACGGAGGTGCTAACACATAGGGTAGGCAATTACCCGACCTGCTTTCGGAGATGCCAAGATATTGCTGTCCGCTTGCAATTTAATAAAGATATGACTGTAATTTAGAACTGCTTGCCAGGACCACCAAGCAGGGGAAAGTGCCGTAAAGTGTCATTCCCGAGGACACAAACAGAATGGCCCGAGTCGGTTGTGAACTGGGACCATGTTGATCATGAGCAAGGTTCTTTAACCACTCGACCACGCTGCCGACTGTGTTGTCAAACTTTTTTGAGGCACGGTACGCTTGATTAAATTAAAATGCTTTACGGCTCGCCATTTTTATTAATTCCTGTTCAATTGCCTTTTTAAATAAAAACTTTAATATGTTTAAAAAAAAATTGTAATTGTAATATTGATTTTACTTCAAATCAGAAAACAACACATAAAGAAAAATTAATGCGAAAGATGAGCTTGGTGTTTTGAACAAATTATCTCCAAACGAGGGAGCATTTGACAAAACAACTCTTAATTATGTTAAAAAATTACTTACATTTAAATTTAAATAATGAATGATTCAATTTTAAGTTGAAATTTTAATTTCGGACTAACTCAATAACTGAATTGTTACTGACTAAAATATTTTTTGTTGTACTTGACAATAATTTAACATAAGTTCTATTCTGAAATTTTTGATAACATTGATTTTAACGAATATTTTAAATTAGCTTTCATGATAAATAAAATTTGAATCACAAATAGTTGAAGACAAAAAAAGGTCATCACTTTGACTCTACGTGTTGTTTTTTCTAAACAAAGCAGAGAACTTTTTACTGAGACAAAAATAATTTGTATTCCGAGTTATCTGCGCATCTTTGGATTGATCTAGAGGCGCTGCCATGATTTAAGATGATTGAGTATCAAATTAAAAATTCATTGGCGGGCCGCACCAAAAGGCTTCTCGGGATCACACGTGGTCCGTGGGGCGCGGGTGGGGCAGCCTTGATTTAAAGCCTTTTAAAAAATATTTTAGAACAAGGTTTGAACTAAAGGCGTTAATTTGAAAAAAATTGATTGTAATTTTTCAAAATTTATTGACTAAAATTGCACTGATTCTTTGACATTTTGTTTGTTTGGTTAGTTTTAGCTTATTGTTTAACGCCCAAATAAATTAACAGACTGAAACACATTACAGCATGGCTAGGTTTTTTATTGATGGGTGAAGGCTGCCGGTGTTGAGAATCTCTGGAAAGAGGCCACGACCAATGAAAGATTGGAAACCATTAATTAGAGTTTTACTAAAATAGAATAAGACTTTATATAGTTATAATCCATTAGTGACCATAAGAGTGAAACCAATCTATTAAAATTTTATTAGAATAAGACCCCTGATGATGTTCTAATCAGAATGAAACAGGTTGTAACGGTATGTTTTATCTAAATATATGTAAAGTTTGTTTATATGGTCTGACTTTTCCTTAAAAGTGCTTGAAAATACATCATCACATTTTTTTAATCACCAGCGCAATATCATTTTTGTTTTAACGATCGGTCTTTTTATACTTTAAACATCAATCAGTTGCTTTTTTAGAAATAATTTCAAATCTATTTTTACAGACACACAAGCATCTTTGTTCCTATTGTTAAAGAGATCAATGGATTGGTTCTTAAAAGGCTACAAAATCCTTTCCATTGGGTGGAATCTGTTTACAACCTCTCTAAAAGGGGAAAACGATTTAATGAGCTGAAAAACATCATATTCAGCGAATCAAATAAAGTAATTAATTTTATAGTTAAGGAAATGGATAGGGTAGTCAATAATTTTCTACGTTAAGTGTTTCAAAATTAATTTCGTCTGAGGGCCCATTAAAAATATGTACATTTAACCGAGGGCATTTATAATTAAACAAAAACTTACTAAGAATACAATAGCAAAAATAAGACGTAAATGAATGTAATCGGCAATGTTTATCCATGTGAGCTGCTAATCTGTAATGTTAACCAAGCAACTGTATTAAGAAACAAACATACGCATTTACACAGTTTCTTTAGATTAAAGCATAAAACATCACTTGCCTTTAAGCGACAACTTTTATGAATAAACCTTTAGTGAAAGTTTGTAATGATTTGGCTATCATTTTGCCTATAGCTAACATCACTTTTGCAGCATCTTTGTCGAAATAATTACTGTAGACAAAAATTTAATTTGTTTGCGAGATAACAATTTCAATTGCTTTACTCTCTTTTTTAACATTGCCCCTGTATGCATCATAACTACCCCCCGCATGTTGTATTCGTTTATGACAGCTAATTCTTCTGACAAATAAGACAATGACTAATACCGCCTTACGCGCTGAAAAAATAGAAATCTTGTCATTAAAAAAAATCTCTTCTTTCGTCTGCCATTTTTCTTCTTCAAAACAAAATTAAGTTTTTAAAATGAACCATTACTAGTTAAAATCAAATAAAGTATTTTCTTAAGTCCAGTTAACAAATTCTGTTCCAGTCGATGTGCGTCACTAGCTTCGTGTGTATGAAGTGGTCATTGATCCAATATCTTCAGTTCGCTTTAATGAGAGTTAATGATTTGTTTTGAACAGATTATTAAAGAGAGAAAAGAGCTTCTAAATTCAATGACTTGTTCCAGCGATGCAAGTAGAACAAATGTTATAACAGATCAAAATGGAAAAACTTTTATATTTAAAAAAAGAAAAGGAAAAATTATGGATTTTTTGGATATTTTAATTCAGGCAAAGGTAGAAAAACTGTTTTATGATAATTTTTTATCCGTTATTGCGGCGTTGATTATTTGATTTAAATCAGGGGTCTTCAACCTTTTTTATGAAATCGCCCCTTTTCAAAAAATGTTGGTCCGAATCGCCCCCCATAAAAACGATTACTGTACTTTCATTTGAAAGTTTTCCCGAAATATATCTAAGAAGCTTTTAAAAGGAAAACACAAATAAAAGCAATGGCAATTTATTAAAATGCAACAGTTCATGAAACTAATGCGACCCTTGCGGCTGATGTTGCTCGGCAAGATTAGAAAAAGCTGGCATCAAGCTAGTCAGCTTCAGTCGAATTGAATCTCCCCCAGTCGCATTCATGTCGAGTCTATTGCGATATTTATTTTGCATGTAGAGCACTTCACTAAATCCTTGTTCAGCAATATATGTGGTTGGAAAGGCCAAAATAAAGAGCTCTACTTTCTCCCACAGTTGCGGAAATCGGTTTTTCCACTTAATCCAGAAGGCTGCCCATCCATGTGCCCTGAAGATTGCGCGCGCTTCTTCGTCACTTTGCAGGTCTATCAGCATTTCTTGCATGGTGGAATCGCAGTCATTGATGTTAGTGGCGAATGGTTCCACTAGCCACGGAAAAACTTCAAGGTCAAGCAGATCTTTAAAGCGAACCTTCATGTCTTCTATCACAGCTTTCAGGTGTTCAACGTAAACAAGCAAATGTTCGTCAGTGACACTATCAGACATTTTTGACAGACGAGAGAAGTGATCGAACTTTCTTCTGCTCAAACTTTGCTGGTAGAGCTCAAGTTTGTTGATTAGGCCACGTATTATAGTTTTGCTTTGAACCAAAGTAATCTTTTTACCTTGGAGTTTGTCCGTTGCTGTATTAATTTTTTCATAAAAATCAGCTAGATAACTGTTATCTTGATGGCAGGCAATTACATCTTTGGCAAGGTCAGAATCTTCACCAAGGAACTCCACCACACTGTTTTTAAGTTTGCAATACCTTGCCAGAAATATGCCTTTCGACAGCCAACGAACTTCCGTATGGAGAAGGAGATGCTCGAACTCTTCATCGTTTACCTCGCATAGCTGTCGAAACAATCGGTCATTTTTAGCGTTGGCTTTTATCTTGTTAACTGCTTTGATAGCAACTCCCAAACATTCTTGCAGACGTGGAGAAAGACGCTTTGCTACCAAATGCTGACGGTGAAGCACACAGTGCACAGTAAATAGATTGGGTATTTTTTCTTTGAGTAATGAAGCAAACCCGCGATACCTGCCTACCATGGCTGGAGCTCCATCAGTAGCACATGCTATTATGTTGGTAAGGGGGATGGATTTGTTTCGCAAGTAGTCTGACAAAGTCTGAAATATTGTTAGACCTTTAGTGTCTGTTTCCAAACACTTGCAAAATAGAAGCTCCTCCATAATATTTCCATCAGTTATGTAACGGACGTAAACCATTAATAAAGCGTTATTGTCTGATGTGGTAGTTTCGTCTAATTGTAAGCTGAAAGAAGTGTTTCGTAAGATTTCACAGAGTTGATCTTCAATATTCGTACCCATTTCGTTAATTCGTCGGGTTACTGTGGTATCACTCAGTGGAACAGCTCGTAGTACAGGTGTGGGATCTTTCTCCATTACAGTAGAAATAATTTCTTTCACAGCAGGTGCTACCAAACTTTCCCCAACGTTGAATGGTAAACCCTTTTTCGCAATCAAAAAAGCAATCTTGTACGAGGCTATAAGTCCTTTGACATTTGGGCAAGCATTTTTAGCATAGGCCTTGTTTATAGAACTTTGAGCTTCACGCTCTTTCAATGCTTGAAAAAATTCAATAGATTTGTCTGCTTTATCAGGATGAAGCCTGGTTAGGTGATCTTTCAGCCTTGACGGTTTCATTGCCTCATTTGTAAGAATTTTCTTGCACAAGAGACACATTGGAAGTTGAATATTGGATGGGCATGGCACAAAGCCAAACCTGATATAATCCACAAGATATGTACGACACTTTTTTTTGGCATTAGAAGCCATTACTCTTTCAATACGATTAGTCGATTACCATATAAAATTTACTCTTAAAAAGAAACTGAAAGTAGCCTGCGGCACATAAAATAATATAATGACAATCCTAAATTTTTAGAAATTACGATCATTTTCTTGAAAGCCTACTGTTAAAAATTCTGTCCTTCCCTGGACTACTGAAAAAGATTGTATGAAAGCAAGTGCTATAGATCGCTATCTCTCTCTGAAGACAGAAACGTCACATGCGATGAGCAGAAAAAACTGCTCATCGCATGTGACACGTTAATTTATTAATTAATAATTATTTTACTTATTTTACATATTCTGGATTACTTATCACGCGTTACCTCGTCGCTCCTAGCCACGACCAAAGTAAGACACCGGTTTCAATTCTGGCCTTTATAGCGATGAGTCACATGAGGTCCCATGATTTTTGGTCATGTGTGCCTCGTGCGGTCTTGTGACCATCGCGCGATCCCATGACAGTGACGTAGCCAAATTTATAGGACGAATTAAAATTTGTCGTAGCGATTTCCGAAAGGCCAATCAAATTGCCAGTTCACGTAACAGTTGGTGTTTAGCGATGTGTAAAGTCTATGACTTATGATCACTTATGAAAAAAGTCTTGCTTGACTGCGCAGTCAAATAAAAATTTTGGCATATCTGGAAACTCGTGTCAACTACCATTTCATTCGTTGTTCGGTCATAACGTTTTTTTTACTTGCATAGGTGTACGTCATTGCATGTGTGTGCATGTGCAATTGTGCATACATGAGCATGAGGAGAACCCAAAACTGTTTGAAGAAGTGAAGAACAATAACAAAAGAAATAATGAAATCAGCGAGAACGTTTTCAACGTATCCATTTTTAGTTATCGTTTTATAACAATATTTGTAATTGTGAAATCGCCCCCCAATTGTTTAAAATCGCCCCCCAATTTTTCAAATTGTTTAAATCGCCCCTAATCGCCCCCTGGGGGGCGATATCGCCCCCGTTGAAGAACCCTGATTTAAATGATCGGTGCAATTTGATTTATATCAAAAGAGTCATTTTTGAAACAACTGAAAGCAACCAGCTGAAATTATTAGAACATTTGCAATTTAAACAAGAAAAAAATAAATATTTGGTTGCTTCATTGGGTTTTCTTTACGTTTCCTCGACAAAATTATCTTGAAAAAAGATATCTTTAGATCGGAAAAAGTAATTGCATCTAATGAGATTAGCTTTAGGTTTTTTTTTTAAATTTACCATCGTTTTTGCACTGCTTGACAAAAATCAGATAAATTAATATTGAAAACCATGTGCTTTTTTTTACTAGAAAAAGAGAATTTTTTTTATTAACTGCATGCACAAATAAGCCACCAAACATATTCGACAACAAGCGATAAACAAGTTATTAACTGAAATAAAAATATAAAAAGAAAGAAAATCACCTATGTTTAAAGATCGAATAAATGTGTGTTACTTGGGAATTATAACTAAAAACACGTCAAAAAGCAGATAAAGCAAACAAAGTAGAAGAAAAAAAAGCAAAAAAAGCCACATTAAGGTTTGAAGTACATAAGTTTATACTAAACAATGAAGCACAATGGTAATTTAAATAATCTCAAAATATCAGTTTTGCTTTACAAATAACGTAAAATTGCTCAATACCTAAGAAATAGATCTACATTTGCTATTATTTTAATAATACAGTGTTTTTCGATCTACTATAGTCCTCTTCCGATCAATTTCAATTATGTGTCGATCAATTTTAGTCACTACCGATCAAATTTAGTTCTGTGTCGACCAATTTTAGTCATGTACCGATCAAATTTAATCTTGTGTGGATCAATTTTAATCGTGTATCGACCAAAAATAGTTATGTCGACAAACTTTGTTTTTTTTGGTAAATAAACAATTTTGAGATATAATTTTTACTATAAGTTTTTTTGGTAATTAAAGTCCTACAACTATTGCATTTTCAAAAACAAATACTGTAAGAATATCATAAATTTCTAAAATACCTCAAAGAATTTATTTGAATATTTAAAGATGGTCTAGTTATGTTACGTATGTGCTTCATTTAACAAAAAAAATTAGATTTTTTGTTTCAAATCTTACTTTAGATTTTTAGAATATCTGTAAATAGGGTTTTTCGATCAAATTCGTTCTTTTTGCAATCAATTTCGTTTTGCAAAAACTTTATATTTATACAGTATCTTTGTACAGGGTCTCCCCATAGGGTCTATATACATATACTGTATAAATAATATGAGGTCTCTGTATTAGGTCTCCGTAATCTATAGTCTCTATAATTAGGTTTCTATAATATAGTTTCCATAATGTATATATAGATAGTTATATAGACTTATCGGAGATACCATATTGGAGACCCAATATTATGGGAACTATATAATGGAGACCTAATACTGTATCTATTATAGAGACTACATTATGGAGATCTAATTTTGGAGACCTAATATTATGGAAACTATATTATAGAAACCTAATTATGGAGGCTATATACATCGTGGAGACCTAATTATGGAGACCTAATATTGTGGTGACCTAATACAGAAACCCTATATTATATATCTATTGATATATATTTGACAATATAGAATTTAATTAACAAAAAAACTTATAGTAAAAATTATATCTCAAAATTGTTTATTTACAATAAAAATAAAGTTTGTCAACATAACTATTTTTGGTCGATACACGATTAAAATTGATCGAAACAAGATTAAATTTGATCGGTAAATGACTAAAATTGGTCGACACAGAACTAAATTTGATCGTTAGTGACTAAAATTGATCGACACATGATTGAAATTGATCGGTAGAGGACTATAATAGATCGAAAAACACTGTAAATAACAATATGACAGCGTGTGATAATTTATATAATTCAACCGCTGCATTATTATTTGCAATCACTATTTTAATCTTGATTTAAAAACCTATTGAATTAATTGAAAAAAAGCAATAACAGAAATGAATTAAATTGCGGAAGAATGAATAACTTAAACAAACTTTGAAAGCATTTTCATTTGGTTGACATATTGGTAGCACCATTAAATAGAAACCAGGTTTAAAAAAAATATTCAGCTTGTTAGAAAGTAACTTACCCTTATAAATAAATCCTCGTACAAAATATCAGGATGAAAACAAGAAAGCTACTAAACATCAGTAATACAATTGTATGCGTATATAGAGCATAGTCTGACGCAAAAAAACTTAAAGCAGAAAATTAAAAAAAATATATAAATTCTGGCATTGCTGTGACAATCAAAATAAACTTTTAAGCAAACTTTTCAATTATCTGCCATAAATTTTTTTTTGAAATTTTTCAAGATATGCCTCCAGCCGGGCCTTTCTAAGTGCATGTACTTTACAATTATTTAGTCAATATTTATTTTGAATTGTTGCCGGTTTTGTTTTCAATATCAAATTTCTTGCTCATACTAGAATGCCAAACTGTAGAGATTAGCGCATTTGTCTTTTTTTTTGTCAGTAAATAACTTTATATATTTAAAAAGTTTAAGTAAAGAAGTAATAAGGTAGCCTAAATATATAATTGAATTATCCAATACACAAAAATTTTATTGCACATAAGACAATCATCTTAAACATTTTTAATTTTTCTGTTTCTTAAACGCAGAAAGCAAAAAAATTAATTCTAATTAGCTGCAACTTGAAAACTTAAATTTGTTAACGTATGAGTACTTTTAGAAATAGAACTGAAATTAGTCGTTAGAAAATAATCAGCAATAAACTTCAAATGTGCAAACTTCCCCAAATTTGAAAAGTTGAATAATTCTAAAATTATTTAATACAAAAAGTTTTTACTAGTTGAAGTGCGATAAAACTTTTTTAAAAATCAAAACTGTTTGGCCCCACTAGAGAGGAAAAAATTTTTTTTGTAAAATATTATTGATATTAGATAAAATTTTTTTTTGATCAATTTCTGCATCTCCTTCTTTTTGAAAAATTTCCACGTTAACAATGTTGACAATGATTATTTTGCGGGTTGAGAATTTTTTAACAGCCTAAAATGGTCTAAAACAAATTTTTGGAATTATATCAAAAATATTTATAGTCCTATCTCGTAGAGAAGCATCGGAGGCATGATGCATGGAACAAACATCAAGCAATCACTCCCACCTACTTCCAGAGATGCAAGATATTGCTGTCTGTTTAAAATTTTGATTTTGCTTTTTAGTGATTATTTAGAAATATGATTAAAATTTAAAACTGTTTGCTAAGACAGCAAGCAGAGTAAAGTACCAAAAAGCGTCTTTCCCAAGGACACATAACAAGATGACCCTAGTAGGCTTTCAACCAAGGACTGTGCTGATCACGTTCGCCATCCAAACGACGCTCTTAAATACTACTTCATCCTGCCGAAGCGGGTCGGGTACAACTCGGTGCCGCCAACTCGATGCCAGCCCAACTCGATGCCAGGCCAACTTTTAACAGTTTAACTTTCAAATTGTTGTTTACTAACCCTAACCCTAACCAGTTGCCTGGCATCGAGTCGGTGGCATCGAGTTGGGCCATTTCCTGCCGAAGCTGCCGACAACCAAAAAAATGCTTTTCTACACAAACGTAACCAAACGTTAACCAGCCACAGCAGTTTGTAAAAAGAGCAATTCCGAAAAATTTTTTATTTTTGTGTTGAAACCTTCATCTTAGACAAAAATATGGAAACATATGTCCACAAAAAGTGTTGTTATTTTTTGTGTTTGCTAAAATTTCTCGAAATGAGTTTTGCTGAACACAAACAGTAATTAACAGTGAATTTTTAGGATGACAATGGTGTTGGTCTTAAAGAAGAGGAAATTGCTGATGAAGTCATAAACTTTTTTCTCGCTGGAATGGAAACGGTTGCAACAAGTAACGATGTCTCTGTTTTAATACATAAATAATAAGTCAAACTTTAGTAATTACGAAAAAAAATTAACAGTTTTTTACTAAAAAAATAAGTTAGCAAGTTGAGTATTGTCTATGCTGGTTTCATGGGGAGTAAAACAAGCTTTTTTCAAAGCTAAAGAAAATTAAGCAAATTTTGCCTTTAGCTCTTCAATTAGATAAATTTGAGGCCATCAAGAGTGATCATGAAATAAAACATTGTCAGATGATCGACACCGTTAATAAACTAAAATTTCTGACTCCCAAAACAAATTATTGATTTCACTCGCAATTACATACGTGTATATGTTAACGGCTGTTAGGAAGAAACAAATGTTTTCATTTACTTTAAAACACTTTTGATGTAAAATGTCTACATTCAAAGCTACAAAATGGAGACTGCTATAGTGTAATTTAAAAAAACAGCAAAAAAGTCCAAGTTACCAAAAAACTATCAGATTACCTTTTTTGGAGTAATTACTAAAACTACTGGTATAATAGGTATAGTACTATTATACCATTGGTTTTAATAATTACCCACAAAAGGTAATCTGATAGTTTTTTGGTAACATGGATTTTTTGCTTTTTTTTAAATTACACTATAGCAGTCTCCATTTTGTAGCTTTGAATTTAGGCATTTTTAAATAGTTTGTTGGACTACGTAAAGGTTCAAATTTTAAAACTGACTTTTCCAAAAAAACAAGTAAGAGACGTTTTAGTTGGTCTTCAAAATGAACATCTTATCCCTTCCTAAAAAGCATTTTTGTACTTTATGACTAATATTTTTATTTTCTAATCGTCAAATGTACCGAACTCGAAATAAACGCTAAAAGCTGTTAATTTAAAGTTTTACTTAGAAGTAAAGGTTAACATATAATTACTCAAACATAATTATATCAATCGGAGTTTTTATATAACTAAAATCCACAACTACTCCTTTTTGTTAAAAATAAAGGAAAGCTACAAAATTCAAAGTGGTAAATTACATAATTTTCGTTTTTTAGCATTCTTATTAAACAATTCAATAGTAGCACTGGTTAAAAGCGTAAACGATAAAGCGGTCCAAAAATAGGGAACTACCGAACCATACCCGACTGACGTTCCGTGATACCCAATTTGTTACTGGGCGAAGCTGAGATAATGATTTCTAAATGATTGTCAACAGCACACTAAATTTATACGTGTATATTTATACGTATTTCAAGGACTAAAAGAATTTCTTCTTTTTTATTGATTGATTATATCAGGAAAGATATTGTCCAAAGATACTTATTGGCTCACTACATAAGGTGAAAATCTTTTTTAAGGTCTTCAGTTTATTTTCATGGCTAGCCGACAAAGTATTACTTGCCTTATACTGTGCCGTAGTACAAAAAAAATTACCCACCAGTTATTCGTGGAAAATTATTCTAAAAACAACAAAAGTAACTTGTGTAATGTACATCAAATTTAGCGCAGTGGACGTGAAATTGCTGTAAACTATAGCAAACAAAAATTATATAATTTGAAGTTTCAATAACAAAAATATTACTTTGTTTAAGATAAAAAAGAGCGAAATAATGCTTTCAACCGGCAAATGGTTTTATACAAAATTAACTAGCAATCGACAATAAAACTTCCTAACCTTATGCTGAATATTTTAGCTATGACATGGATGTCGTATCTTTTTGCAAAACACCAAGATTGTCAAGATAGATGTCGGGAAGAAATATTGACAGTTTTAGGTGACAAAGAAAATATTGAAATGTAAGTTGAAATTTTTTTAGGTAACTGTAAGTATGATATTAATAAGCTATATATTACAACTTATTAAATTTAAAAGCAGATATCTTTGCGACAAAATCTAAAATAATTTATTTTTAGATATTATAAAAACTTAGACCTGTCCAATCGAACAAATAAATGAAAAAATATTTAATGAAAAAACAATTTGAAAGCTCTCATAATAGTTAAAGATTGAATAAAAAAACTTTTGATCTTTTAAAGAGTTGTCTTAATCTAAAACAAGTTAAAAATCGACGCATTAAATACACCTAAAATACGATGAATACAATTAATCAATGCACATTAACTGGTGTATAACTTGGTTCGAATTCTAAAGACTTTGCGTTTGTCAAAAGAAGCAATAATCTAAAAATTATAAAATTATATAGGTTTTCAGTTTACAGATTTGTCTTACTGAAAAAAAAAGCAGGAACATTGTTTATTATTTTTTAATATTTGTGGGTTTTTGTAGATTCTCTCAACTCTTGCGCATTTCTGCTCTTTAAAAAAGAATAATGGCTTACTATAACATACTTAAAACAACTGATATTAAAGTTTTGATTTTTTTTTTATCCCCTAATTAAAAAATTAACTTTAATTTCTCTTAAAAAGAAAAAAATCAAACACAATAGTACTGTGGCAAAAATAGGTATCAATAACCAACACTTGTTTGATCTTAAGATTACTTTGAAGAAAAACATCACCACTATTTGTCTAAATGAATGTCAATTAACTAATTGTTTTATCATGCATATAGCATGGACTTATATGCCAGTTTTCCACTAAAAATACGAATTAAGCTTTATTTTAATAAAACTTTTTATCAAAACATGTTTCTGAAAAACGCTCTGTCGTGGCTTTTGAGAGTTACGGAGCAAAAGTAAGACATTTCGAACTAATATTGGTAAAAGTTTACTAAAAAAGCTTCCCAATAATCAGTTAAAAAAGTATTTACTTTTTTCCACAGGTCAGATTTAAATAAGCTTCCTTATCTAAATCAATGTGTCAAAGAAGCTCTGCGCTTGTACCCTCCAGTCCATGTTGTTGCAAGATCTTTGGAAGAAGATACCACATTTTCTCACCGATTTAACAATTATGAGAAAGTTGTTATAAAAAAAGGAACAAATGTTGCTGTTAGCACTTATGCTACGCACAGAAATCCAAATATTTGGGCAAATCCAGAGGTAAGCCACAATTTGAATAAGCATAAAAATGGGCCAATCTTGAAGAAAATAATAATAATTGTTTATTTTTTGGTTTTTGTCGCTTCCAAAGTGACATTAGTGAAATACGAAGTAGTAAAATTACAATTTTTGACTGTAAATTTATAAAGATTATAATACAGGGTGGGCCGTAAGTCGCGCACTAAAGACTTACGCGTAGTGTGGCGGAAAGAATGTAAAAAAAGTGGAATAAAACATCCTTTCTTTTTCTTGACCGTGTCAGTTACTAAAACTTTCAGGTTTGGTTGGTTCCAATCAAAGTTTATTTTCAGTTTTAATTTGCCTTTAATTTGTTTCAAATTCTTTGGTGCGCGACTTACGGCCCACCCTGTATTTTCTTCAAAACAAATTATGAATTTTACAGGCAAAAGGTCCATTTGTCCAAATTTTCAAGAAATACTTAGCTTTTATCCCAATATTAAACGCAATTTAATACTTTACACTAACGATTTTTTCTTTTAATAAATTGTAGGCGTTTGATCCTGAAAGATTTAACGAGGAAAACATAACCAAAATTCCTCCGTACGCGTACATTCCCTTCGCAGCCGGCTCAAGGTTCGTTTATTTCCACTTCATTAGCATTATTGCCACTTCATCACCACAATATTTGTAAACACTACGACAGTTGATTTGGCTCATTAAGTTTTTGTGATTAAACCATCTTTTGGTTATTTTAAATTACATTTGGTAATATCATAAAACAGCTCTAAAAACATTTTGTGTCTTGTGCTCACATTGTGAAGTTTTGAGAAACTGTTGTTCTATAGACTGCTGTTTGATAAATTGCCATTCTATAAACTGTTGGGTCACGCAAGCTAAATTCATTTTAAATTTGCACAGAAATAATAATGAATTTTTTAGAAGAAATATTAGAAACACATAAATAACAATTAAATTTGAATAAAAAGCTAAATTGCTTAAGTAAAAATAACCTCAAAGAAATCTTTTATGTAATCTCTAAAATAAAATATGAAAATATTTTTTTGCTTGACTATCTTCTTGTTTTCAACTTTTTAAGTAAAACCCAATGTGGAAAAACTGCTACAATCAATAATTAAAATTAGATAAATTTTTGCATAAAATATATAAAACCAGCAAAAAACTCATCTTTAAGCTTTTTGTCTGGTACTCGTCAAGAGAACGTCAGATGTAGGAAAAATACATTAGATTGTTTGGAAACAGTCAAAGAAGAAATGATTGGTTGTTAAGATTTTCAAGTCGTAAAAAAACAAAAGGCAAGATTTTCAAGTTGTAAACAAACTCTTTTCGGCGGCACAAATTTATTCTCGCCTCTGCGATAGTCAGTAGTAGGCCACACATCGCAACGAATACCAGGCAAAATTTTTCAACACGTGCCAAAGTGATTGCAACTGACCAATGTCTTAACTCTCGCAACACCTCCACTCGCTTTTGCAAATCTTTAACCCCAGTCATGTTTAGTGAATCCGCAATTGGTCAACACTTTTAGATAACCCTACGTGCGCCCAATATTGCAGTGATAAAAATTTATTATTCTTTTATTTAGCCATTCTTCTTTTTATCTGCTTTAAAAACAGTTAATTTACATTAAATTGTCCAAGCCAAATTGGGCAGCTGAAAAGAATTTGTTTGCAATGTGAAAATATTGCACTGTTTACGTGCCGTGACGCTTTTTTCAGCAACCAATTATTTCTTCGTTCTGTGGTACAAGACAATCGATTTTTCCTATGCTTCGACGTTTATCTCCTGACGAGCGTCGGACGAAAGCTTAAAGATGAGTTTTTTTGCTGGCTCTATTCAAATTCTGTACTACAAAAACTTGTTTAAATTATATAAAAAACACGAAAGCTGTTATCATTATTTCTTAATTTTTTGGAAAACTAGTTATCGCTGATAAACAATACGAAATGAAAAAATCATAAAAGTAAACTAAAAAAACTAGTTAATTTCTCACACAGATCATCTCATTTATTGCTATGATTTTATAGAAATTGCATCGGGCAGCACTTTGCCATGCATGAAGTAAAAGTAACGATTACTAAACTCATCCGCCAATATCAGCTTTTGTGGGATCCAAAACATCCGGAACCAATCAAAGTAGTGGGAATAACAATTTTTCCAAAAGGCGGACTACCATTGATTGTTAAACGCATAAAAAAGTAACAACATATCAATAGTGTTGTTTACCTGTTTATACAATACTTTATTGCTTCTCTTAATCCAGATACAATTTTTTGTGGCTCTACTTCGCTGATACGTAGTGTGAATGATTTTATAATAGCACAAGTTTTTAAAAAGATTCTTATAATTATAAAAAGCGCCTGTGTATTTATGCTTTGATATTTTTGTATTTGCCGAGTTTAATTGACTTTTATGAGAAAATGTATTGGAATTTCGTCAGTTCTTTTCTGATAAAAGCGTACTGACCTCTGTTTTGACTTTACGCGACTTAAACAAACAAAACTAAGCAAATATTTACGAACACTTTTTCTGAATCATGTATCGAGGAATTTAGAAATATTTCGCGTAAGTTTTTTTTTGAACTTTCGAGAAATGTTTAAACTTTGTACGCGGCAAGTTGAGTCAAAAAAAGTTTGCAAATATTTTCGTGATTGTCAATCAATAAAAAAGCTGTTTTAATCAGTTAAGAAAAGAAATAAAAGCAAAAATTAATTTATGAACTACTGTAATATATCAATGCAGTTGCTGAAGGCAAAGTATGCATGTCCGCAATTCTGGAATGCTGAAAGATGGAATTTCAAACTAATTTCGAAGCATAAAATTTGGAACGCTTAGCTAATTTCAAGAGAAAAAGTACAGCCAATATACAGTATTTTGAAACAATGTTTTATTCAGGACGTTTTGGAAATATAACTAATTCCATCATCAACTGCGTTAAACTGATGCAAGTTTAACACAGTTGATAATAGAATGTTACCGAAACGTCCGAACGTCCTGAATAATATTACCGAAACGTCCTGAATAAAACAATATTTCAAAATATATTGGCTTCACTTTTTACTCTCAAACTAATTTGTTTCTTTTCGTCTGGTAATCTTTTTACAAAAACAACTTTTTAACATTTGAAAACCAATTTTTAGTTTAATAAATGTGCGTTCTTTAGTTATCTTAACTGTTGCCGAGATTTATTGTTTTGGATATCTTTCCGAAACGTCGGCCCTAGTTATTTTGGTGAATTTCGTTGTTAGTTCTTTCAAAACATTAAAAAACTATTGGTAATTCTTAAATTTTTTTTTCTATAACCCATAGTCATTCCATAATCTAAAAAACCTTTGCGCCTAAATCACAATTTAACGCAAATTTTGACGGACTAAACATTTATTGATGGACTAAATATTTAATATAAATCTGACAAACAGAGATTGCTTTCCAAACGCGTGAAACTGATTCAAGAAATAAAAAGGAGTCAGTAAATTAGTCGATAGCTATAATAAATTGCAATTTTTATTTAAAAGCTATAAATTTGACGATTAAGTAAAGAACTCCTTAAGTACTCGTATAAACCCATAATTGTTTCGTTAATTATAAGTTGTGCTAAACTTGTTAGATGCATGGCTTGATTTGGACCCTTATTTGCAAAATGGATGGCTACATTTTCATCGGATTAAAAGCTCTGGGCTTTATTTGTATGTTAAAAATCTTTGTTTAATTATATAACAAATTTTTTTGTTTATTTATTTAGGGGCGTCCAATTTAGGTTTTGGAGGGTTAATTTTGAGCCGTTTTTTTGGAGGGATGGTGCGGGCGCTCCATTTGCTCCGTATAAATCCATCACTACTAAAAACATAAAGTTGAGAGATTCACTAATCCTTCCCAGTTTAATTCGGTTATTTAAACCCTAACTGTGTGAAGCAACTTGTTTTCAATATTGTGTTCGAAAAAAAGATTCAAGGTTTTTGAGAAAAACAAAATTTTAATTTGATTTATCCTTGCACTCAGGGCCGAAGCTATTAACATGCAAGACGATGCAGCTGCAAAGAACCCCGCTCCCCGGACCTCCTTAAAAAAATTACCCCTTTCCCAATTTTTATTAATTAGTTAATTTTATGTTTCTCGCCAATTCTTAAAACAAAACCTACATGTTAATAAGGAGTGCATGGGTTAGACCACCGACGAACGTGTTACCCAACCCATGGATTGCCGTTTAAGTTGGTTTGGTGGAATTAACTTTACCCATTACTAAACAATTTTTTGGAAAATGTTTTAATAAAAGGAAATTCTGAAATAAATCTGAAAAACACAGTTTCTGCTTTCGTCTTGAGTGTTTTTCATAATAATTAATTTCATAGTTAGGTAATTTGATAATTTATTATAATCTACGTGGAGGTACAATATTGAGGCCTCGAAGTGGTAAGCGTGTTTGACGAGATCAAAATTTAGT
The DNA here is from genome assembly GCA_963680785.1 of Diplosoma virens. NCBI lineage: Eukaryota > Metazoa > Chordata > Ascidiacea > Aplousobranchia > Didemnidae > Diplosoma > Diplosoma virens. The sequence goes on along the minus strand of OY796890.1, from coordinate 7,741,622 downwards.
GGCAATGAGAGCCCCGCAAAGCTTTGCTTGGCCTAGCACATAATCCTGAAAAAATGCGCTAATTAGTTTCAATCTTTTATTTTATGCTTCTTAACAAAGCAAAAAGCAAAAAGATAAATTATATGAAACTATGTATTGCAAAGCAATAGTAAGATTTCGAAACTCTATTTTTCCGGAAACGTCACGAAAAAATTATAAAAATAGATCTTCACTTGTTGAACTAAGAAACATAATGTGGGATATTTTATTTTTCTAATATAAAGTAAAGGTATTTTTTTGGTCTTCACGTAACGTTTTCTGTAAAAATAGTTTCAAAAGCTAGTACATAACAAAAATCCCACAGCTCGCAAGTCTGGTGCACTTTTTGTTGTAGTAAAAAGTCTATCGAAAAAACAAAATCCGTAAAACAAAATGTAGACATTTTAAAAAAGCTTTATTTAACAATCATTTGTGCTAAAGGCGGGCATGGGTTAAATTGCTATTAAGTTGAGCGCTTGACATACACGTACGGCTGCAAAAATCATTATCCAAGGCCACAAGTTGTGTACCATAGCTCGCGAGGACAAAAAGTTTTTTCCAAAAAATTTTTTTCAAAGAACACAAAGTTTTTGAGCTATTGTAAGCTATTGTATGCTATTACGTATTTTACTGAAAAACTAATTTAAAAATTAGATCGCATGCAATATTTTAGGTGCCTGTATATTTGATTTGATTTGACTGATTTAATGCCGGAGCAAATAACCACTTCGAGCAAACATAGTTTATTAAAAGTTCAGGAACATGCCTTGTTAATTATTTTTAAAACCGGTCAATGCTTGTCACAGCAACAAACACCGGGATGACTTTGTTTGTATTGATTGTGCTTTTTACGATCCGAAATAAAGCTGTGTTTAGTAATAATAGTCTCAATCTCTAAATTCAAAACTTTTTTCTGCAAGTTCTAACTTCACTTTTTTTTACATTGACAAATCAATGACATTGAGAAGATTAAAGTAATCAAAGAATTCAAATTGTTTCTTGTCGATTTTGACTCCTCGGTTAATATAAAGGAAGAGCATTGTCAAGTTTTTAAGCTAAATATGCTCCGGTTGGCCTACTGTGATAAAATTTGTAAACCTAAGTGATTTTGAACCATTAAGTGTTTACGGTAGGCCTAGTTTAAAAATAAAAAAATTTGAACAAGCATCAAAAAAGTTTTAGGCTACCAAAAGGAAATCAACAGTCTATTCGACCATCTACTACCAGAAGAAGACTTTTTATCGTAAATAACTCTTAGTTTGATCTATGTCAGAGGTTCTCAAAGAAGCCATGGGGCATTTGCTGGGGGGCACGAGCGAATACCTTTTTTGGTTTTCATTTAACTTTTGGGCAATATCCTAAGCAGGGTCCACGGGTGTTTGAGAGTCTCTGAAAAGGGGCCACAAACCACTAAAGTTTGAGAACCATTAAACTATGTGAATACTTGATAGTTGTGCATCTGTGATGTCACAATCAAATTTACATAAGAATTGTAAAACTGTTTGCAGTACTTTCAAACTGTAATTAACCGAAAGAAAATTCAAATGTAAGTTGCAGTCATCAGATTTAGTTTAAAGACGGTCGAAATTTTTAAAGTGTTGAGGAAAGGTAATGAAATTAGTTTTAATTTTTATTGGGCTGTAAATTATTTGAAAAAAAAGCTTACTTGTCACATATGTCAAGTATAAAGTTACAATATTTTTTGTGACATTTGTGGCAATTTCAGTAATTTTTTATATATTTATTGGAAGAACTTTTTAAAAACCGGACTAACTGTCTTGAAGTAATATATTCATGGTCAGGATGTCCGTGCATCACGAACTTTTATAAAATAAAACTTCACATTAGTACAGTGATTCTCAAAATCACGGCCGTTAACAACCTTTACTTAACTAACACATCTTCATCGACTAAATTTTTTGTGTAATTTAGAATATTGTTTATTCTAATTCAAATGCTAATGTTGTTGGTTTTATGATGTGCTTTTCGAGATATTCAGTATATTGTTTAATTCGACAGATTTTGTTACATTGATAATTTTGCAAACTTGGTTAAATCGACAATCACACGCACAAAAGAAACACAATGCAGCTAAAAAGAATTAAGACTCGGTGTCTTTTCAAAAATTATTCAAAAAAATTTTATCACAAATGGCAAAAAATATTGAAATATTATTATTTATTTAGTCTGAGAGAAAGAAACAATAAATGCTATATATGAAACTTTTTCCCGGGGAAGATAATGTCATACGCCGTAATTCTAACAGAAATCAAATTTATAATTAACTTAATGATGAATAAAGCTTGCAATTTTTTTCTTGGTCGAAACAAATTTGATTTTTTATAATTTGTTTAAAATTATGCAAATGTTAAGTAAAAATTTTTATCAGTTTTTACAAAATTACTTGGAAAACATTTTTTTTGGTTGTTACTTTTTTTATGCGGAAAGTTAGATTACTTTTTTGGTCGCTCGGTGTAATTCAAAAAATAAGTTTATTTTTCCACATTATATATGTATGTTTTTCCAAATTAAAATATTTTAGGTTAATCATCAAAAAATTGTTCTCTATTTTTGCGTAAAGTCTACAAAGCTATCAAAAATAACTTTCTTACAGAAGTACGCTATAAATGGGATTTTTAATTTACTCTTTCATGGCTTCATTTGCAAAGCCATTTTTTAATTATTGTTTTCGTGAACGAAAAGTCAAGGCTACGTCTATTAGTTTAGAATAAAAAGCAAAACCATTCGCTTTGTGCGTACACTAAAAAACTTTAAGTTTTAGCGGCATATTCTGTTCCTTGCAGCACGGGCGTTAAAAATCTAAGATTAGTCATGAGGAGCTTGCGATCTGTTTTCGCACTGCCCGGTTTTGTATCCATTATAATGTGCAAAATGTTAGATTTTGAAAAAATGCTTTTTTGGAATCAAATGTTTTTTGGCTTTCAATTCAGTGATGATTTTCAATTGAATCATTATATTTGCATTATACTCATTGGTCTCTTATTTTAGGTATATTAAATTCTTTTTGAACATCTATTTACTCACACAGGGATATGTGCAATTAAAGCCATTTTTTCCCCAACTTTTTACTGCACATGTGACTAGGTCCGCCGTAAAATTTTAATATATGCAGGACAAAACAACCAACAAACAAACAAACAAACGTTTATTGCCTTTTTTTGCACGCCATGTGTGTTGCGAATTGGGGGCGCCAAACTCGGGACATACAGCACTCTCAGAATACAGCTTTTGCGGCAGCGGTGGCCAGTTATTTTGCAAAACATTGATAGGTTTACCAAGCATGTTAATTGAACGTATTTTTTGAATTCTAAAAGTAGAAATGCTGACTATGAACCAAGGGTTGGAATTTTTTTTATATATCGCAGCTGCTTTGAAACATAAGAATAAGTACTAGAGGCTGAAACAAGGCTTTTACATAAAAAATATTGCTGTAAAAATGCTTCAAATAACTGTTTTGTTTTTAAAAGTTAAGTGAAAACTAAAAACTTAGGTAACCTTGTTTGGAAAATATAGCTGAAAATAGAGGCGGCACTGAACAGAAACTAGAGAAAGTCTTTTAAGTCCAGAGAAAGACAAATAACAGAAATTGAAGAATTAAGAAAGACCAGAGAACAGAAACTGGTCACCATTCAAGCATTAGACCAGAACTCAGCAACTTTTTTTTACTCACGGCACTTTTTAAAATGTCCAGACATTCACGGTTCATCTCGACCAAAAACTTAAAAAAATCTAACCTACTGAAACGCAAAATAGACTTCATGATGTAATACGTATAGACTAAATAATACGCAAAATAAACTTTATGATTTATTTAAATGAGTTACAGTGCTTCACTAGAGTTTGAGTCAGCGAATTTTTTTGTAGTCATTGATATAAAGCTTAAAAAGTTAAGAAGAATAACTTTTTTCCTTTCACAAAAGTATTTTTGGATTACCATTATTTTTCTGCTCACCTGGCATCACCCTGTGGCACATTGGTTGCAGAGCATTGCACTAGAGCAGGCTTAATAATGAATTTTTTTTCTTTACAAAGTACGACAAAATGTTAATATTGTTTCAAAAGAAGCATAGGATAAGCATAGCGCATAAAACATAGGAAGCCACTGCACCTAACAAATATTTTAAGTAATATTTTCTTTAAAAGCTCGGTTGATATGATAATAAAAAAAATGTTTGAAAAGTCTGCTTCATGACCAAGTTTTTGAGATCTGCACCATAAAAATAATATGCTAGTAACCGTAAGTATGCGATGTATATACTATGAAATTGTTTTTGTTGTAATTATTTAATTTTATAGATGAGCTGGTTCATAGCGGCCAGTATAACGACGGCTGGTGTCGCTATAATATGGTCCATGTTCTGTCTTTGTTCTAAAAAAAATAAAGAAGAAGAAAATACTGTAAGAAAACTTTTACTGATGATCTCTTACAATTAATTTTAGAATTTTTAAACATTTTAAAAAAGCAAAAAATAAATGTAACCAACGTTTAAAAGAACAATCTTAGTAATATTCATAATTTTATTTTGTTTGACCTAAATAAGTTAGTAAAAAATCAGTAAAAGACAAACACGACAACAATACGTGGTTCCATGTATCGTTGTCAGACAAAGTCATGGTCCTACATAGACAGGACTGAGGCCGAGAGCTTATCGTTTTACTATCCCAGGCATCTGTACAAGACGAATTAGATAGTGGAAGCCATAATGTTAAACAGTATCATCATTAAAAGCCGTCAGACCTCGTGCTTTATGTAAAGCCCGATATAGCCTATAAGTACGTTGTAATAACGTGGTCTGCGATTTGTTCAGTGGCTCCGCGCTCGCACCCGTTGAAGAACCAACACGTATTTGTGCAATTTGATGAAGAAGCAAAACCTATACAAGAATAGTAATCTATAGAATTTTTTAAAAGGTTGTTGTTTTAAGTGCGGATTTTTCAGCTAATTTTTTACAACAAAGCATGCAGTGTCTGAATTCATAGCGTCACGCCTGACAAATCAATGGTGCGACATTGGCAAGAAACAACTGTTTATATCTCAGAAACCCCAAATTTTTTTTTGTTAATGTATTTCTGGAAAATAAACAAGTGGTAAGATGTCTTAAAACAAAAAGTTCAAAAAGGCCTCTAATCAAGTTTTATATTTTCTTTTAAATTAAAATATTTGAATCAGCAGAGTTTAGTTTTAGATGACATATTTAACAAATTTTTATTTTTGTACAGATTAAAGCCAAGGAATCCAAGAAAAAAACTGATGAATTTGTTCTTACTATAGAAGATGCAAAACCTGATGAGCAAGTCCAGAAAATTTCAGAGACAAAAGTAAAATCTCTTGATGATATGACAAAAGGGTCTGATATAAAGGTAGATTCTTCTCTTGCACCAACAGAATCTATTAACTCTTACGTCAAATCTTACCCATCTGACCAGATAGCTGATGGTGTAGTAGAATTAAACCTAGATCATCAAGCTGAAACTAAAACGGAATCAACGGGAACGTTTCAATTGAAGCAAACTGACCAACATCAAAGCAACACTTCTCAACCTGATGTTCCTTCTGCTAATTCAGGCACATTAACTTCAGAAGCTCAGAAGCTTGATTCTCAAATACTTCCAGCTGAAATTTTATTTGATCCATTAAGAGGTAAAAATTATAGATATGTTCATTCCCAATATTCTATATGATAATGCTTCACCCGCTTTATGTAAACCCGATATCAGTGTAGACGTTCGGCTGAATCTGCTTATTTGCGGCTGTGTTTTTTAGATATAAAGCATCTACAGTTTTTCTGCAAATCAGGAGAATAAACTAAGTAAATATTTATATTTTCAGATCCAAATAATATCAATTCCACTCAAAAAATTGAAGGACTTGATGAATCAAAAAATGATTTGCTCGATCTTTTGGGAAGTGAAACTGGCATGGCAGCACTGGGCGTCAATGGTAATTCAAATAAAGTTGCAGATGAAAATGTTGTTCAACCGGGCGAAATTAATTCAAATAATAATTTATAATTGTTTTTTGTGATGTTTGTGAATTAGGCTAGCGTGCTATACACGCATCAATAAACTTTATTCACATAACTTCTTCAGATCAAAAAAATTCTGAAAATTGACAAAGTGTTCGCAAATTTTATGTTACAAAAAGTTTGCGAAGCAGTTTTTCCAGATTTTTTATTTATCTATCAAATTCGTATCAAGTCACATAAATTTGCGCAGTAGTGGCACAATAATCAGTTTTGTGCTTGTGCGATAACGATATTCAATAAATAAAAGATGACCGAAAGTGGAAATGATAATCGTTAATTACGAAATAGCAACAAACGATTTTCAAATTTTTTGTAGCTCAGATGCCAATTAGTTTCTAAAATCAATCGCGTAAAATAGCTTACAAGAAGTCAGACCCTTTGCTTTGCCAGTAGGCTATTTTCTATTGAAAAATTTGGAAGAAACCTATAATTGAACTTAACTATATATAAGCCAGAATTTACAATAAAAATTAACCTTGACTCAAACCTTAAAATACATAATTACGTCACCGCCGTGAGCTAATGTTTGATTGACGCCTATAACAATATGGTCCAAATGACCCACCTGTCGTTCCAAAATTTTTTGCATAATGACAACTCATTAAAAAAAAGAAATCAATAAGGGTAATGTTAAAACTATATTTGGGACCATTTATTTCTGTAATTAACAAGTCAAGAAATTTGTTTTTTTGGTATTTATCTATTTAGTTTTGCCAGGGTCGGGCAATCTCTAGGAAAATTGATTAAAAACAAATTACTTGAAAGTGAAAATAAAAAAAAAAGTCTTCGCCCTTGGAGAGCACGTTCTTGTTCATGAAGGATCTAAAGACCTTTTTTTGGTTTTCACTTTAACTCACTGATTACCGAATTATTACTTTTTTTACCGATAAAATTTGGGTTTTGTGTGTGATAATAAGTTAATCATAAAAAAACGAAAAATGTGCACTAAAGATGACTGAGTTTTTTATTACTATTAAACGCGCAAGCTTTTGTCAACTACTACTCACTTTGTCAGGTGCAACAAAATTTTTATTTCTTTCAATTTTTCGATAATAAGTTAGTTTGATGAAAAACTTTTCAATGTTAGTTTTTTTTTAATTATGACTGCAATTTGAGTCTATGAGAATCTAAAAATCAACACTGACTCCAATTGGCGTCATGCAGGAAAGCTGTAATACGTTGTTCATAAAAATTATCTCTACTACAGAATAACTCCAAAAACATTAAACTACCACTCCAAGCGAAATCAAGGTGATGGCTTGCATGCTGTCACAGCTTGCCACTTTCTTTTATGCAGTTACAATTACGTGTTTTTTGTTTATTTAATTGTCAGTTAGCTAGAAGTCTATGTTAATAATTCTACTATGTTTGGGCGTGTCTCATTTTTAGTCTATTAAACTTTGATGTTAAGTAATGCTGCGTGTGATACTTTTGTAACAGACTTGTTTTAGAATTGTCACACACAGCTGCCAACGTAGGTTTTAGGTCGAATTTACGTCGAGGTACGGTTTCGTACAAAGCTGCTTTCGTTCTTCATTATGCAAACATGCACAATGCATTTACTAAAAGTTTCAGGTAAATAACTTTTGTAAAACTTACATTGTTGCTTGACTCAGAGTATCTCGTGTTCACTATCACACTCGTTCATAATGCTAATCTCAACTTTATAACATTATTGGTGATTTTAGTCTTTTACTGTAATTATAAGCCTTTTATTATCAGGTTTTCAAACTTTGTTTTTATTTTATTGATTTTCGTTGTCGTTAATGATTTTTATTGGCAATAACAGAAATCGAACGTAAATGATGGCACTAAGCGATAAAATGAAAAAGGGTTAAGGCGATAACAATAAAGATTATTGCTATATAATTTGAGACCGATCGATTGATTACTTAGATAAGTTTTCACTTCTGAATTCACCTCGTGCTGATTAAACGCAGAAGTAGAAAAAGATTTAGATATTTTTCAGAAACATTTCCGGACTTTAATTTACAAAAGTCACCTTTCAAAAGCTGGGTATGATTTTGTTGTTAACATTTTTTTTACTCCTTCTCAAACACTTTTCAAAGATAAATTCCGCCCCTTTACAAATTTGATTCGCAGGCCTTTTTTGACAATTCATGGATGAAAGGTGAAATTGCTGGCGCAATAACTGGTCTTAAATTTTAAATATTTATCCTGCAAAATATCGAGAAAGTTCTCAATTGAAATTATAAAAAAATTATGTATTAAATCAAGCTCATCATTTAAAAAGAAGTCAAGTGAATTCAAATTCAATTGCTACGGTACTCACAAATCAAATCATCAGTCAAAATGGAAAAGAATTGCTTTTTGTCATCAACAATCAGGGCCTTTAGTTATTTTTTAAACAATGCAACGTTGTTTATGTTTAAGGGCTCGTTTTCACTACCAGCGCGCAATATAGTATTCTTTGTTTGTTTTATTGATTTTTATGCTTCACTTAGCGCTCACTTAGATTTTAAACGCGGAAAGATCAATAAAAGACGAAGAATGCTCCATTCCACGCTCGT